>SMJT01000055.1:955078-1183975 GCA_004349715.1 Crucihimalaya himalaica | reverse complement strand
CTCCAGGATTTTCTCCGGGTCTTCGAAGGAGCTTATAAGAGCATTTGCATACGACTTCGCTTATTTAAATGAAAATAAAACACAAAATCTGATTAATGAACTCCAATGCATTAAAAATATATAGGAACGAAACACACTCTGCTGTCAAGCTACAGAATCAGCAAGATTATAAGTACCTTGACCACTCTAGAAAACCGTTCAAAAAGATTCATCGTAGCACCATGACCATTGCACTTGAGTCTATTTGCACAAGCTAATCTCAGCACATTCACTCTCAGAGCTCCACCTTGTATATAAAAACAATAATCCTTTTGAGTTTAAACAATAAAAATTTCAGTCCAACAACATAACTACAAACCAAGAGAACTTAATGTTGAATATGTGAAACACTCAAAGCATAATGAAGTTATTAGATACTGACTGAGAATGAGAATGAGACCATATCGTGCATTTTAACACAAGGTCACCCCAAAGAGTATATGGAAGCATGAGAAACCGTATTTATCTCTAAATTTCATACTAACTAAATCAAGAAACACAAAGTCCTACAAATTCATACACCAAAAAGCACAATCAATACCCAATTTTACTTCAGTTCACTCTCTGACAAATCACGTTCACAGTTTTTTCCAAGCAAAATCTAGATTGCTGCACTATTCTCCTCTGAGCAATCAAACAACGCGTAAGCTAATGAGAGGGAGAGAAAGCAAAACCCTGAGGCGAATTAGAGAAGAAGAAGACGCACTTGAGTTACCGAAGAAGGATGATCTGAGGGGTAGAACCCTGAGCGAACAAGGGCGATTAGAAGTCGAAGGGGAAGAAGAAGCAGTGGGACGGAGAGGAGGGAATAATCCGGCAACTGGTGAAGCTTTGAGAGCCATTTCAATGGCGATTCGTCTCTTCTCCTTCTCTCGTCTTCGCTTTTAGCTGATTGGAGGATGTTTGTGGTCTCGGAGGCCACTCGGATGTTGTTCCCATTTTAATTTTTTTCTTTAATCCTACGTCGTTTTGGTAAAAGATAAACATCTGCACTCAGTTTTTTATTTTAAAGGAAGTTAGAAACGAAAATTACGGGTTCTCGGGGTGTAGCCCCCTAAAAACTTTGCGTTAAGTCTGTAACTACCCGTTTTTTTAAAATAATGTTTAGTACCCTAAAAAATTTTATTTCGAGTTGTAACTCTTTTTCGTTAACTTTTTGGTTGACTTTGATGACTGTGCAGCTGACTAAACGTCACTGTGCAGCTGACTAGGTGCCACTGTGCAGCTGACTAGGTGCTACTGTGCAGCTGACGTGGCAAATAAAATAAAAAGAATTTATTAGGCCAGAACGTTCGGGTATTCGGATCGCGTTCGGGTCGGGTATGTTCGGGATTCGGGTTTTCGTGTTTAGAAATTTAGGACCCGTTCGAGAATTTTTAAAGTTCATGTCGGGTTCACGTTCGGGTATGTTCAGGTTCGAGTTCGGGTTTACCCAAATATTCTAAAATTTTGTATCCAAATCTAACCAAATTATTTGAAAACAACTAAAAATACTCGAGTATTTTTACATAAATCTATACAAAAATAACTAAAATACTCGAACCTGAACCCGACCCAAGATATATAAATACTCGAACGGGTCTTAAATTTCTAAACATGAAAACCCAAAGTTACTAGATTCTTAAGCCGTTTAGAGCATATCTAATAATATATTAGATTTTAGGGGGCTACATCGCGACGACTCTCTATAAATCTCTTGAGTGAAATTCAATTGCAAACAAAACTGACAATATCAACCTTTTGATTAGCAACTCTTATTATAACCATAAAAAGTATAATGGTTGCTACATTGTGAATCACAAAACCACTAACAATTACCCTTATGGTCTTATCAAAAGGAATAACATCATTATTTTGTACCACGGTTTATTTCTGTATTTTTTTATTGTTTTTAACTATTCATTTATTTTTTATCATTAGAAATTTTTTATTAATACTAATAAATTTAAGACCCGTTCGAATATTTTTAAATTTCGGGTCGGGTTCATATTCGGGTATTTTAGTTATTTTTGGATAGATTTACGTAAAAATACTCGAGTTTTTTTAGTTGTTTTCAAATAGTTTGGTTAGATTTGGATACAAAATTTCAAAGTTTTGAATATTTGGGTAAACCCGAACCTAAAATTTAAAAATACTCGAACGGGTCCTAAATTTCTAAACATGTAAACCCAAACCCGAACATACCCGACTCGAACCCGACCCGAATACCCGAACGTCCAGACCTATTGAATTCTATTTTTTTGTTTTATTTGTCACGTCAGCTGCACAATGGCACTTAGACAGCTGCACAGTGGCACCTAGTCAGCTGCACAGTGGCGTTTAGTCAGCTGTACAGTCATCAAAGTCAACCAAAAAGTCAACGAAGGGGGTTACAACTCGAAATGAAACTTTTTAGGGGGCTAAACATTGTTTTTTAAAAACGGGTGGTTACAGACTTAACGCAAAGTTTTTAGGGGGCTACACCCCGACGACCCCGAATATTACACAAAGCTAAGAAAAGTTTTGACTCTTCACGAAGACAAAGTCGGCAAAGGTCAATATCCTCCGGAAACAAAACCGGCAAATTCAGAGAAAACCTTCGAAACCAAAAGTTCTACATTGAGCCTTGCGATTCAGAATCGGTGTTTATTTCTAGGACTCTACTAGTTGGGTTATCATTTGTGTTTTCTTTCTTGTGTTTTTGTTTGTAGATTTTTGCTTTTATCTTTAGTTTTTCTGTTTTTCTGCTATCTTTTTATCTTGTTACCAAAAAAGAAAAACTTGTTATTAATTCTTCACTTCCAATTTTTTTCTTTTGGAAAAAGGTATAATGGTTAGGGTCTTAGGGACTAGGGAGGTTTGAAGAGGTTTTTAAAGTGATTCAAGCTATGTCTGAAAAGCCAATGGCTTAGTGTTTGATTGGCAAAGTGAGAAAGGAGGGATTTGCTTGGAGCTTGTAGTAACTACGACGAGGTTGAGCTCACAGAGAGTGTTGCGAAGGAATTGTGGAATATAGAGCCAAAAA
Source organism: Crucihimalaya himalaica (assembly GCA_004349715.1). NCBI lineage: Eukaryota > Viridiplantae > Streptophyta > Magnoliopsida > Brassicales > Brassicaceae > Crucihimalaya > Crucihimalaya himalaica. The sequence continues at coordinate 1,180,932 of SMJT01000055.1, read as the reverse complement.
ACAAGCCAATTATGTGTTGTTGGGGAAGATTTATATGAGTTTTGAAAGACAAGAAGAGGATGAGATATTTAGAATGGAAAGAATGAAGGTTTAACTTGGTAGTAATTAGTGATTGATGTTTGCGAAAACGGTCATTTTAATAACGAATTTACGCGTTTTTTGCCAAAATAAATACAAACATTTTGTTGAGCCAAAAAATATACAAACTTTAAGTTGACTGAGCCAATTTAAGTACAGAAAAGTCAACGTTGGAATACAGAAAAACTCAACTTAAACTTCGTATATTTTTTGGCTCAACAAAAAGTTTATTTTTATTTTGGCAAAAACGCGTAAATTCGTTATTAAAATGACTGCTTTTCTTTTTTCACTTACTTATTTAATATTGAATTTTATTTAAAATTATTTGTAATCTTTCACTTTTATAACTATTAAACTATAGAGTAATTTTTATGTAAATTGACCACACATAAATATAAACCATATTTTCATTTAAAACAATATCTCAAATACTATAAAATTGATTATATTTAACTAAGTTTTCGGTAAAAATAATTACTACAATATTTTTATGTTACATTGTTTTAGACTATGTATCTAATTTTACAATGACATGTTAAAGAGTTCATACTATACATGATATTTAAATTTTAAATTATTTTTGCTAGACAATATTTGCGACGTTATGAACATCATACAACCATATTACAATTTAAAATCAAGTTATATCTACGGAAATAGTTGTGTCAATATTGTATTTGGTTGTGTTTTGTATCACATTATCATTTGGATGAACGGAATTCTTCAAATTTCCTAAATATTTCAAAATAAATGTTTTCGTCACATGAAAATATAATAGCAATATCTTTACTGGAAAACTAGTTAAATATAATCAATTTTATAGTATTTGTTACATTTTTTAAATAAAAATATGATTTATATTTATGTGTGGTCAATTTACTTAAAAATAATTTTATATTTTATAGTTATATAGGTGAAAGATTATAGCTTATTTTAAATAAAATTCAATNGAGTAAAGTAGATCATTTTGGAGTAGTGTAGATTTGAGAGTACTGAGATTGGAGTATCTCAACCATTCGCCCGGAAGATGATATTGATTTTAATTCATTGTTTTATGATGTCTATTACAGATAAACTAAAAGAGACTAAATACAAGTGATAAGATAGTGAAATGGGTTTAAACAAGTGACAACGACCAAAGCCCACAAGGCCCAATAGTTGGATCGTACCTGAAAAATTCCAAATCGACCCTCTATATAACTTCCAAATCGAACTGTTTCTTTGAATAAAGCCACTCTGACTTTGCCGGTGGCCCAGTAGCAAGAACTGGATTGTGTAGGGAGAAACAATGTTCCACTGCATTGCCAAAAACTTTCAGAATCTTCACTATAAAAGATGACTGAACAAAATTTGTTGAATCGGTTTCAAAATCGCCAAAATCGCCTTCTGCATTTTTTAAAAAATTATTTATAAAAAGATATATATAAGTTATGTAGGCTAAATATCATTATTAATTTTCCTAATTTCTAACTTTTATCGTTATGTATTAAATAAAAAAATATATTATTAATAATAATTAGAAAATTAATTAAATTAATTAATTTACTAAAACAAAAATTAAAATTAAAACGACATCATTATCTGTACCAAAAATGAATTGTTCCGTTAACGGAATTAATTTGCCCATTAATTTTTGTAGTCTACGAAAGCGGAAACCATTTTAAAGGTGTTTCATCAAAAAGAATATAGCAAATTTGTCACTTTGATGGTACATTGAAGGAGTTCAAAATTTTTTTTTTGAAAGTTTAAAGTGAAAGTGCGGGTAGTCAGGGTGTATCCCCACACACACTTTGCGTTACGTTAAGTTTCTATACACATGGTTTTGCAATCTCAATATTTAGCCACATTTGAAATTTGATGTCGAGGTGTATCTTCATTTCAAAATTTGAATAGAGTTGTAACCCCATTTTGTTGATTTTTGTCAAAGAAAGTCAGCAAAATGGGTTACAACTCTTTTCAAATTTTGAAATGAGGATACACCTCGATATCAAACTTCAAATGTGGTTAAACATTGAAATTACAAAACCGTGTGTATAGGAACTTAACGCAAAATTTACGTGGGGATAAAAGTGACTGCCACCTTAAGAATCTTTTTTTTTCAGTAACAAACATTTTATTTACTTGGTTTAAACTTAATGACAAAAGATGAAACTATTACAAACTAATGGCCTATATATCGAATCAATTAACTTAACTTTGATTTTATTCTAAACAAACATCATGATTAATAACATTTTAAGTTATTAAATTTCTTATTTGTGTTCATCCCATTTTTTCGTTTTGGACTGGCGAGCAACGTGTGGTTGCGTCAAAAACGCAAAGGGTCATTGTTGGTGTTGAAGTGGAGCTCCTTCATTTTAGGAACAAACAGAGGACGTTACACAATCAGACTCAATTTCTTCCCTTATTTAGCGGATCCACTAAATCTTATTTTCTTGTATATTAACAAGAACAATAGAAGAAGAACTATATAAAAGTTAAAAACTAAAAAACAAAAACAGAAAAATTACAAAAGAAGAATGGGTAGCTTCATTGAAATTCTTCTCGCAATTATGTTACCTCCTGTTGGCGTCTTCCTCAGATTTGGCTGTGGGGTATGTGTTGTGTACTTATTATTATAATGGTTAAAGTAAGAACAAACCTCTTTTTTGATTTTTGATTTTTGTATATATGTTTGCAGTTGGAATTTTGGCTCTCTTTGCTTCTAACGCTCTTGGGTTTTATCCCTGGATTGATATATGCTATCTTCGTTCTCACCAAGTAGGAACTACCAAAACACTGGATCCGTTTTTTATATAATTTGTTGTTTTTCGAACAATGTTGCTTTTCAGATTTTTTTTTTATGTTGTGTTTATGGATTCAGTCTGTAATCTTTGATCTCTTCCTAACGTTTTAGATATGTAAATTCTAGCAGTTCCCAAAATATTATGTTTCTAGTTTGTGGAATGAGGTTTGAACCAATTTCGGGATCACAACGGATTTGGAAGATTGATGATTATCATCATATTCGTGATATAAACATTTACTTGTATCAATATTACATCTAAAGAGTGGTGAATCATTACGACTTTAGGAACTCTATAATCTTAAAATGTTCTGGTAGATATATTACATGGAGTTCCTCATCTATAAACACAATGTACTTATATGCGGATATCGATAGATAGTTACATAGATAAACCGGTGTACATAAATTTATGTAGCTTCTGCGATTCCGATTTGAAGATTGCCTAAACCAAATACGAGTAACCAAAAATGGAAATAAAATATGAAGTAATCATCTTCCCGACTTACAAACATTCAACAACAGCAAATAGACTATGTATTAATATATGAGCACTTCTTAGCATATTTTTAGGTAAAATATAAGTCTTTTTTAACCTCTTGAGGGGTGAGCGAGAAAGGGTAACCTCCAATTGTGCATGTGAAATTTGGCATGTTTTCGATGTTATTGCAGTCGATAATTGACTCGCTTGCGGGACTGGGAATGTTAGTCATATGTGTAAGGCTAGATTAGTCTTTTACTTTGTATATGATTAGGTTTAATCTCCAGTATAAATATGTAACCTATAAACCTAATAAACACAATAGAAATCTTTCATACGACATTGTTGATTTCTGACATGGTATCAGAGCTTCCAAAAATCATAATACAAAACTTGATTTTTCTTGTTTGATCCTCGCCGTTCTTAATTTTGTTTCTTCGTTTCTTTGACCTCTTTTGCTTCAATCTATTCTGTTGAAGCAGATCTCTTGCAATGACTTCAGACGACGTAACTCTTGCAACACAAACACAAACCTCTGTTGTGAGAACTTGTCGTACCATAGATCCATACGATCTTTCTTCTGGTGATAACCCAGGAAGTGTGATCTCGCAGCCACCTCTTCGAGGATCCAACTACGATGAATGGGCCACGAACATTCGTTTGACATTGAAGGCGAGGAAGAAATTTGGTTTTGTCGATGGGACTATACTAAAACCCGGAGACAGTGATGAAGATATTGAAGATTGGTGGGCAAATAATGCTATGGTGGTGTCGTGGATTAAGCTGACGATTGATGAAAAGCTTCGGACATCCCTATCTCACCATGAGATTGCTAGTGATCTTTGGAATCACATCCAGCGATGATTTTCGGTTCGCAACGGGCAGCGAGTGCAACGACTCAAAATAGAGCTTGCAAATTGTCGTCAGAAAGGTCTTGCGATGGAGGCCTACTATGGAAAACTTATGCAATTGTGGACGAGTTTGGCTGATTATAATCAAGCTAAAACAATGGCTGAAGTGGAGAAAGAGCATGAGGAAGACAAACTCCACCAGTTTTTGATGGGTTTAGATGAGACGATTTATGGATCTGTTAAATCGGCATTGTTATCACGAAACCCACTACCAACTCTTGATGACGCATACAACGTTATCGCGCAAGATGAAGAAGCTAAGCTGGCCAGTCGGGTACTTGCAGACAGAGTAAAAGAGATGAGTTTTGCTGTCCAAACTTCATCCAAGTCCACCGGATCCAACAGGAACCAGAATCGTCCTGTGTGTGTAAGTTATGGCAAAACAGGTCATCTCGCAAAAAATTGTTTTCGGAAGATTGGGTATCCGGATTGGTGGGTGGAACGGACACGATCTCGTTCTGGACCGGGTGCGCAGCAAACTGCAGTGGCTAATCGAGGACGTGGTCGTGGGTCTGCTGCTGCTCGTGTTAATTCTGTTTCGGCTGTCACACATGTTGATGCAGATCGTGTGCATCAAGCTGCAGCAAATTCCATATTAACTTCAGCAGATCGTGTGGGACTTATCGGTCTAAGTGATGCACAATGGGAGAGTTTAAAGCTGGTTCTCGCGGAGCGTGATCAATTGACGACCAAACTTTCAGGTAAAATATCTGTCTCTTCTTGGATTATTGATACAGGTGCATCCAATCACATGACCGGTTCGCTATTTGTTCTTGAGAATCCTTGGGATATGTCACCTGTTCTCATTAAATTACCAAATGGTCATCATACGGTATATACTAGACAAGTAACAGTTAAGTTGGGTACTCATCTTATGCTTCAGGATGTGTATTTTGTTGATGGTTTGCAATGCCATTTGATTTCGGTTTCTCAGTTGACTAGAGATCGAGGTTGTGTCTTCCAGCTAACTGACACATTGTGTGTTATTCAGGACCGCGCTACGAGGATGCTGATTGGGTCGGGTGAACAACATAATGGGTTGTATTTCTTTAGAAGCATGGATGTTGAAGCTGCGATGTACGTGAGGAATGTGACGTCTCCGACACTATGGCATCAACGTTTGGGCCATCCATCTCCTAAAGCACTAGATTTTTTTGTTTATTTCTGATTTAGATAGTACTATTAAGTTTGATAATAAGGTGTGTGACATTTGTATCCGCGCTAAACAGTCACGTGATTCATTTCCGGTTATCTTGAATAAAACAACCAGTGTTTTTGAACTTGTTCATTGTGATCTTTGGGGGCCATATCGAACGCCTGCATTGTGTGGATCTACATATTTTTTGACAATTGATATATCATAGTTTTTACCCGCTTTTAGCCATGATATAGGTCTTGTTTTTAGAGTCCTTCTAGTGTTTTTGTAGTCTTTTTGTAGTCTTTTTGTAGTCTTTTTGAGTCTTTTCAGGTTTTGGCACGTTTGGAGCATAATTGGAGATACTGGAGTTTGTTTTTGGCATTTGTTGAATAACTTCCCACCGTTGGATTGAGCTCAAATTTGGATACAAGATAGATCAATGGATTAGCTTTCATTTGGAAGTGGTTTGAGGCCATTCTAACGGTGCGATCAAAAGTTACGCCAGTTTTTGTGAAGACAGTCCAGTCTGGCGAGCACAGAGTCTTGGTATCGACCGACACCCACCTGGTATCGATCGATACCGACTGCAAGACAAGAAAACACGTGATTTTACAAGTCTGAAGAGTCTGCAACTTGGCCCAAAGGATCCTATTATTTACAATTAAGCCCATAACGTGTTTTAGGATTATATTTAGGGTTTTCAGCCATTTTTAGAGGAGAGACTAGCTTTTTATTATTATTCTGAATACTTTGAGAGAGATTGGTTCCGGGTTTTGTTGGAGACAATTATGAACCCTTGTTTACTCTTGATTTATTTTATGCAATTCTATTCAACTATGATTTCTGCTTCATTGATCATGTCTGAGTAGATTCCTTGTTAGGCTTAGGGTTATTCAAAGGTGTTTGATGAATTGTTAGGTTGATCTGAATTGATAGGAGAGATTCAATAGAGTTATTCATCTAGACTTGTGATTAGTGCTTATTCTAGCTTCATGACCTAGAATCTGATCTTAGGTTGTTTGATTGGCACAAAAGTGTGATTGATTGCCTGAACTAGTGTTAGATGAGCAAAAGAACTATTCGCAATGAAATTTGGTTTAGGATTTTGTGAACAATTGAACCTGATCATTAATGCTTGTTTGAATTCATAGGATTTGCCAAGAAATTTGGAATTCTAGGTTTAGACATAGATAATCTTCGCAGCGACGGTTGATTGATTTTACATTTGTGTTTCAAGTTCAAGAACAGTGCTTAATATCCTCCTGATATTCTATTTGATCTGCAATTCTGATTTACCGGAGAATTTCCCTAGGCTTAGCGTTTTCCTCCATTGAATTACATAAATTTTATATTCTGCTGCTTATTTCCTGCATTACTTTGTTCGCTTAGCTTAATTCGAGTCTTAATATCTATTGAGTGAATTCTTGAGTCTTTGTGGTTCGACCCCTAGAATACTACAACTACTGCTTAGATACTTTAGGGTATTATATTTGAGCATATCAACAATACTTGATGATTTCTCACGGGCTATTTGGATTTATCTTCTTCCAAATAAACAAAGTGCTCCTGAAACTTTGAAGAACTTTATAACTATGGTAGAACGACAATTTTGTAAACAAGTCAAAAGCATCCGAAGTGATAATGGGACATAATTCATTTGTCTAAGCTCCTATTTTCGAGATATGGGTATCATCCATGAGACATCTTGTGTTGCTACTCCACAACAAAATGGAAGGGTTGAGAGGAAACATAGACACATTCTTAATGTTGCACGTGCTTTACGGTTTCAAGCTTCTCTTCCGATTCAATTTTGGGGTCAATGTGTATTAGCCGCAGGGTATATCATAAATCGAACACCAGCAGCTCTTCTTCATGGCAAGACTCCGTTTGAGATGTTTTATGCACGTCCTCCACCTCTGTCCCATCTTCGTGTGTTCGACTGTCTGTGTTATGTTCATAATCAAAATCGTCATGGGGACAAATTCGCAAGTAGGAGTAAGAAGTCTATCTTCTTAGGCTATCCTTTTGGTAAAAGGGTTGGCGGGTGTATGACTTGGAGACGGGAAAAATTTCTGTCTCTCGCGATGTTACCTTCTGTGAGGATCAGTTTTCGTATGCATCTTCTACGAATTTATCACCTATCAACAACTCTCCATCACACCCGTGTTTTGTGTCTCCCTCGTTTGATACTAATGAGTTCTTTGATTCTTCTGTTCATTCTCCGCCGTTTCCCACACACTCTGTTCTGGATGTTGTTCATGCTGCTGTTGAAAACGTGGTTACAGATGATGTTATACATACTGCTGCAAATGCTGACACAGATGCTGCTGCAGATGCTCAGACACAGCCTGATGCAGACGCTGACACAGAGACTGCTGCAGATTCGGATACCGATGTTGTTCCCAACATTGTTGCTGTGGAATCTACTATTGAGGCTGGTTCTTTTCCTCTGGAATGTGTCACACCTGAGGAGAGTTCTGAACTCCTAGCTCTTCCGGCTGCACCTGATCTTTCAACGGTATCGCTTCGCCGTAGTAGTCGTGTTAGTAAACCACCAGCAAAATTCTCGGATTATATTTGCCCCACCATACAATCTACTTCAACGTCGTTACTTGCAGCTACCATTAATGAGTGTTCTTATCCGCTTGACAAATATTTGTCCTCTGAACGTTTTTCGGCTTCTCAACTTGCATATCTTCATGCTATCACAAGTGCAACGATTCCAAAGCATTATTCTCAAGCTGTTCTTGATGAACACTTTAGGGAAGCTATGCGTGCAGAAATTGATGCTTGTGAAGAGAATCAAACTTGGACGGTTGAAGAGCTTCTTCTGGATAAGAAAGCTATAGGGTGTAAGTGGGTTTATACCATCAAGTATAGATCTGATGGTACACTTGAGCGTCATAAGGCACGCCTGGTTGCTCTAGGTAATAAACAGATTAAGGGCGAGGATTATGATGAAACTTTTGCTCCTGTCGCGAAGATGACCACTGTTCGGATGGTTCTTGAAGTCTCCGCAGCTAAGAATTGGAAGGTCCATCAAATGGATGTCCATAACGCTTTCTTACATGGTGATTTGAAAGAAGAAGTTTTCATGAAGCTTCCGCCAGGATTTCGTACTAGTAACTCTTCCCAAGTATGTCGTCTTCATAAATCATTGTATGATCTTCGTCAGTCACCCCGTTGTTGGTATGCCAAGCTAGCTTCAGCCCTTGTTTACTATGGTTTTACTTAATGTGTCTCCGATTATTCACTCTTCACTTATCATCGGGATAATGCATATCTAAACGTACTAGTGTATGTTGATGATTTGGTGATTACTGGTAGCTCATCGGATTTGATAAAGATATTTAAAGAGTATCTTAGTTCGTGTTTTCGGATGAAGGACTTGGGTGTATGTAAGTATTTCTTGGGCATCGAAGTTGCCCGTAGTCCATCAGGTATCACTACAAGAAAACAGGCGATTTGCGACGGAAATTTGCGATAGAATTTGCGACGGAAATTTTAAATCGCAAATTTGCGAGTAACTTGCGACGATATAGCCTCCTATTTGCGATGAATTTGCGACGGAAATTTTAAATCGCAAATTTGCGAGGGAGTTGCGAAGATTTTGCACGGGTAAATAGTTTCCATCGTAATTTCCTCGCAAATTTGCGACGGATTTGCGATGGTTAGTAAAAATGGGTAGAAAATTAGGTGAAACACGTTTTAAATGTTGTACCTAATTATTGCGAGGGCCGGTTTTCTCGCAAATACGTCGCAAATTAGACGCAATTCCATAGCAATTCTCTCGCAAAATTTTGGCAAAAAAACTATAAATACCATAACATGAGATCTCTTATTTCACAACAAAAAATAACCGAGAAAATACTTTAAAAAAAAAATCGAGATATCGTTTTGTGAGAGCTAAGAAAGAATGGCATCGCAGAATGAAGCATATGCATTACGAAGTTGGATGTATAATCGAAAAGATCCGGAGACAAGAGAAGTGACGAAAGAGTATCGTGTCGGGTTGCGAGCATTCATTCACCAGGCCACTAACAACCCATATGCGAAGGGTGACAGTAACATATTCTGTCCATGTAAAACTTGCAAGAACACTCAATATTTGGATATTGATATTGTGAAGAGGCATCTATATAATAGAGGATTTATGCCGAACTATTATATCTGGTTTTCACATGGGGAAGGTTTATAATCTTGGTGCCGAAAGTAGTAGTACGGGTGATGGTGTTGATCAACCGAATTATAATGATAATTATAATTATAGCCAAAATATGATTGAAGATTATGAAAGGGATCAATAGGGAAATAGGTTTCATGATTGGTTAGTGATGCATTTCATGAATCTATTCCTGCATTTGCTGAGATACTAGGAAGAAACCCAATGTTGAAGCACAACATTTTTATGATATGTTAGACGCTGCAGATCAACCTATCTATGAGGGATGTAGAGAGGGGTTATCTAAAACTTTCATTGGCATCTAGGATGATGACAATTAAAAGTGATAATAACCTAACTGAAAATTGCATGGACGCATGGGCTGAGCTTTTTAAAGAGTATTTGCCAAAAGATAATATTTCTGCAGGGAGTTACTATGAAATACAGAAATTAGTTGCTAGTCTGGGGCTACCTTCGGAAATTATTGATTTTTGCATTGACAATTGCATGATTTTTCTGGAAAGACGATGATAAGCTACAGGAATGTCGATTTTGTGGGAAGCCAAGATATCAACCAACTACCGGAAGGAGCCGTGTCTTATACCAACGTATGTGGTACTTGCCCATCACTGATAGATTGAAACGGTTATACCAATCGAAAAGGACATCGGTGGCAATGAGATGGCATGCAGAACATACAACGAATGATGGAGAGATTACGCATCTGTCAGATGCAAAGGCATGGAAACACTTTTAGACGGTACAATTCTGACTTTGCTAACGAGAGTAGGAATGTCTATCTTGGCTTATGCACTGATGGATTTAGTCCATTTGGTTTGTCTGGGAGACAATATTCTTTATGGCCTGTGATATTGACGCCATACAATCTGCCACCAGAAATGTGCATGCAAAGGGAAGTCTTTGTTATGAGTATTCTGGTACCGGGTCCTAAGCATCCAAAACGACCCCTTGATGTATTTCTGCAACCCTTGATTCATGAGTTGAAACAATTATGGTATACAGGTGTACGCACATTTGATTATTCACAGGAACGGAATTTTACATATACGGGCAGTGCTATTGTGGACCATTAGTGACTTCCCAGCGTATGGGATGTTATGGGATGGACCACGCACGGAAGGTTATCTTGTCCATATTGCATGGATCGATCAGATGCCTTTCAACTGAAGCATGGAAGGAAGTAGTGCTGGTTTGATTGTCATCGTCGCTTTCTTCCCTTGCATCATCCGTATTAGAAGAACAAAAAGTTGTTCAAAAAGAACAAGTTGTGCGTATTCCTTCCCCAGTTTATATGTCAGGGAATGATTTGTTTGAGCAGATTGATTATTATGGTGCTCAGGAAACATGTAAGCGTGGGGGAAATTGGCACACTAACAGCGAACATGCCTGACAGATATGGGAGTTCTCACAATTGGCACAAAATGAGTATCTTTTGGGAACTCCCATATTGGAAAGATCACCTATTACGGCACAACCTTGATGTGATGCACATCGAGATATTTTTTTTCGATAACATCATGAATACGATTTTGAATGTGCAAGGAACATAAAAGAGTAAAGACAACTTCAAATCAAGGTTGGACTTGGCCGAAATCTGCTCAAGAAGCGAGTTACATATTACAAGAGATTGTAAATTACCGATTCCGATCTTTCGATTGTCTGGGGATGCGAAACAGACGTTGTTTAACTGGATTGCTTCAGAAGTGAAGTTTCTGGATGGTTATGTGTCCAAATTCTCAAGATGTATTGAACAAGGCAAAAAACTTGCCAGTATGAAGAGCCACGATTGCCATGTTTTCATGCAACGACTATTACCCTTTGCATTGGCTGAGCTCTTACCGACAACCGTCCACGAAGCAATTGCTGGTACATATTAATTAATTACATTAATTATTGAAATAGTTTTGTCATTTTATTAAATTATTTCAGTGGTGTGATTATAATAACTATGAACGTATAGGCATTGGAGCATTTTTCAGGGATCTATGCACACGAACACTTACAGACGAGGGCATTGTGCAATTACAGAATAATATACCAGTGTTGCTCTGTAATTTGGAGAAAATATTTCCACCATCTTTTTTTGATGTGATGGAACATCTTCCAATCCACCTACCAAATGAAGCAGCTCTTGGAGGGCCTGTGCAATTTCGATGGATGTACCCGTTCGAGCGATTCATGGGACATCTAAAAGGAAAGGCCAAAAATCTTGCAAAAGTGGAAGGATCGATCGTTGCAGGAAGTTTGACTGAAAAAACCTCTCATTTCACGTCATATTATTTTAGCCCAACCGTTCGACCCAAAAAGGCCCGTCTAAGCCGATATGACGATGGAGGTGTTGCACCAACATATAACGTAGAGGTCCCAGGTATCTTCACCCAAATAGGGAGACTTGGTGGAAAAGTTAAGGAAGTTTGGTGGGAAGACCACAATTTACTCGTGCGGCGCACAATTATATATTGCGAAAATTAATGAGGGAGTGCAACCGTTTGAAAGGTATATCTTTTTAATTAATTATTTAAATTTGTTAACTAACAATTATTTAATATTATTCATTTGAAGTTCACGAATTTAATTTAATTTTGTTTGTACAGTGAATTCGACAGGCAGATGCGAGAAGCTTGTCCGGTTTACCAGAAAAAGAGTATGAGAAGTCCAAAGAAGATAATTTTGCTGGATGGTTAAGATATTATGTACGTAGAGTAAGATATTATACATATTTGATATATTCCAACAATATTTAAATAATTTAATTCGTTAATTAAAAATTTATGTATATATATATATATATAGGTGATGAATGGATGTGCAAACCAGCCCTTGCCACTATGGTTGCATGAGATTATTCACGAACCAATATAATATATATATTATATATATATATATATATATATTTTTGTTAGTTTTAGATTTTTGATTTTGTTAGATTTTTAGGTTGGTTAGATTTGTTAGGCTTGTTAGATTAGTTTTGTTAGATTTAGGTTTGTTAGATTTAGGTTTGTTAGATTAGTTTTGTTAGATTAGTTTTGTTAGTTTATTTTTGTTAGATTAGGTTTCGTTAGAATTTAGAAATTTATTAGATTTTAGGTAAAATTAATTTTTAAATTAGTTTTGTTAGATTTAGGTTAGGTTTTGTTAATTTAGTTAGTTTTGTTTTTAAAATTAGGTTTTTTGTTAGTTTTAGATTTAGATTTGTTATATTTAGATTTGTTAGATTTAAATTTGTTTGTTTTTAGAATTAGATTTTGTTAGAATTTAGAAATTTTTAGTTTTTAGGTTTTGTAATTTTATAATTCATTTAGTAATTGATTTTTAAAATTTATAAGTTTTAATATGATCTCGTTGTAATTATTTTACTAATTTTTTTAAAAAAAAAATTTCAGATGTCTGGAGTTAATAACGAGTACTCTCGTTATCTCTCGAGGGGTGGCATGCCTCGGAGGAGTGACACGTCTCGGAGGAGTGACACGTCTCGGAGGAGTGCACGCCTGTTCCAGAAACTCCTCGGACGAGTTTCACTTCTCAGACGGGACAGGACGACAATCCCGGGATGCATTACTATTCACCGCCTCCACCCGCATTCTCAGATCCCCCACCGGTGGCACACTTTGATAACGACAATGATGATCTTGTCGTTAAGGCGATCCTTGAGTCTCCCGGTCATGACCTTTCTTCCCCGCCTTGATCCAAGACGTCCTGATAACACGTATTGGTAAGGTTTTTATTTTTATTTTATTAATTTAATTTTAAGTTTTTTAAAAACAATAAAGTCATATTATTTGTTTTTTATTATTTTACATTTCAGGTTTGATCAAGACGGATGCGTGGCCGGTTCGGTCCGATCGATCTTTGAAAGAGATTTCAAAGAGCCTCATGCCAATTGGAAGTAAACACCGGACCATGTCAAAAGACGGTGGTTTCAAACTTTTGCTGTAAGTTTTTTAATATTTAAAATTAATTATTTTATAATTTATATCACTTATTGTTTGAATTTTTTTATGATAATTTTTTTTATGTAGCAAAACTATTATTGGGAGTACAGTATTACGAGCAGGGTCCGAAAGGAGTTTGATGCGAAGTTAAAGGAACGCATGGCCGACCAGGTGGGACAGTGGAAGAAGAAGTGGAAGACAGAAGGTGACCTTGCGATGCCTAGGTGGTTTGATCTAGATGTCTGGGCAGGCCTTGTGGCGTATTGGCAGGATCCGGCGAGCGAGATCAAGAGTGCTAACAGTCGGGCGGCCCGATACGCTGATCCTGATGGGGACGGGTATGCCAAGCATCGGTCTGGACAGCTTTCCTACCTTGCCCGCGGACGGAAAATCATAAGTTTTTCATTTATTTTAATTAATTAAATTCTAATTATTAATTAAATTTTATTGTGATTTAAAAAAAAAAAAATCAGGCAAAGGATCGCGAAGATTCGATCCCGGATTTGCTATCTGTCCTCGAGGAGACAAAGAGGCGACCAGATGGGACTTTTGTCGACAAGAAGTCTGAGAGGATCTACAACGACGTACTATTCCAAGATGTAGGAGTTGACTCAGCATTCTGAGGGCGATGAGAGCGCATCTACCCCTTTGACTCCCGCCGTGAAGAACAAGATCTTTACCGAGGTATGAATATTAATGTTCTATATTTATTTTTCACAGTAATTTCAACTAATTAAACGTATTCTTAAATTTTCAAGGTCGCTCCCCGTAAAAAAGAGAGAATTTACGGAGTCGGTTCTCTGCAATCGCAGATCGACTTGTGTACTTCTTCTTCCTCGAGAGCAGCAGAAGCAGAGTCCGCCGCCTACCTCCAGGGCATCATTGAATCGCAGGCCCAGCTGATCGTGACTCAGTCTGAGAAGATCTCGAGGTTCGATCAGATGTTCAGCTACTTGGCCACAAAGGATCCGGTTCTAGCAAACAAGATGATTCAGGACCCTGCAGACGCATCTACCAGTAGGACCGAGACCGGGACCGAGACCGGGACCGGAACCGGAACCGGAACTGGATCCGGTCCATCGGTTCAATTTTAGATTCCCTAATGTATGATACAATTTAGTTTCTTTTAATGTTTAAACAATTTATTTTTATAAAATTTTAATTTTGAAAAAAAAAATTTATTTATAATTTATAAATTTATAATTATTAATTATTATTAATAATTAAAATTTTTAATTATTATATAAATCGGAAGCCACCGCAATTCTCTCGCAATTTGCGACGATTTTGCGAGGGAAATAATAACCGTACCCTCGCAATTCCGTCGCAAATTGCAAGGGAATTGCGACCCCAATTAGAAATATATCCACGCAATTCCGTCGCAATGTTTTCTCGCAAATTCGTAGCAAGTTTTGCGACGTGTTTGCGGGTAAAATTAGTAACGCATTTTGCTTCCAATTTGCGATGAAAACTTTTGCGATGAACAATGCGTTCACGCACTTCCGTCGCAATTTTGCGACGATATTGCGGGGTTATTTTTGCGACGAGATAGCAACCACGTTTTTTCCTCGCAAATTTGCGAGGGATTTGCGACGAAAATTGATTTGCGAGATGGGATTTGCGACGGAATGGTGCGTCTCGCAAATCCATCGCGAAAGGCCATTTGCGACGGAATTGCGAGGTATATATCCATCGCAAATGGCCTGTTTTCTTGTAGTGTATTTATTTATGTCAGCGGAAGTATGCGCTTGACATATTTCTGAAGTAGGTCTTCTTGGTGCACGGCCTGTAGCGTTTCCTTTGGATCAGAATCATCGTTTGTCTCTTTCCAAGAGTGCTGATTTTCCTGAACCAGCTAGATATCGTCGCTTGGTTGGACGATTGATTTATCTTGCCGTCACACGCCCCGACATATCATATGCGATCCACATCTTGACGCAATTTATGCAACGACCGAAACTTGATCACTGGGAAGCTGCTCTTCGGGTCGTTCGTTTTCTTAAAGGTAATCCCGGCCAAGGAATTCTACTTCGGGCTGACTCTCCTTTAAAACTCACAGCTTGGTGTGACTCGGATTGGAATAATTGTCCTTTAAAACGTCGGTCAGTTAGTGGATACTTAATTCAGCTAGGTCATTCTCAGATTTCTTGGAAAAAAAAGAAGCAGAAGACGGTGTCATTATCGTCCGCAGAGGCTGAGTATCGTGCTATGCAAAACACGGTTCGTGAAGTAATATGGCTCAAGGCTCTTCTACACAGTCTTGGTATTGACCACTTGGAACCGGTTGATCTCTATTGTGATAGTCAAGCTGCGATTCATCTTGCAGCCAACCCGGTTTTTCATGAACGCCCGGAACATGTAGAAAGCGATTGTCACTTTGTAAGGGATGCTGTCAAAAGCGGCATCATAGCAACTCGTCATGTATCTACAAAGACACAATTAGCAGATATCATGACAAAGGCCCTTGGGAAAGCTGAGTTTGACGGTTTCAAGTTCAAGATGGGCATTTGTGACCTCCATGCTCCATCTTGGGGGGGGGGGGGGTGTTAGTCATATGTGTAAGGCTAGATTAGTATTTTACTTTGTATATGATTAGGTATAATCTTCTGTATAAATATGTAACCTATAAACCTAATAAACACAATAGAAATCTTTCATACGACATTGTTGATTTCTGACAGGGAAGGCTCTCACAAAGCTGGTTCACGTATCCACACACTTTCTCTTTGCTTTCATTCAGTTTCAGCTTTGTTTCAACCCAAACAACAGCCATCTCACAAACTTCACATAGAACTGATGATCTTTCTTTCCCCACCAGTATTCACATAGAAATGATAAAATTATTATTTTACTATTTTATTGAAGTTTGTTAATTTTTATAATTATCCGACTTAAAACCTACATATCTTATTATATTCAATGTATATTGATTTATAAATATTTTACGTAGTCTATTCCAAACACTTCTCCTCTATTACTTATTGATAGATGTACATAACGTTTTTCTCTAAATATTGCACTAACTTTAATTAATTAACAAAAAAAAAAAAAAAAAAACCTTAACCAATTTAGATAACTATTCCTGCGTTATGCAACCCTCGGTGTAAAAAACAAACGGTTTCTTCCGAGCCACGTATATCACGTGTATCCGACCATTATAGAGCCCAGCCCATTAATATAGTCTACAGTTATTGGGCTTCCCATATCAGCGTAATTAGTCACGAAGTCACTGGTCAGGTCTCTGATTCTCTCCGTCTTATTCCGGTCAGGCTCTACGGCGACAAAAGCCAAGAAACTACGCATCACCTGGAACAACAGAGATACCCTTGCTTCTCTTAATTATGTACGAAACTTTACCCAAAGTTTGGTCTGCTTGTAACATGCTTGGATCCTAACCCAGAGTGTTATCGTCTCTATATGTAGTTTTTTTTCAAGTTGCCTGTAAACTGTTCGATGAAATGCCTCAGTGAACATCTTTTTCTCAAAACCGATTTTTTTCGTTTTTCTTATACTTATGTTGGATGGATTGTAGCTAATTACAGAGGGAAATGGCGTTAAGGCAGAAGTTAGGATGGTCAGAGGGAGATCTGATGAGATCAGATGCTAAGCCATGTTCAAGACTAATGAGACAAACAGCTGCCATTTTCACTGTTGGTGGAGCTCTTGGTTTCTGGGTTCTGTGTAGGCTTCACTATGGTAAAATTCTTTCTCTCCGTTCTTATTAGTGCTTTGCGTTTTTTCACCACTTGATTTTAAAAATATCTGCTAAGCTTTATTGATGGGTTATTTAACAGAGTATGGAATCAATACGTTCTTCCATAGGGCTATTGAATCCAGTGTTCTGCATTATTGATTGTTAGAATACCAATGCGTATGTCCCTTCTGTTTTTTTTTGTCCTGGAGTATCTGATTTCTATGCAAAAAATTGAATCTAAAAGGAGCATTCATTGTATAGTTAGATTGGTGTGGTAAAAGATTGGATCGTTAGAAGTTTCGGGAAGCAAATGGCGTTTGCCTTGTACCTATTTGCCATGGCTTGATTCTCGGGGCTGGTTTGTTTTCGTGGGTTAACATAGAATAGTTGTGATAATTCTAAGATAGAATGGTTATAAAAGCAAATGTTCTATCGTTCCATTCATGGAAGTTGTCTCTGGGAAATGTGTAGGTCCTAGGATCACAGTGCCAAGGAGTCTGCGGTGGGCAGGGTGTGGTGCTGTGTCCGTGAGCACATCAACTGCATTGCTTGTCCGTCTCTTTAGCCCTGAATGTGAACCACAAAACATTGCTGCGTATGATCACTTGAAAAGCCCCCAAGCTTCACTCCCTTAAAATCATCAGTTTCTGGTTTTATCTATGATGTGTATGGACCTCATCTTTTGTACATTCCATTGAATTTAGGTTACTATGATTTGTATTCCCCATAACAAACTCGACACCTATGCATTTCTCTTATCAAGTACTCATCTGATAACGATTTTGTAGTGATTAAATTTATCTACCACATGAGCTAACGTCGGTTTTGTATTATAACACTTTATGCATGTAGCATGTAGATGATTCAAAATTGGACTTTTAATCACTTTTAAAATTATGTAGAAGACTAGAAAAAAGAAAGATGAGTTGATAACTTTCAAATTCTCTTCTTGTGTTGTGGTTTTATACCAAAAAACGCAATTTTCTAATTGTCTTGTAATTTAGAATACAAGATTCGACCTACAAGATTCGAATCAGTGACCTACGGATATTCTTCTTCAACTACAGTCCTCCGCTCTACCAACAAAGCTAAGGTCAGACTGTACTATAGTTCATGCATGTCTACCTATCTAAATAATATATGAACACAATTATTTGCAATAATCAACTATACACAATGTGCATAATTATAAAAAAACGTAAACAAAGTTAGAATGCATATGAAAAATTATAAGAATATTGCCTAATCGCTTGCATAAATATCCGACATAGATGATAATGATGGTTAAAATATGAACGGTCTGAAAGTAAAGTGAAAATAACCTCTGAGATTTCCTCTCATACTATTAGTGTAAAAATTCTGTCAAAACTTTATGTTTATGTCTGATTGTCTTCCTATCATGCACCAGTTATACCCAGTATTCTAAAACCTAAATGGTACAACGCGATAAAAACCCCATGAGGGAGAAAATTGCGATCTAACGGATTCGAACCAGTGACTTAAGGATATTCTGCTTCAACTATAGTCCTCCGTTTTACCAGCTGAGCTAAGGTCGGATTATATTATAGTTCATGCATGTCTACTAATCTAAATTGTATATGAACACAATGATTTGCATTAATATACAATACACAATGTGCTTAATTATTAAAAAACGTAAAAATTGTTAGAACGCATATGAAAAAATATAAGAAAAGGGCCAAATCTCTTGCATAAATCTCCTAAATAGATGGTAGTGATGGTTAACACATTACCGGTCTGAAATAAAGTGAAAATAACTTCCGAGTTTTCTCTCATTCCCCATAGTAAACTCAAAACATAAAATTTTATCTTAATAGAATTTCCATACAATACCGATTTTGTAATTATACTTTTTTTCAAAGCACATTAAAAACGAAATGAAAAATCTTAGAATACAAGATCCGACCTAACGGATTCGAACTTGTGACCTAGTGATAGTCTGCGACTACTACAGTCCTCCGTTCTACCAACTGAGCAAAGGTCGGGTTTTAATGACATTGTATGCATGTAGATTATTCACAATAAAACTATTAATCGATTTTAAAATTATTAGAAGAGAAGTACAAAGAACTGTGAAGTAATAACTTTCACGTTGTCTTGTTGTGTTTCTTTTTATGTCAATAATTATTTTTTACCGAAAAAAATAACATGATGGGTAACCGTTGATATTAAAAGTTCCATCACAAAAGAATACAAAATTCTGAAACTTACAAGCACGATAAATAAAAAAGGCAGGATTCGAACTTGCGCGGGCAAAGCCCACATGATTTCTAGTCATGCCCGATAACCACTCCGGCACGTCCACTTTCTCTAAAGTAAACCGGTAATTCAAAATAGACCTAGCCATATACAATTCTCTATCATAAATGTTGGTCTTTGAGTGAGAAGTAGATGAGTCTTAGCATGATGCAGTTTATCAACTAAATGAAAAAGATTAGAACCGTAAACCTATTTTGGCTATCTTGATTATTTTTGGATTATACCACATTGTCTTATTTCAAAAACAAAATTTATAAAGAGCTCCTTTGTTGATAAATTTAGTATCTACCAACATATATGAATGAAATATTAAGAGTGAGCTATGATGGTTTATATTATTGAAAAATAAGCCATAAAAATCGTGCAAGAAAGTGGCAAAGGAATTTTCAATACACTGGAATGAACGTTGGCAACTTATAGGCACAACCCACAAGCCATTAAATATAATGATGCATATATCCATTTACGTTATGTTTAATCAAAGAAATTTGGAAAGCTCATAGTTTTGAGTATTATTTTTTGAAAAAATCATTTCTTATGCTATCTATATGAAAAATCTAAACATACCAATAGTGTAAAAATTCTTTCAAAACTTTTCGTTTAAGTCTAATTGTCTTTCCATATTCAAAAACCAAAATGTCACAACGTTTTAAAAACCCCATGAGGGAGAAAAGTCCGACCTACCAGATTCGAACAAGTGACCTAAGGATATTCTGCTTCAACTACAGTCCTCCGCTCTACCAACTGAGCTAAGGTCGGATTGTATTATAGTTCATGCATGTCTACTAATATAAATAATCTATATAATCTATGAACACAATGATTTGCATGAATCTACAATACACAATGTGCTAATTATTAAAAGAACATAAAAATGTATTAAAATTCATACGAAAAAAATATAAGGAAAGTGGTTAATCTCTTGCATAAATCTCCTAATTAGATGATATTGATGGTTAACACATTACCGGTCTGAAGTAAAGTGAAAATAACCTCCAAGTTTTATCTTGTTACCCATAGTAAACTCAACACGTACAATACCGATTTTGTAATTATATTTTTTTCAAAGCACATTGATAACGAAATGAAAAATGCTTATAATACAAGATCCGACCTACCGGATTCGAACCAGTGATCTAAGGATATTCTGCTTCAACTACAGTCCTCCGCTCTACGAACTGAGATAAGGTCGGATTATATTATATTTCATGCAAGTCTACTAATCAAAATAATCTATGAACACAATTATTTGCATTAATCTACAATTCACAATGTGCTTAAGTATTAAAAAGCGAAAAAAATAATTCTAGAATTCATACGAAAGTGCCAAATCTCTTGAATAAATCTCCTAGTTAGATGATAGTGATGGTTAACACATTACCGGTCTGAAGTAAAGTGAAAATAACCTCCGAGTTTTCTCTCGTTACCAATAGTAAACTCAACACGTAAAATTTCCACACAATACCGTTTTTGTAATTATACCTTTTTCAAAGCACATTGATAACGAAATGAAAAAAAGCTTATAATAGAAGATCCGACCTACCGGATTCGGACCAGTGACCTAAGGATAGTCAGTGTCTACTACAGTCCGCTCTAACAACCGAGCTAAGGTCGGTTTTGTGTTAGCAAAATTTATGCATGTAGATTATTAACAATATAATATTTTTCGATTTTAAATTTATTAGTAGAGAAGTACAAAGAATAGTGAATTAATAACATTCATGTTGCCTTGTTGTGTTGCTTTTTTATATCTTATCTATTATAATAAAGTAGGGTTCAATGAACGACAGGCTGACACGTGTCCACTTAATTCTGTTGGGCCTAGAAGGGCCGGCGTTTAATCTATTTGGTGCTTGCTCCAATATATAAAAAAAATCACTCACCCACACAATATATAAATCAATATAACATCATTTAATTGTAATTAAATTTAAATTAATTAAATACAGAAATTAAATTTATGCTTTAATTGTAACATTGCATAAATTAATAATAACTTCTCTTATTGATATTCTCATTCATAAAAAAAACATATACAAAAAATAATAACTTCTCTTTTGATATTTTTATTTATAGGGTTCGTTTATTTTAACTATTTCTCTATTTTAACTTTTAATATTCTCATTTCTAAAAAAAACATATATAATAACAATCATTCATCTTAATTGCATGTTTAAAATCAATTAATGCAATTTGACCATAACTTAATTCATTAAAACATTTGAAAGAATCTCAAACAACATAATTGACAAAACCCTTTGACATGTGCTTTTCAATTTTTCTTTATTGTACCACTTGATATTCTCATTTATTTCTAAAAAACATATTTAAAATAATAACTTCTCTTAATTACATATTTAAAATCAATTAATACAATTTTGACCATAACTTAATCCATTAATCTATTTGAAAGAAACTCAAACAACATAATTGACTATAACCTTTTTACATGTGTTTTTAAAGATAAAAATGTAAGAAAGTATATTATATATATCTAATAGATTTTTAGAAAAAAATCAACGATCAAATTCATTTTAACACATAACCCACGCAACGCGTGGGAAACTACCTAGTATAATAAAGTAAGGTTCAAGTTCTAAAAATCTGACATGTGTCATCTCTTATAATTTTGACATATCTTTTTTTTTATTTCTCTATTGTATCTCTTGATATTCTCATTCTAAAGAAAATAATTTCTCTTAGTTACACATTTAAAATCAGTTACTCTAATTTAACTATACACATTTACAATATTAACTACTAGACCATTAAATACCATTTAAACCATTATAAGTTATAACTTTATTTTGTAACATATAAAAAACATATTCTCCTATAAATAGCAAGACAAACATTTCATTATCCATCATATTTCAAGTACTACATAATTTTGTAAATTCTGTAGCAATTGTTTTTCTACAACTACAACTGATGGAGTTCAAATTATGTTAACTTTGCTGGTTTGGACGCAAGTTGTGATTCAGATGTTGTTGCAAACTCCAATCGCTATCGTCAAACCAACCAAAAATAGAAAATTATTTTAATGAAGAAAACGTTTTTGAATAGTGTTAAAGAACAACAATGTTATATTGGTTTTGATTTTTTTTTTAAAATTATCTATGTTTACTGAGTTGCTTGACATGAGAGATACGAGTGAGGAGTTACCAGGTAACAAATTATGTTTTTATTGTGCTTTACTTTCAATAGTATCTACTCAAATTTATAATAAAAAAAAACAAATTCGATTGAAAGTATTTATTTGTTAAATAAAATGGGCTATTTAAAAAAAACTAAAACTAAAATAAAAGAAAAAATATGAAGAAGAATCAATGACAAAAAGAGAACCAACATTGTTTTACTGTTATTATTTTCAAACAAATATATTAATATTTTAACATATCTTATATAATAAAGTAAGGTTCAAGTTCTAAAAATCTGACATGTGTCATCCCTTATTTTGACATATCTTTTTATTATTTCTCTATTGTATCGCTTGATATTCTCATTCAAAAGAAAACAAATATAAAGAAAATAATTTCTCTTAGTTACACATTTAAAATCAGTTAATCTAATTTAACTATACACATTTAAAATATTAACTACAAGACCATTAAACACCATTTAAACCATTATAAGTTATAACTTTATTTTGTAACATATAAAAAACATATCCTCCTATAAATAGCAAGACAAACATTTTATTATCCATCATATTTCAAGTACTACATAATTTTGTAAATTCTGTAGCTATTGTTTTTCTACAACTACAACTGATAGAGTTCAAATTATGTTAACTTTGTTGGTTTGGATGCAAGTTGTGATTCAGATGTTGTTGCAAACTCCAATCGCTATCGTCAAACCAACCAAAAAAAAAATTATTTTAATGAAGAAAACGTTTTTGAATAGTGTTAAAGAACAACAATGTTATATTGGTTTTGATTTTTTTTTAAATTATCTATGTTTACTGAGTTGCTTGATATGAGAGATACGGGTGATGAGTTACCAGGTAACAAATTATGTTTTTATTATGATTTACTTTCAATAGTATCTACTCAAATTTATATAAAAAACAAAATCGATTAAAAGTATTTATTTGTTAAATAAAATGGGTTAGTTAAAAAAAACTAAAAACTAAAATAAAAGAAAAAATATGAAGAAGAATCAATGACAAAAAGAGAACCAACATTGTTTTACTGTTATTAATTTCAAACCAATATATTAATATTTTAACATATAACCAAAATAACATATAACCAATATTTTAATAAAATAATTATAGAATGGTTTTCATCCAATCTATATCTAATTGTAGTAGAAAATTAATTTAACGTACTGTTATATAATATAATAAATAAAAAATTCTAATATTAAATATGAAAATAGATATTTTAACAGTTTTAATAAATTTAAAGGTAAAAATGTAAGAAATTATAATTTATATATAAAAAAATAGAGTTCTTTTTAAAAACCAACAATCAAATTCAACTTAACACATAATCCACGCAACGTGTGGCAAACTACCTAATTATTAATAAAAATATGTCACAAAATGCAATCAAATTGTAATCTTTGACTTATGTTATCGTTGAAAAAAGTTTTGACTTCTTTTTTTTGCAAACATCTGATTTTTATTAATTTAAACAGCCTCAACCTCTAACAAAAGATGAGTGAATACATCCTAAGCGAAGGAAATATAGGAAAGCAAGGCAACAAGTGCCAAAAATGCCATAAAGATTGTTAAACGAGGGATATAAGATACAAATCATAGAAAAAGAGACTAAAAAACAAGTACAATCTCAATAGTTTTTTGATTGACTATATCCATAATAATCAAAAGGGTTACAAACTCTACAACAAAAGTAGAGGAGACCATCAGCCGGGAGGAGTAACCTCGCAATACCGACGGAAAAAGTATTAGTCATCCAAACCATTCCAAACAATATGGAATTTTGGGAAGGGAAGCTGCTTCAAAGAATCAAAACAAGCATCTAAGAATGCTTTCTTGAGAGTTAAACCGTCTGCTACAAAGACAGAAACAGAGCATTGTCAAAACAATTGCCTTTTTGATAAGAGGTAACGTCGAAGGTATTTGAAACACAAATCCTATCGGCTAAGGATAGAACCACTAAGCAAGAGAACTTTAGAGGAATTGGTGAAGAACCATCCCATGCCACTGAGAAATGAGATGGCCAGCCTAGCAACATCGAAGAAAGACTTCATCCCTGCAGCTAAAAAATTTCCCAGAAATGAGAAATTGATAAAATAGACATCTCCACAAAGGAGTAAGAATGACAACGAAGGCCCAAACATAAACAATCCAAGCAATTAACAAAATCCTTGAGATAAATCAACCCTATGGTTACCATAAAAGACTCACATTTCCAATGATAAATCCTAGCAAGGCTTGTATCCAAGATAGCAAATGAAGATAAACTATTGCTAGCGAACAAAGGGAAAGAAAACAACAAGATAGAGGCATACTTGTGCAGACCCGAAAGAAAATCGGTATTAGATCTACGTATTGGAGCAAGAGATCGCCAAAGACATAAATATGTCACTAGAGGACAATATGGTTCCCACACAAGAAACGGTAGCAAAAGGCAACATGGAAACTAGAACGAATTACTGGAGAAGCGAACGAGGAAAGAAGGTAAAAGAGTTCACATCGGAAGCATGTCGATCGAGGGATGGAGGCGGTGGATCCAGAGGATGTGATGGGTCAGGGGGCTCCTGCGGCTGTTGATGAGCAAACTGAGGCACATGTCGAGGAAGGAAGTTGGACGAGTTCTCTGGGGAAGTATGTCGGTCGAGGGTGGATTCGGTGGGTTAAGGCTCTTACGGCTGCTGATGAGCGAACTGGAGCACATCTAACAGCCACATCTGCAGATTTGTCGAAAACGAGACTTGCAATGGAGAACCAACACACGATACCATAGAAGAAAGGAAAAAGAGGGAGAAAAGAGAGGATTCAGAAAAGTGTAAAAACCATAACTGCCTATGCTAGAGAGAGTTGGGTTCGTACCCACTTTTCATCTTTTGAACCAAGTGTGGACTTTTTTGGATGTTTTCTGATAAACATCAATGACTATAAATCATTTCTTTTCCAAAAATTTTCTTTTCCATTATCGCCGGAGTAGAAAGTGAATTACGCAACGACAAAAACATTCAATAAAATCTAGCGATCAGATTCCGGCGTTATCAAATTCTATAATTTCAACAGTTTTTTCTTTATTTTAAATCACCGCATTCTCGTCGCAAAGTCGTCAAAAAACACTCGCCTTATAGGATGGCGTTAAAAGTCAATTACACAACAAAATAAACAATCAAAATAAACTTTACGGAAAATAACAATGTGAGCAACCGTTGAAATTAAAAGTTTCATCACAAAACAATACAAAATTTTGAAACTTACATCAATGATAAATAAAAACGTGAACGGCAGGATTCAAACCTGCGCGGGCAAAGCCCACAGAGTTTCTAGTCATGCCCGATAACCACTCCGCAACGTCCGCTTTTTTCTAAAGTAAACCGGTAATTCAAAATAGACCTAGCCATGTACTATTCTCTATCATAAATGTTGGTCTTTGAGTGAGAAGTAGATGAGTCTAAGCATGATGCATTTTATCAACTAAATGAAAAAGATTAGAACCGTAAATCTATTTTGGTTATC
This sequence comes from Crucihimalaya himalaica, assembly GCA_004349715.1. NCBI lineage: Eukaryota > Viridiplantae > Streptophyta > Magnoliopsida > Brassicales > Brassicaceae > Crucihimalaya > Crucihimalaya himalaica. The sequence goes on along the minus strand of SMJT01000055.1, from coordinate 1,154,780 downwards.
TTGATGATTTTAGGATTATACCACATTGTCTTATTTCAAAAACAAAATTTCTAAAGAGCTCCTTTGTTGATAAATTTAGTATCTACCTACATATATGCATGAAATATTGAGAGTGGGCTATGATGGTTTATATTATTGAAAAATAAGCCATAAAGATCGTGCAAGAAAGTGGCAAAGGAATTTTCATTACGCTGGAATGAACGTTGGCAACTTATAGGCACAACCCACAAGCCATTAAATATAATGATGAATATATCCATTTATGTTATGTTTAATCAAAGAAATTTGGAAAGCTCATAGTTTTGAGTATTATTTTTTGAAAAAATTATTTCTTATGCTATCTATATGAAAAATCTAAACATACCAATAGTGTAAAAATTCTTTCAAAACTTTTCGTTTAAGTCTAATTGTCTTTCCATATTCAAAAACCAAATTGTCACAACGCTTTAAAAACCCCATGAGGGAGAAAAGTCTCCAGCAAGATCGACGAGCTGCTTCGGAGAGTAGGTTTTCTTCACCCCTGAAATGACCTCTCTTCCACTTCTCAAGGTAATAACGTGAACGTGTTCCCTTGGATTCACCGTTTTTCCTGGAAGGAAACCATCCTGTCTCTTAACAGTTTCTGCAGTTTGGGCAACTTGAGTTTCTAGCTTCTTCTGATGAATGTTAAGAGCTTCGATTTTTCCATTCAGATCAGTGTACAAGGCATCCATCTTTCCATTGAAGTTGACAGTCATCTTCTGCTGCCCCTCAAGAATCTGCTCAAGCATGGTTTCAACCTTGCTTTCCTGAGTCTTGGGTGGTGGTGTCTGGTAAGATGAATTCCAATAGGTGCGAGTGTACCCACTGTTCTGAAATGGTTTATGAGCAAAGGAGTTTGCTCCGAAATTTGTGGATTTAAAGTCAGACTTGAATCCTCCTCTTTGAGAGTTGTTAGTGAAACCGCGGTTGTACGATGAATTCTGAAATCCATTACCACCAATGTAGTTGACGTCCTCTGCTTCACCTTCATCTACGTTCTCGACTTCTTCAGCAAAATGCACTCCTTTCTTCTGCTTGCCCATCAACAGATTGTGAACCGAATCCAGCTTCGCATGTACCTCAGCAATCTGCAGCCCGTCGACGTTCCCATTCTGCTTCTTTCGCTCGTAGTCGGAGTTCTTGGTGCTGTTGCTAGATGCCAAGTTCTCAATCAGTATGTAAGCATCTTCAGGATACCTCGTGTTGAAATTTCCATTGCTTGCAGCGTCCAAAGCCATCTGATACCTCCAATCGATCCCTCTGAAGAAGATACCCAATAACTGAACTTGTGAGAAACCGTGGTGAGGACAATCCCTCTAATAAGATCGAAATCAAACCCTGAGAAAACTGGGAGATCTTGTTCCTGAGCTCTTCGGATCTTGCATCATCGTAGAAATTGTTCAGGAACGCAATCTTAGTCTCCTCCCAAGTAGTCAGAGATCCAGGAGGCAACTGCTTCAACCAGTAAGCTGCATCTCCACCAAGAGAGTATGGGAAGAGCTTACAGAAGAGGAACTCATTGGGCACTCCATTGTACTTGATACTGGTGAACAAATCTTCGAACCTCTCGATATGATCCATGGGATGCTCGTGAGAAAGACCATGAAAAGGGTGCTGGCCTACAAGAGTGTAGTATGCAGGCTTCAGCTCAAAATCGTTTCTCTGAAAAGTGGGAATACGAATTGCAGACCGATTGGCATAGAACTGGTCTGGTCTGTTGTACTCCCCAAGTGTTCTGGCGCGATTCACCAGAGCATTCCCAGCATTCCCACACACAGCTTGTGGGATAATCTCATTAGCTACCGGCGCAGGAGCAACAACGTTTCCTTTGGCATCAAGCCTCTGTCCCTACTCGTCACATAGGTGACCTTCCTGATCTCTCAAAACCCCAGCTTCATCACGAGCGAGCACAATCGGATTGTTCATCTCTGCTTGTTTCTTTTCCTTTCTGATCGTGCGCTCTAAATCAGCTAGCTCTTTGTTAGATAGATTGGTCAACTGCTTGTTCTTGCTCCTTCTGGTTTCACGATGCTGCATACACCTGAAACGAAATTCTAAACCGAAATCTAATGGTGAAATTAGAGTTCCCGGCAATGACGCCAAAATTTGATATGCTCAAGTATGTACCCTAAAGTATCTAAGCAGTAGCTGTAATATTCTAGGGGTCGAACCACAAAGACTCAAGATTGTCACTCAATAAATTCCAGAATGTGAATTAAGCCAAGCAAATAAATGTAATCAAAAAATAACAAAACCTAGAACTTGATTTTACTACTTGATTTTAATTGTTTTGTTATTTTTGTTATTTTATTCCTAACTGTAATATTCTGAAGAATGCGCGTTTTGAACATTGGTATCGACCGATACCATGAATGGTATCGATCGATACTAAGATCTTTAATCGTGTTTCTTCTAGATGATGGTGTCGATCGACGCTGCATAGGTGTCGATCGACACTGAGCTTCAGTTTTCCGAACTGCTTCAGCTCCAATATGCTTCAAAAGCTTCCATAAATCCAATTTAGCTCCAGTTGTGCCTATATCCTGAAAAGACTCTGAAAGACTCTAAAACTACTAAAAAGACTCAATAAAAGGACTTATATCATGGTTGAAAATGGGTAAAAACCATGATATATCAACTCCCCCAGACTTAGTCTTTGCTTGCCCTCAAGCAAACAGAAAACCAAAACAGAGAAAGAGGTTTGAAAACACGGAGACTCACTTGTTCTTGAAACATTGTATTGACCCTTTTTCCAAGCTCCCAGATGTCACCTAATCAGTTTCGGATCTAACCGCCATGTACTTCTCCGTAGACAATTGCAGCTTCCTAGTATCCACACATTATTTCNACCTAATCAGTTTCGGATCTAACCGTCATGTACTTCTCCGTAGACAATTGCAGCTTCCTAGTATCTACACATTATTTCATAGCATCAATCATACTAAATCCTTCATTGCCGTTTCATCACTGTTGTTGATGTTCAGGAACCTTCTAGATTCTTCCTCATGCAATATATCGTGACCAAGGAACCGCCCAAGTTTCATACTTTGATATGATTTTCCTCTCCCCAGACTTATCTCTTTTTATGCTCTTGATTTTGGATTAAGCTTTGCATATACAAATTAAGGTTTGAGACGCGAGTATTGATGGTGATTGCCACCAAATCCCCGGTTCTCCCCTCTCAAAGTATCAAAGGTCTTAGGCGAATAACGGGGTCTCAGGAAATGTTCCTACCCCTCGCTTTAGACCTTTGTGTGATCATTCCTTATCCAAGTAGAAAAATGGGATCACAAGAAGTGTTCCTAGCCCTCTACTCGGCGGAAATCATTTCATCTTTCATGCATTTTTTTGTTTGTATCAACGTGTGTCAAGGGAAAGGTATACCATAATTTTCAAACACATGGGTTCCTTTGTCAGATATGAATGAATGAATCAAGTTCAGTGAACACCGAAATCAGAAATGAAGTGCAAAATTGGGCTCAGGATTTAGAAGAAATCTGCTGGAGACATGGGTGTTTTCTAGTCAACTGGTCAGTCTTTGGATTTTTCATTAGTCGATCTTAGAGCTGATTATGTGACATTGGTTACTTAAAAACAAAGTCAGAGTAATGGATTCAAGCAAAATTTCATAATCTCCAACAGTTTTTGACTCAATAAAACAAAATTTGACTCAAAGATGACTGACTCTAAGATAAACAAACACAATATCAGTAACAACCTCCCCCAGACTTAAACAACACTGTCCACAGTGTTATCTAGCCTAGAGGGGGCAAAAGAAAGCAAAAGAACATAATGGCTGGAGGGTTTTTGCAAAGGTACTGTGTATTAGTTTGAGTATCGATCAATATTGTAACCAGTGTCGACCGATGCTGCTGAGTATCGACCGATACCAGTGATGTATCGATTGATACCAAGGTCCTTTTTGCGTGAGACTGATTCCCAAAATCGTGTCCAGAGAGCCAAATGTTAGATGAAACACTATTAGATCACTAGAGCACGAGTTAGAAGCAACAAAATCATAAGATAGCCATAAGTTCAATGAGTACTGACAAGGAGACGACAATGAGATCTAAAAGTTCAAAATGAAAGACAAACAAAAGAAAAAGAAAACAGGGAAAGGGAAAATGTGAAACCCAGGAAACAAAGTCTAGTCATCAACGTCATTAGTGTCAGAGACAGCATAGTGGGATGAAGGGCCGGGTGTGGAGTAGTGGGCATCCATAGATGACATGCAGCAGCAGCGAGAAACAGTGGGCCAGATGCTCTGTAGGCTCTCCACGACGTACCTCTGAAAGGAGGCGGTCTCCATCGGCAGATCTGGTGGTGGAGGAAATGAAGGGGCAGGAGCAGATGTCTGGTGGCGCTGTGAACGGCGGGGCGGACTTCCAGCAAAGTCAGTTGCGGGTGCTGCATCAGCATCCACCGAAGTGGATGGGAGACGTGGCAGAGCGCATACACGTGTAGCCGGAGCAACCAAAAGCAGGCTGGGATCTGGATCAAAGCGCAGCTTGGAAACAATGCCTACGATGGTGGTCAGAGCACGATTGGACAGGTACACAAAGAGCTCACCTTCGGTCGTAGGAAGACACCAACGACGGGTTGGCTTCAGCCAACGCATGTGCTGCATATGCTGCTCATCCATGAGAGAGCGAGCTGTGACGATCGAGCACTCTGAAGTGGAGATGCCGAAATGCTTGAAGATGGGAGTGAGGAGGCTACCAACCAACTTGGTCTTCCACGCAGAAGAGTAGTTGCGTCCAGATAATGGCTTGGTATTCAGAGAGACAAGGTGGTGCGCAAAAACGGCGCCCATGTTGACCGGGAGGTTCAACTCGGGCCACTCATATCTATCCTCAGGGATGAGATCACCGACAGCCTTGTATAGCAGGATCAGCTCTGATATCCTTAACTTTTTCGGCTCCATCTTGCAAAGGAGATTGTTGCTCAGAATACGGACGATGCAACGAAGAGTGGGATGGCGAACGTCCATCTGCGTCATAGTCTTGGAGTGGTATGCTTTAAGACCGATGTGTCTCCAGAAGACCTGCACATCATGAAACTGGGGAGGCAGAGCTACCTGCTGGAGATCGCGGGCGAAACCGTAGATGTCGCAGAGATCGGGGATTGGTAGCCTGTAACGGATCCCTCGAATCAGGAAGGTCAGAGTGCCCTCCAAAGCATTGCGGTGGACCACGTCTCTATAGTAGTCTCGTGCTGTGGCGAGGAGCTGGCGAACAAGGTCGGGGTAGAGATCGTACTGTCGCGAGTATAATGTCCCCAAAACAATATTATCGAGCATGGCAGAGAGATCCACATCGATGCCCATACGACGCATGGTGTGAGGATCGATGAAGCGTGTAGGGACCACAACAACACGTAGCCACTCGTTGTTGTGGTCCTGCCAATGAATCCAAGAGTGAGGAATTCGAGTGCATTACCATCGAAAGAGTGAATGGTGGAATGATAATGAGGGCAAAAATCCGAGTGGAGTAGGGTTTAAAATCGAGCAAAACGGTTGAGAAATGAAGAAATGGTGAGAGAGAATCGGAACAATATGGCGGTGAAGAAGAGAACCCGAGGGTTTTATTGAAAAACTTACTTGGGTGCTGGGTATCGACCGATACGGTAAGTGGTATCGATCAATGCTCGCATCATGATCGCAAAATTTTTCTATGGTCTCGGTATCGATCGATACTTCCTGGGTGTCGATCGATGCTTGTCATCTGAACCTGGTTCACGTGAAGACACAAGACAAAAACAAAAACGAAAATCAAGGGAAAAACCAATGTACAGACTCACCAGTGGGTTGCCTCCCACCAAGCGCTTGTTTAATGTCCTTAGCTTGACATTGACATCATTCAGGCAGCTGGTGGTTCAGCCAGAGGCAGTATGTGGCCATCTGGAATGGTGGGTTGCGCCCAATAGTGTTTCACCCGCTGTCCATTAACAGTGAATTCTTTTCCCTCAGCATTCACCAACATGACTGCACCGTGTGGACGAACTGCTTTGATTGTGAAGGGACCTGACCAACGAGAACGCAATTTCCTAGGAAATAACTATATACGAGAGTTGTACAGAAGTACCTGGTCATTTGGTTCAAAATGGCGAGAAAAGATCTTCTTGTCGTGATAGGCCTTAGTCCTTTCTTTGTACAGCTTGGAATTTTCATAGGCGAGGTGTCTGATCTCATCCAGCTCATTGAGTTGAACCAATCGCCTTTGAGCAGCAAACTTGATGTCGAAATTCATCAACTTGGTAGCCCAGGCTGCTTTGTGCTCGATTTCAACTGGAAGATGACATGTCTTCCCGTACAGCAAATGGAATGGCGTGGTGCCGAGTGGTGTCTTGAACGCGGTCCGGTAAGCCCAAAGAGCGTCATCGAGCTTCACTGCCCAATCTTTCCATGTTGCGCCAACTGTCTTCTCCAAAATCTCCTTGATCTGTCTGTTGGAGACCTCGACTTGTCCGCTGGTCTGAGGGTGATAAGGTGTGGCGACGCGGTGATGCACGCCGTACTTTCTCAGCAGCTTTTCAAAGATCTTGTTGATAAAGTGAGTGCCACCATCAATTATCACAACTAGAGGTACCCCAAATCGAGGGAAGATAATGGTCTTGAACAGTTTCAGAACGACGGAGGAGTCGTTGGTAGGACTAGCAATCGCTTCCACCCATTTGGAGACGTAATCAACGGCAACCAAGATGTACTTGTTCTGTCGCGATGGAGAGAACGGTCCCATAAAATCAATGCCCCAGCAATCGAAAACTTCTACTTCAAGTATGAAGTTTTGTGGCATCTCATGTCTCTTGCTGATCTTCCCTCTTCTCTGAAACACATCGCAATGTGAAATAAAAGCGTGAGCATCCTTGAACAGTGTAGGCCACCAGAAACCAGCTTGCAGAACCTTAGAAACCGTTTTAAATGTGGCGAAGTGTCCGGCATACTCAGATCCATGGCAATGATACAGAATTTCCGGCACTTCAGTCTCAGCTATACATCTTCTGTAAATCCCATCAGAGCAGTGCTTATACATGTATGGTTCATCCCAAAAGAAACGTCTGACATCTCGCATAAATTTCTTCTTAGCATACTTTTTGAGATGCTTCAGTTCGTAATCTGCAGCAAGGTAGTTAGCTATGTCAGCATACCAAGGCTCTGTAGGAGTAGTGACAGCCAATTATTCCTCAGCAGAAAAGTGATCCATAGTCGATACAACACTGGAAAATAGCTGGTATCGATCGACACTAAATGAGTGTCGATCGATGCTGACATTTTGGACACAGGGAGATTGTAGGAATTTGTCAGGGTGTCGATCGATACTACTGGGGTGTCGATCGACGCTTGCGTTCTGCAGTGGCAGAGTCGAATCAGAGTTGTGTCGAATTCTAGTTTCTATGAAGTAGATCCTCTCTTCAGGTAAAGAATCATCAATAGGCACGATTTCATTGATCCGCATTCGTTAGAGATGGTCTGCAACTCCATTTTCACTCCTTTCTTATATCTGATCTCGATGTCAAAACCTTGGAGAAGTAGAACCCATCGGCATAAACGAGGTTTCAGATCCTTGTTCTGCAACAGATACTTGAGAGCGGCATGGTCTGTATGAACGGTCACCTTACTCCCAATCAGATAAGAACGAAATTTCTCAAAATAGGAAACAACAACTAGTAACTCCTTCTCAGTGGTGTTGTAGTTCTTTTGAGCATCATCCAACGTCCGACTGGCGTAATATATAACATGGAGCTTCTTGTCCTTCCTCTGTCCCAAAACTGACCCAACTGCGAAATCGCTCGCATCACACATGATTTCAAAGGGGAGGTTCCAATCTGGTGGCTGAACAATAGGAACTGTAACCAACGCCTTCTTTATCTGTTCGAATGTGACGAGACACTCTGGTGTAAAATCGAAGGTGACATCCTTACATAGAAGAGTAGTAAGTGGACGAGCCAACTTGGAGAAATCCTGAATGAATCTGCGATGGAATCCAGCGTGACCAAGGAAACTCCAAATGTCTTTCACAGATGTTGGTGGCAGGAGGCTTGTCATAACCTGAATCTTAGCTTTATCAACTTCAATCCCAGCTTTTGAAACCTTGTGTCCCAGAACAATGCATTCTTGAACCATAAAGTGACACTTCTCCCAGTTCAGAACTAGATGTTTCTCTTCGCAGCGCTGAAGTACCTTGCATAAGTTGTCTAGGCAGCCCTTAAATGAAGACCCATAAAATGAAAAATCATCCATAAACACCTCCATGAACTCTTCGATCATATCTGAGAAAATTGACATCATACATCTCTGGAAGGTAGCCGGAGCGTTACACAACCCAAACGGCATTCTCCTGTAAGCGAACGTGTCGTAGGGACAAGTGAACGTCATCTTCTCCTGATCATCTAGGTGTATTGGGATCTGGAAAAAACTTGAGTATCCATCCAAGAAGCAGTAGTATGGGTGACTTGCTAACCTTTCCAGCATTTGATCGATGAATGGTAATGGGAAATGATCTTTCCTTGTAGCAGCATTCAACTTCCTGTAATCAATACACATGCGGTGCCCAGTGATCGTTCTTGTCGGAATCAACTCATCTTTCTTATTCTTTACCACAGTGAATCCTCCTATCTTAGGAACAACATGAACTGGACTGACCCAACTGCTGTCAAAGATGGCATAGATGATTCCTGCTTCCAAAAGTTTCATGATTTCTTTCTTTACCACTTCCTTAAAATTAAGGTTAAGCCTCCTCTGATGATCAATAAAAGCTTTAAACTCATCATCCAAATGAATCAAATACATGCACAAATCTGGTGATATACCTGAAATGTAATCAAGAGAATAGCCGAGAGCTTTGCGATACTTGCGCAGCAGTAAAGCGACCTCTGCGTTGTTTTAAGAAGAATTAACAATCACAGGATATGTGGAGCTGCTTCGGGGAGTAGGTTTTGTTCACCCCTGAAATGACCTCTCTTCCACTTCTCAAGGTAATAACGTGAACGTGTTCCCTTGGATTCACCGTTTTTCCTGGAAGGAAACCATCCTGTCTCTTAACAGTTTCTGCAGTTTGGGCAACTTGAGTTTCTAGCTTCTTCTGATGAATGTTAAGAGCTTCGATTTTTCCATTCAGATCAGTGTACAAGGCATCCATCTTTCCATTGAAGTTGACAGTCATCTTCTGCTGCCCCTCAAGAATCTGCTCAAGCATGGTTTCAACCTTGCTTTCCTGAGTCTTGGGTGGTGGTGTCTGGTAAGATGAATTCCAATAGGTGCGAGTGTACCCACTGTTCTGAAATGGTTTATGAGCAAAGGAGTTTGCTCCGAAATTTGTGGATTTAAAGTCAGACTTGAATCCTCCTCTTTGAGAGTTGTTAGTGAAACCGCGGTTGTACGATGAATTCTGAAATCCATTACCACCAATATTGTTGACGTCCTCTGCTTCACCTTCATCTACGTTCTCGACTTCTTCAGCAAAATGCACTGCTTTTTGCTGCTTGCCCATCAACAGATTGTGAACCGAATCCAGCTTCGCATGTACCTCAACAATCTGCAGCTCGTCGATTCCCATTCTGCTTTTTTCGCTCGTAGTCGGCGTTCTTGGTGCTGTTGCTAGATGCCAAGTTCTCAATCAGTATGTAAGCATCTTCAGGATACGTCGTGTTGAAATTTCCATTCCTTGCAGCATCCAAAGCCATCTGATACCTCCAATCGATCTCTCTGAAGAAGATACCCAATAACTGAACTTGTGAGAAACCGTGGTGAGGACAATCCCTCTGATAAGATCGAAATCGAACCAAAGCAACCTTGAATGCCTCAGTTGCTCCCTGAGAAAACTGGAAGATCATGTTCCTGAGCTCTTCGGATCTCGCATCATCATAGAAATTGTTCAGGAACACATTCTTAGTATCCTCCCAAATAGTCAAAGAACCAAGAGGCAACTACTTCAACCAGTAAGCTGAATCTCCACCAAGAGAGTATGGGAAGAGCTTACAGAAGAAGAACTCATTGGGCACTCCATTGTACTTGATACTGGTGAACAAATCTTAGAACCTCTCGATATGATCCATGGGATGCTCGTGAGAAAGACCATGAAAAGGGTGCTGGCCTACAAGAGTGTAGTATGCAGGCTTCAGCTCAAAATCGTTTCTCTGAAAAGTGGGAATACGAATTGCAGACCGATTGGCATAGAACTGGTCTGGTCTGTTGTACTCCCCAAGTGTTCTGGCGCGATTCACCAGAGCATTCCCAGCATTCCCACACACAGCTTGTGGGATAATCTCATTAGCTACCGGCGCAGGAGCAACAACGTTTCCTTTGGCATCAAGCCTCTGTCCCTACTCGTCACATAGGTGACCTTCCTGATCTCTCAAAACCCCAGCTTCATCACGAGCGAGCACAATCGGATTGTTCATCTCTGCTTGTTTCTTTTACTTTCTGATCGTGCGCTCTAAATCAGCTAGCTCTTTGTTAGATAGATTGGTCAACTGCTTGTTCTTGCTCCTTCTGGTTTCACGATGCTGCATACACCTGAAACGAAATTCTAAACCGAAATCTAATGGTGAAATTAGAGTTCCCGGCAATGACGCCAAAATTTGATATGCTCAAGTATGTACCCTAAAGTATCTAAGCAGTAGCTGTAATATTCTAGGGGTCGAACCACAAAGACTCAAGATTGTCACTCAATAAATTCCAGAATGTGAATTAAGCCAAGCAAATAAATGTAATCAAAAAATAACAAAACCTAGAACTTGATTTTACTACTTGATTTTAATTGTTTTGTTATTTTTGTTATTTTATTCCTAACTGTAATATTCTGAAGAATGCGCGTTTTGAACATTGGTATCGACCGATACCATGAATGGTATCGATCGATACTAAGATCTTTAATCGTGTTTCTTCTAGATGATGGTGTCGATCGACGCTGCATAGGTGTCGATCGACACTGAGCTTCAGTTTTCCGAACTGCTTCAGCTCCAATATGCTTCAAAAGCTTCCATAAATCCAATTTAGCTCCAGTTGTGCCTATATCCTGAAAAGACTCTGAAAGACTCTAAAACTACTAAAAAGACTCAATAAAAGGACTTATATCATGGTTGAAAATGGGTAAAAACCATGATATATCATAAGGTCGGATTATATTATAGTTCATGCATGTCTACTAATATAAATAATCTATATAATCTATGAACACAATGATTTGCATGAATCTACAATACACGATGTGCTTAATTATTAAAAGAACATAAAAAATGTATTAGAATTCATACGAAAAAATATAAGAAAAGTGGTTAATCTCTTGCATAAATCTGCTAATTAGATGATATTGATGGTTAACACATTACCGGTCTGAAGTAAAGTGAAAATAACCTCCAAGTTTTATCTCGTTACCCCTAGTAAACTCAACACGTAAAATTTTATCTTAATCCAATTTCCATACAATACCGATTTTGTAATTATACTTTTTTCAAAGCACATTGATAACGAAATGAAAAATGCTTATAATACAAGATCTGACCTACTGGATTTGAACCAGTGACCTAAGGATATTCTGCTTCAACTACAGTCCTCCGCTCTACGAACTAAGCTAAGGTCGGATTATATTATATTTCATGCAAGTCTACTAATCAAAATAATATATGAACACAATTATTTGCATTAATCTACAATTCACAATGTGCTTAAGTATTAAAAAAACAAAAAAAATAATTCTAGAATTCATACGAAAGTGCCAAATCTCTTGAATAAATCTCCTAGTTAGATGATAGTGATGGTTAACACATTACCGGTCTGAAGTAAAGTGAAAATAACCTCCGAGTTCNTCCGAACTGCTTCAGCTCCAATATGCTTCAAAAGCTTCCATAAATCCAATTTAGCTCCAGTTGTGCCTATATCCTGAAAAGACTCTGAAAGACTCTAAAACTACTAAAAAGACTCAATAAAAGGACTTATATCATGGTTGAAAATGGGTAAAAACCATGATATATCATAAGGTCGGATTATATTATAGTTCATGCATGTCTACTAATATAAATAATCTATATAATCTATGAACACAATGATTTGCATGAATCTACAATACACGATGTGCTTAATTATTAAAAGAACATAAAAAATGTATTAGAATTCATACGAAAAAATATAAGAAAAGTGGTTAATCTCTTGCATAAATCTGCTAATTAGATGATATTGATGGTTAACACATTACCGGTCTGAAGTAAAGTGAAAATAACCTCCAAGTTTTATCTCGTTACCCCTAGTAAACTCAACACGTAAAATTTTATCTTAATCCAATTTCCATACAATACCGATTTTGTAATTATACTTTTTTCAAAGCACATTGATAACGAAATGAAAAATGCTTATAATACAAGATCTGACCTACTGGATTTGAACCAGTGACCTAAGGATATTCTGCTTCAACTACAGTCCTCCGCTCTACGAACTAAGCTAAGGTCGGATTATATTATATTTCATGCAAGTCTACTAATCAAAATAATATATGAACACAATTATTTGCATTAATCTACAATTCACAATGTGCTTAAGTATTAAAAAAACAAAAAAAATAATTCTAGAATTCATACGAAAGTGCCAAATCTCTTGAATAAATCTCCTAGTTAGATGATAGTGATGGTTAACACATTACCGGTCTGAAGTAAAGTGAAAATAACCTCCGAGTTCTCACTCGTTACCAATAGTAAACTTAACACGTAAAAGTTTATCTTAATCAAATTTCTACACAATACCGTTTTTTGTAATTATACCTTTTTCAAAGCACATTGATTACGAAATGAAAAAAAAGCTTATAATACAAGATCCGACCTACCGGATTCAGACCAGTGACCTAAGGATAGTAGGTGTCTACTACAGTCCTCCGCTCTAACAATTGAGCTAAGGTCGGTTTTGTGTTATCAAAATTTATGCATGTAGATGATTAACAATATAATATTGTTCGATTTTAAATTTATTAGAAGAGAAGTACAAAGAAAAGTGAATTAATAACATTCATGTTGCCTTGTTGTGTTTCTTTTTTATATCTTATATAATAAAGTATGGTTCAAGTTCTAAAAATCTGACATGTGTCATCATTTATTTTGACATATCTTTTTTATTATTTCTCTATTGTATCTCTTGATATTCTCATTCTAAAGAAAACAAATATAAAGAAAATAATTTTTCTTAGTTACACATTTAAAATCAGTTAATCTAATTTAACTATACACATTTACAATATTAACTACTAGACCATTAAACACCATTTAAACCATTATAAGTTATAACTTTATTTTGTAACATATAAAAAACATATTCTCCTATATATAGCAAGACAAACATTTCATTATCCATCATATATCAAGTACTACATAATTTTGTAAATTCTGTAGCAATTGTTTTTCCACAACTACAATTGATAGAGTTCAAATTATGATAACTTTGTTAGTTTGGACGCAAGTTGTGATTCAAATATTGTTGCAAACTCCAATCGCTATCGTCAAACCAACCAAAAATGGAAAATTATTTTAACAAAAAAAACGTTTTTGAATAGTGTTAAAGAACAACAATGTTATATTGGTTTTGATTTTTTTTAAAATTATCTATGTTTACTGAGTTGCTTGATATGAGAGATACGGGTGAGGAGTTATCAGGTAACAAATTATGTTTTTATTGTGCTTTACTTTCAATAGTATCTACTCAAATTTATATAAAAAAAACAAATTTGATTAAAAGTATTTATTTGTTAAATAAAAAAAAACTAAAAACTAAAATAAAAGGAAAAATATGAAGAAGAATAACATTGTTTTATTGTTATTATTTACGAAATGACAACTTTACAAAAAGAGAATCAATGACAACTTTACGAAAAATAACATTATGAGCAACCGTTGAAATTAAAAGTTTCATCACAAAACAATACAAAAACTTGAAACTTACACACGATAAATAAAAACGTGAACAACATGATTCGAACCTGCGCGGGCAACAACACCCATATCCGACAATTTTGTCGAGAATCATCAAGGACGGTCCGATGATCGTCGAGGAAAAGTGAATTTCGTCGAGGAAAAGTGAATTTGGATGAAGCTGGTCGATGAATGATCCAAATAATCGAGGAAAAATAAGTCCGGACATGGATTTCCGATAAATCTGCGTGGTTGTTGGAGTTACTAACGTTCGGATAAGATTTGGTTTGGACAAAAATGGAAGTGTTCGGACATTGATGGATAATCTTCGGACGAAAATGGATATGATGCGGATAAAATGGATAATGTCCGAAGAGAATAAAGAATCTTTGGATGGAATCGAAAATCGGCGAGGATTCCTGGGCCAGCGTTGTGGACTCGTGGGCCAACATTGAGAATTCATGGGCCAGCATCGTGGATCGATGGACCGACATCGTGGACTCGTGGACCAAGTGTCAAGACTGGGCCCAATGATTCGGCCCAGCCCTGGTTCGGTGATTAGGGTGATTATTAGGGTAAATAATCGCGAAACCCTAAGTTATAAATAAACACATGATCGCTTCGAAACCCTAAAGGATGTAAGAACTCCGAAAGAACCCTAAGTGCGATTCTGTCAAAGTTTATGCCACCAAGCATCTAGATCTATGAGGATTCGTCGGTTGCAATCGAGGATTGACGTGGTTTAGCGAAGATCGATCGTGGAATTTGGGTATGTATCGGTTTACTGAGTGTTATCGATATTTTTCTTTAGTATCATTGAAGGAAACGATGTTCTAATCATTAGAGAATGTTTATGTCGAGGTATCGCGACAGACTGCGGAGATCTATCAAGGAACTTACATTCGATATCGAGGAACTGTGGGTGATTTGTCGAGTTTTCGGGTAAGCGTCGATACGACTATGTGTTTTATCGATAATTACTTAGTATCATCGAGGGAAAGATGATCTGATCGGTGATATTTATTTATCGTGGGAGATCGAAAGTTTCTGTCGAGGCGATTGTAGATATGTCGAGGAAAACAACAGATCCATCTAGGGATATTGTAGATATGCGTTGATCTGTGTAAGGGATCGAGGATTAAGCATCAAGAGGTGTCAGAAAACCTAAGTCTGTGAATCCGACGTGAGTGCGTGACTGTGGCTAAGTCTAGATGTCATTTCTGGCATGATTTTTCTAAGTCTTTTATATTGCAAATGTTGCTTGTCAGTTGTGTGAATGTTTATGGTACCATATTAAGAATGTTAAGTGATTGTTCTATGTGAACGATTACTAAGTGAATGTTAAGAATGTCATGACTTGCATTATGGACTTAGGAAATTGATTGTTTGTTGCGGATCCATGACTAAAAGCCTAGTGAGACGGGACAACTGCTCCACTAAGCAAATTTGTTTGCTTACGCCTCCTATTTGGATGCAGGAAAAGAAAGTAATGTCGATGTTACCTATTGTGGCTGACAAGTTGGTGGAATGTGGGTAATTTTATGTTTGAATAATGTTGTTCTAGTGTTAAACAGTGTAATAGCTTATTAGCAAACTTATCATTGTGTTAGAACCTCTATTTAAAACCTAATAAATTCAGTTTATGCATGCTTCCGACTTGTCAAAAAAAAAGAACAAACGCTAAGAATGTGAAGTAAAGTTGAAAAATGTCAAAAACGCCTAAGTGTAAAAATGTGAAAAATGACTTAGGGTGTTTCAATTTGGTATCAGAGCGTGTTCGGTTCTAGGACAGTCTAAACATAGCTGGGTTAATTGAGTTAAATTCATCCTTCCAATGCCAAGGTCCCACGGTAAGTCTGGTTTTGAAACTAAGTTAGTGTGGAAAAAACTAACTTAGTAAAAGTTTCAGTAAATGCAGATGGCCAGAGGAAAGAGAATCGTTGTGAGGAGGAATGTGACGGATGAAAACTATGTTCAAAGTTTGGAAAGGAATACCGAGTCTGAGTAAGTTGAGAATGTGGCTGATGCTGCCTTTGAGAATGCGGCTGATGCTGCCTTTGAGAATGTGGCTAATGTGGCTGGTGTGGAAGCTCATGCTGGTGTTGCGGCTGGTGGTGGTGA
Organism: Crucihimalaya himalaica; assembly: GCA_004349715.1. Lineage (NCBI taxonomy): Eukaryota > Viridiplantae > Streptophyta > Magnoliopsida > Brassicales > Brassicaceae > Crucihimalaya > Crucihimalaya himalaica. The sequence goes on along the minus strand of SMJT01000055.1, from coordinate 1,138,751 downwards.
TGTTGTTGTCGGTAACGCCTATGCTGCAGCTACTCCAGAGGATTTTGGGCAAGTGATGGGTATGCTGGCACATATTTTGGCAAGATTGGGAGTTGTTGCACCTACTTTGATGGTACCACCGCAAGCGATGGAACCACTAGTGGTGAATGTTCCTCATGTGGCAAATTCACAAGTGGTGAATGGACCACCAGTGGTGAATGTTGAGGATGAAGTGTTGTTGCCGAGGATCCCACCTTACCTTAAGGTGATGGATCAAATGGAGAAGCTTGGTACTAACAACTTCTCTGGTGGTGCTAAGCCCATTAAGGCGGATGAGTGGAGAAGTCAGAAGGAGAGGAATTTCGCTTCTGTTCGATGTCCGAATGAGTACAAGAAGGACATTGATGTCCACTACTTGGAAGGTGACGATCATACTTGGTGGGAAAGAGTGTGTGGAAGGTTGAGGAATTTTCGTGCGAAATTTTCCGTGAGGAATTTTGCACTAAGTACTTTCCACCAGAAGCTTTGGATAGGCTTAAAGGTGCATTCTTGGATTTGCGTCAAGGTACCAAAACTGTGAGGGAGAATGAGGCTGAGTTCAACAGTCTCAAGAAGTATGTTGGACGAGAAGTTGAGGATGAGAGTGTCCAAGTTCGTCGATTTATGCATGGGCTGCGGAGTGAGCTCCGAAACAGTTGCCTTGTTCGCATTTATTAGACTGTTGCTGAGCTAGTTGAAAAGGCAGCCATGATTGAAACTGGCATAGAAAAAGAGGCTAAGTTGTTGGGTAAACAAGCGGTTGCTCTGGTGATACCACAAGGGAAATCCGGAGGTGGTGCTGGACAGAAGAAAGGTTGGGTGAAGAAGTCTTTTCCGGGAAAGTCATCGGATGAGCGTCGTCCATGTGCAACGTGTGGGAAGATGCACTTGGGCGTGTGTAGAATTTACCAAGGAGCTTTTTTTGTGTGTGGTAGCAAGAAGAAAGAAAATGCGTGGGTTTGTTACCATTGCGGTGAGGAAGGACATATCAAACCGTATTGTTATAAGTTGGTGCATGAAACTGGGAAACAGGTAAATGAAGAGCTGCCACCACCGCCAAAGAGGCAAGCAATCATGTCGCGGATGTATGCTATGACTAAGGAGTCCAAAAAGCCAAGCACTTCTCGTCCGATCACTGGTAAGTCCTATCACTTACCTTTGTAAATTTCTGTGTGAAATTTGAGTGATGCATGTTGGAATAAATTTTTACGATTCTAGATGAATGCGAAGGGAATATTCTCATGAGTGGTGTGGCAACCCATGTTATGTTTGGGTCCAGAGCAACTCACTGTTTTGTGAGTCCGAAAATGATTGGAAAAACTTGTTTCCAAAAGGAACCTCGCAATGTCTTCGGATTAGTCAAGGCAGCTGGTGGACAAGTGATGATGACCTATGGAAAGGTCCGGAACATTTTAGTGATGATTTGCGGAGTGGATATGCTAGCAGACTTGGTGATTTGCAGAGTAAGGTCTTACGATGTGATCCTTGAAATGGATTGGCTTGGAGAGCACAAGGCACATCTAGATTGTCATCGAGGAAGAGTGAACTTTGAGACGCCAAAAGGGATGTTGGTTTACCAAGGAATTAGGCCAACGTTCGGAAGCTTGATTGTCTCGGTAATTCAAGTAGAGCATATGATGGCGAAGGGATGAGAAGCGTACATAGCCATGATCACAACAATGAAAGTTGGATCAGAGGTGGTACTCGAGAATATTCCAGTGGTACGGCAATATGAGGACGTGTTCAGGGATTTAAACGGATTGTCACCATCACGTTCGGATCTGTTTACTATTGAGCTTGAGCCTTGTACCGGCAGAAATGGCTGAGTTGAAAAAGCAGCTAAGTGAGCTGATGGAGAAAGGTTTTGTAAGGCCAAGTAGTTCACCATGGGGTGCATCGGTTCTCTTTGTGAAGAAGAAAGATGGAAGCTTTTGACTTTGCATTGATTACCGAGGATTAAACCAAGTGACAGTAAAGAACAAGTATCCTCTTCTAAGGATTGACGAAGGTGCTACTTGTTTCTCTAGGGTTGATTTGACCTCATGTTACCATCAAATTCTGATAGAAGAATCAGATATCTGAAAGACGGCCTTTCAGACAAGGTACGGGCATTATGAGTTTGTTGTCATGTCGTTTGGGCTGACGAATGGTCCTGCAGCATTCATGAAACTCATGAACAATGTATTCAGGAAATACTTGGACAAGTTCGTCATCATCTTCATAGATGATATCCTAGTTTACTCAAAGAACCCGGAGGATAACGCGGTACACTTAAGGAAAATGATGAGTAAACTAAGGGAGCATAAGATGTTCGCCAAGCTTAGCAAGTGTAGCTTGTAGCAAAGACAGATCAGATTTTTGGGTCATGTGGTCTCGAACAAAGGAGTTTCCGTGGATCTGGAAAAGATTAAGTCAATTAAGGACTTGCCAAAGCCATGGAATGCTTCAGAGATAAGGAGTTTTCTCGGATTGATAGGCTATTATCGACGATTTGTTAAAGGATTTGCGAGTATGGCTCAACCAATGACTCGACTAACAGCGAAAGACACTTCGTTTGTGTGGACAGAGGATTGTTAAAAGAGTTTCGCGAAGCTGAAGGAAATGCTTACGAGTACTCGGATGTTGGCTTTGCCGGAGCCGAATATACCTTTTGTGGTATACACGGATGCAGCAAGGATGGATTTGGGTTGTGTGTTGATGCAACAAGAGAAAGTGATTGCTTATGCATCGAGGCAGCTAAGTAAACATGAAGGTAATTATCCTACCCACGACCTTGCGATGGCGGCAGTGGTGTTCGCTTTGAAGATTTGCCGTTCTTACCTCTATGGTGGAAAAGTTGAGATCTTCACAGATCATAAGAGTTTGAAGTATATATTCACTCAGCCAGAGTTGAACTTACGGCAAAGTCGTTGGATGGAGTTAGTAGCGGACTATGATCTTGAGATTGCTTACCATCTAGGTAAAGCAAACTTAGTGACGGATGCACTAAGTCAAAAGAGAATGGCCGTGGACACCGAGAAAGACATAGAAGTCTTGGTAAACATGGTCGAAGACTTGCGTTTAGCAGGTTTGTCCAACGAATTGGAACCGTTGGGCTTAGGTTCTGCGGACCAAGCTGATTTGCTAAGTCGTGTTTGGTTGGCACAAGAGAAGGAAGAGGATCTTATCAAATGGTCGAAGAATGATAAGACCGAGTGTCAAATTTCAAACAATGGAACCATTTTGGTGAATGGTCGAGTGTGTGTTCCGAAAGATCAAAATCTTTGTGACGAGATTCTTAAGAAAACACATCAGTCCAAGTTTTCGATACATCCGGGATCCACGAAAATGTATCGAGACTTGAAGCGGTATTACCATTGGAAAGGTATGAAAACCTATGTTGCTAAGTGGGTGGCTGCATGTCGGACATGTAATCTGGTTAAGGCTGAACATCATAATCCGGCTGGATTGTTGCGAAGTTTACCGATTCTCGAATGGAAGTGGGACATGATAACTATGGATTTTATCACGGGATAGCCAATATGTGATAAGAAAGATGCGATTTGGGTAATAGTGAATAGACTGACCAAATCAGCACACTTCCTTGAGGTGAATAGGAAGGATAATGCGGAGAAACTCGCAGAGTTATATGTGAAAGAGATCGTTTGATTACATGGTGTACCGGTGAGCATAGTGTCAGATTGAGATTAAAAGTATACTTCAGCGTTTTGGAGAGCGCTACAGAAAAGGTTCGGAACAAAAGTCCACATGTGTACAGCTTATCATCCGCAGACGGATGGACAGTCCGAACAAACAATTCAGACGCTTGAGGATTTGTTGCGAGCAAGTGTGTTGGATTGAGGTGGTAAGTGGTAAGAAAAGTTACCCTTAGCTGAATTCGCTTATAACAATAGTTATCAAGCAAGCACAATATTTTACCCTTTGAGGAATTGTATGGATGACCTTGCCGAACGCCCCTATGTTGGACATAAATGGGGGAGTGCAGTGTTTATGGTCGAGACTTTGTTGACGAGACAACAGAAAGAATCAAAGTCTTAAAGATCAAGATGAAAGAAGCTTAAGATTGACAAAAGAGTTATGCGGACAAGCGCCAAAGGGAATTGGAATTCCATGTGGGAGATATGGACTATCTCAAGACGGTCACTTACAAGGGTAAGGATCGCGCGGTTATGAACACAAAGTTAAGTTCGAGGTACATGGGACCATTTAAGATTTTGGAAAAGATCGATCCAGTGGCTTATAGGTTAGAATTGCTAGAAGATTTGAAAGGTTTTCACAAAGTTTGCCACGTGTCTATGCTAAGGAAAAGCGTGACACACCGTGAGAATGTCATATCCGAACCTCCGCCAGATTTGCAAGATAATATGTCAATTGTTGGGAGACTGGTTTGGGTTTATAGAACAAAGTTGAGGACGGACCAAAGGAAGTAGATTCAAGGTGTTTGGGATTGTGATGGACAAGAGGAAACAACGTGAGAACCGGAAGAAGTGATGAAAGTGAACTTCCGAATGTGGTTTGAATCTATTCTAAGTGGGGGAGAGTTGTAACACCTATATCTGATGATTCCGTCGAGGAATGTTGAGAATCATCGAGGACGGTCCGAGGATCGTCGAGGAAAAGTGAATTTGGTCGAAGCTGGTCAATGAATGATCCAAATAATCGAGGAAAAGTAAGTCTAGGCATGGATTTCCGATAAATCCGTGTGGTTGGTGGAGTGACTAACGTTCGTATAAGATTTGGTTTGGACAAAAATGGAAATGTTCGGACATTGATGGATAATCTTTGAATGGAAACGGATAGGATGCGGATAAAATGGATAATTCCCAAAGAGGATAAGGAATCTTCAGATGGAATCAAAAATCGTCGAGGATTCTTGGGCCGGCATCATGGACACGTGGGCCAACCCTGAGAATTCATGGGCCAGCGTCGTGGATTGATGGACCGACGTCGTGGACTCATGGACTAAGTGTCAATACTGGGCTCAATGGTTCGGCCCAGCCATGGTTCGGTGATTAGGGTAATTTTTAGGGTAAATAATCGTGAAACCCTAAGTTATAAATAGACACATGATCGCCTCAAAACCAAGCACTTAAGAACTCCGAAAGAACCCTAAGTGCGATTCTGTCAAAGTTTCTGCCGCCGAGCATCATAGATCTGTGAGGATTCGTCGGTTGCGATCGATGATTGACGTGGTTTAGCGAAGATTGATATGCTCAAAGATAATACCCTAAAAGTACTAAAGCAGTAGCTGAGTATATAGGGGTCAAACCATAAAGACTCAGGATATCACTCAATAGATTTTAGAATATGAATTAAGCTAAGCTAAATGAATGTAACTAAGAATAACAAAACAATTAAATCAAGGAAGTAAATCAGTGGAATAGAGGCTAGGTCTAGGGAAGTTTGCAAGCGAATCAAAATTATCAATCAGATCAAATGTCAGGAATGAGTTAAGCTCCGCTTTTGAACTTGAAACACAGGTGTAAAGTAAACCAACTATCGTTGCGAAGACTATCTATGTCTAAACCTAGAATTCCAAATTTCTTTGCAAATTCTATAAATTCAAACAAGCATTAACGATCAAGTTCAATTGTTCACAAAATCCTAAACCAAATTTCTTTGCGAATAGGTCTTTTGCTCACCAAACACTAGTTCAGGAAACTAATCACACTTTCGTGTCAATTAATCAACCTAACATCAGATTCTAGTTCGCGAGGCTAGAATAAGCATAAATCTCAAGTCTAGGTGAAAAGCTCTATAGATATTCCTTAACAATTAAATCAGATCTAAACATTCATCAAATATCTTTTAAACAACCCTAAACCTAACAGGGAATCTACTCAGACATGGTGAATGAGACAAACATCATGAATAAAATAGATATCATAAATTAGATAAAGTAGGAATACAAAAAGGTTCAAGTTCTTCTCCCAAAAACTCAATTGCCAGAATACTCTATCCCAGAAATCAGAAGTGTCCTTCTGCGAGGCTGAAAAACCTAATTAAAAATAGCTAAAACACGTTTAGAGTTAATCTCGAAAAATAAGGAAAGCTTATGGTTTATCTGGTCGGATTCTTGTTGCGCGTTGCTGACTCGGTATCACCGATACATAATGGTATCGATCGATACTTGCGGGCTTTAATCGTGTCTCTTCCAAATGAGTGGTGTCGATCGAGGCTACCTCAGTATCGATCAGATGCTGAGCTTTATTCCCCGTATTGCTTCAAACCCAATTCTTCAAAAGCTTCCAATTAATCCAGTTTAGCTCCATATATGCCTATATCCGAAAAGAACTTAAAGACTCTTAGAAACTACCTAAAAGACTCTGAAAAGACTTAATTATGGGGGCGGGGGGGCGGCGCGGGCAGGGGGGCGGGCGCGGGGGAGCGGGGGGCCGCTTGAAAGTGGGTAGAAACCATGATGTATCAAACTCCCCAGAACTTATCTTTGCTTTGCCCTCAAGCAACAGAAACCAAACAGAGAAAGAGTTTGAAAAAAACATAGAGACTCGACCTTCTCTTGAGATATTGAAATGACTCCTTCCCAGAGCTCCAATCGTCACTTAAACAGTTTCGATCAATTCCATATATACTCTATACTGTTCGCAGCTCTCCCATTATCTCATCCATTATCTCATCTAGCTCAATCTATATATTCTCTTCTTGTATATTAATCCTGTTTGATATTCAGGAACCTTATAGATTCTTACTCATACGATATCGTGACTAAGGAACCACCCAAATCGCATACTTCTGGTATTAATTTCCTCTCCCCCAGACTTATTTCTTTTATGTTCTCTTTATTTTTCTTTAATATTTTTTAGTCTTGGCATATCAAATCAAGGTTTGAGACGTGGAGTATTGATGGTGTTTGCCACCGATTTCCAGTTCTACCTCTCAGAGTATCAAAATCTTAGGCGAATAATGGGGTCACTGGAAATGTTCCTACCCTCGCTTCAGACTCTTGTGTGATCATTCCTTATCCAGTAGAAAAATGGGATCAAGGAAATGGTCCTAGCCCTCTACTCCGCGGAAATCAATTTCATCTTTTATGCACATTCTGTATCAACAACATGTCAAGGGAGAAGGATACCATAATTTCAAAACAATGGGTTCCTATGTCAGATATGAGATGATGATCAAGTTCAGTAAAATACCAAACTTAGAGGTGAAGTGCAAGATTTGGCTCAGGATTTTAAAGAAATTTTTTGCTGGAGACATGGGTGTTTTGGTGTCAACTGGTTAGTCTTTGGATTTTTCATAGTCGATCTTAGAGCTGATTCTGTGACAATTAGTCACTACAAAAACGAAGTCAGAACAATGAAATCAAACAAATGTTCATAATCTCCAACTGGTTTTGACACAATAAACAAAAATTTGATCAAAAGGACTAACTCTAAGAAAAACAACAAACCAAATGTCAGTAACTACTTCCCCCAGACTTAAACAACACTGTCCCCAGTGTTATCTTAGCCTAGAGAAAGCAAGAGAAAGCACAAGAACAGAAATGGCTGAAATTAGCTCGACAGCTACCGTGGGAAAATAATGGGTATCGATCGATACTGAGAGAGTATCGATCGATACCGGTCTTTGTCGGATTCTGAAACTCGAAATCGTAGTTTACTGAAGCCAAATTTAGATGAAGAACTGTCAGATCGGAGAACACAGTTAGAAGCCCAACAATAATCAATAGATAGCCATAAGTTCCAACAAACACTGACAAGGAGATAGATAAGTTCAGAAAAGAAAGTAAAACAAAAGAAAAGAAAAGAAAAGAAAATGTGAAACCCAGGAGCAGAGACTAGTCTGAATCCTCATCATCATCTGAAACAGCATAGCGAGATGAAGGGCCTGGTGCAGTGTGGTCGGCGTCAGTGGATGTCATGCAGCAGCAGCGAGAGACAACAGACCAGATGCTCTGAAGACTCTCCACGACATACCTCTGAAAAGTGGCAGTCTCCATCGGCAGATCCGGTGATGGAGGAAATGAAGGTGCAGGAGCAGATGTCTGGTGGCGATAAGAATGACGAGGCTGACTTCCAGCAAAGTCAGCCGCTGGTGTCTCGTCGGCAGCGACAGGGATGGATGGGAGCTGGCGTGGGGCGCGAACACGCGCGGACAGAGCAACCGAAAGCAGACTCGGATCTGGATCGAAGTGCAGCTGAGAAGGGTTGTCGCCGATGCGGGTCAGAGTGCGGTTGGGAAGCTGCACGAAGAGCTCTCCATCTGTCGTGGGTAGGCACCAGCGACGAGTTGGCTTCAGCCAATGCATGTGCTGCATATGCTGCTCATCCATCAGAGAACGAGTAGTGACAATCGAACAAGCAGAAGTGGAGATGCCGAAATACTCGAAGATAGGAGTGAGGAGGCTGCCGACCGACTCAGTCTTCCGCGCTGTGGCGTAGTTGCGGCCGGTGAAGGGTTTGGTCTTCAGAGAGACCAAATGTTGGGCGAAGAGAGCGCCTATGTTGACCGCGAGGTTCAGCTCGGGCCACTCGTACCTGTCCTCAGGAATAAGGTCGCTGATGGCCTTGTATAGTAGAATCAGCTCTGCGATCCTCAGCTTGTTCGGCTCCATCTTGCAGAGAAGAGTAGTGCTCAGAATGTGGACGATGCAACGCAGAGTCGGATGGCGGATGTCTATCTGTGTCGTGGTCTTGGAGTGGTAGGCTCCAAGACCAATGTGTCGCCAAAAGGTCTGTGCGTCGTGAAACTGGCTAGGAAGAGCTATCTGCTGAGGATAAGGATCGAACCCATAGATGGCGCAGAGGTCAGGGATAGGCAGCCTGTAGCGAACTCCTCGGATCAGAAAAGTCAATGTGCCCTCTGAAGCAGTGCGGTGGACCTCGTCTCTGTAATACACTCGAGCAGTGGCGAGGAACTGACAGACGAGGTCTGGAAAAAGGTCATACTGCCGTGAGCACAATGACCCTAGACCAATCTTCTCCAGCATGGTGGAGAGTTCCACATCTATACCCAGGCGGCGCATGGTGTGAGGATCAATGAACCGTGTAGGGAGGATGACTACGCGTAGCCACTCGTTGTAGAACAGAGTGTCGTAATCGTCCCACTCCTCAGCTATGGGCCTGTAGATGCAAGCCTCAATTTCAGTCTCGTCCTTAGGCGAACCCGCCCAATCGCATCGCGGAGTAATCCTCTTCCCCTCCAACTTAGGCCAGGGAGGCCGAGCAACAGGGGCAGGGGCAGAGGGAGATGGCAAACATCGCGATGCAGTTCTTAGGTCACTAATGTGAACGTCAATGAAGCTCTGAGGACATGTAATGTCCGTGAAGCCTCCCTTAAGGACTCTGTAGCGATCGCCGGTAAGAATGGCGGTTACGACACCGGCGTGCCAAAAAGAGCCACAGAATGCCTCCACTTCATTTTGAAGATCGAAGTTGCGGCGTGGGGGATTGGAACCGGAAGCGTCATCCTGTCGTGCCATCTTGCGGGGATCCATCTTGTAGATCGAAGGAATGAGTAATGGAATGACAGTGTGGGCAAAAATCCGAGTACTATAGAGATGAAAATAGAAGAAAACGATGAAAAATTGAAAAAGTTGTGAGAGTGAGAGAGATGAGGATGCGGCGTCGATCGATATGATTGTGAAGGATTGTTGATTAAACTCAAGGGTTTTATAGCAAAACCTACATGGGTGCTGAGTATCGATCGATACAGTAAGTAGTATCGATCGATGATCAGCGTATCAGCACAGTCCGCATTTGGCCATAATATCGATCGATACTCCAAGGGTATCGATCGATGCTCGTCGTTTGGACATGGTTCACACGAAGACACAACACGAAAACAAAAAGAAAAATCAAATAAAAACCTATGTACAGACTTACCAGTGGGTTGCCTCCCACCAAGCACTTGTTTAATGTCCTTAGCTTGACATGGAGAGCAGTCAGGCAGCTGGTGGATAAGCCAGAGGCACAATGTGGCCATCTGGAATGGTGGCTTACGCCCAATAGTGTTTCACCCGCTGTCCATTGATAGTGAACTCCTTTCCTTCAGTACTCAGCAAGACTACTGCACCATGTGGGCGGACCTCCTTGATCGTGAAAGGACCTGACCAACGAGAACGCAATTTCCTAGGAAAAAATTGTAAACGAGAGTTGTACAGAAGTACCTGATCATTTGGTTCAAAATGGCGGGAAAGGATCTTCTTGCCATGATAGGCTTTGGTCGTTTCCTTGTACATTTTGGAGTTCTCATAGGCGAACTGTCTAATCTCATCTAATTCGTTCAGCTGAATCAATCGCCTCTGAGCAGCAGACTTGATGTCGAAATTCATCAATTTAGTAGCCCAAGCTGCTTTGTGCTCGATCTCAACAGGAAGATGGCATGCTTTTCCATACAGTAGATGGAAAGGTGTGGTGCCAAGCGGTGTCTTAAACGCAGTTCTGTAGGCCCAAAGAGTGTCGTCGAGTTTCAGTGCCCAATCCTTCCGTGTAATGCCGACTGTCTTATCCAAAATCTCCTTGATCTGTCTGTTGGAGACCTCTACTTGTCCGCTGGTCTGAGGATGGTATGGTGTGGCAACGCGGTGATGAACTCCATACTTTCTCAGCAGCTTCTTGAAGATCTTGTTGATGAAGTGAGTACCACCATCACTGATGACAACTCTGGGGACACCGAATCGAGGAAATATGATGGACTTGAAAAGTTTCAGAACCACGGCAGAATCGTTGGTAGGACTAGCAATTACTTCTACCCACTTGGAGACGTAGTAGACGGCGACCAATATGTATATGTTCTGTCGCGATGGAGGAAACGGTCCCATGAAATCAATACCCCAGCAGTCAAACACTTCAACCTCAAGTATGAAGTTCTGCGGCATCTCATGACGCTTACTGATCTTCCCTCTTCTCTGGCATACATCACAGTGAGAGATGAATGTGTGAGCATCCTTAAACATTGTAGGCCACCAAAAACCAGCTTGCAGAACCTTAGAAACTATTTTGAATGTAGCAAAATGTCCAGCATACTCAGATCCATGGCAATGAAACAAAATCTCTGGTACCTCAGATTCAGCTATACACCTTCTGTAGATCCCATCAGAGCAGTGCTTGTACAGATAAGGTTCATCCCAGAAATAACGTCTGACATCTCGCATGAATTTCTTCTTGACATACTTCTTGAGGTGCTTGGGTTCGTAGTCAGCAGCAAGGTAGTTGGCTATGTCGGCATACCAAGGTTCAGCAGGAGTGGTGACAGCAGAAATCTCTTCTGTATCGAGCTGATCTGCGGACGTTACCTTTGCCGTGGAAAGCAGCTGGTATCGATCGATACAGTGGGAGTATCGATCGATGCTTGTATCGTGAATTGACAACAGCAACTCCTGAGGGTATCAATCGATACACCATGGGCGTCGATCGATGCTCGACGTCCGCAGTGGCAGAATCGAATCAGAACTAGTCACAACGAAGTATATCAGCTCCTCAGGCAATGAATCGTCAATAGGAACTTCTTCACTGATCTTCAAACGCGAGAGATGATCTGCAACTCCATTCTCCACTCCTTTCTTGTCTTTGATATCTATGTCAAAACCTTGGAGCAGTAAAACCCATCGACACAGTCGAGGTTTCATATCCTTATTCTGCAGCAGGTACTTAAGAGCAGCATAGGAACAAAATTTCTCGAAAGAGAACACAACAGCAAGTAACTCCTTCTCAGTGGTGCTGTAGTTTCTTTGGGCGTCATCCAGTATTCTGCTGGCATAATAGATAACATGAAGCTTCTTGTCTTTCCTCTGTCCCAAAACAGATCCAACCGCAAAGTCGCTCGCATCACACATGATCTCAAAAGGAAGGTTCCAATCTGGTGGTTGAACAATTGGAGCAGTAACCAATGCCTTCCTGATCATATCGAATGCGACGAGACATTCTGGCGTAAAGTCGAAGGTGACATCTTTACACAGCAGAGCAGTAAGTGGACGAGCTATCTTGGAGAAATCCTGAATGAATCTGCGATAGAACCCGGCGTGACCAAGGAAACTCCGAACGTCCTTCACATATGTAGGCGGTGGGAGGCTTGTCATGACCTGAATCTTAGCTTTATCGACCTCAATCCTAGCCTTAGAAACCTTATGTCCCAGAACGATAACGTCTTGAACCATAAAGTGGCACTTCTCCCAGTTCAGAACAAGATGCTTCTCATCACAGCGCTGAAGAAACATGCATAAATTGTCCAGACATCCCTTAAAAGAAGACCCATAAAAAGAAAAATCATCCATAAATACCTCCATGAACTCCTCGATCATATCTGAGAAAATCGACATCATGCATCTCTGAAATGTAGTTGGAGCATTACACAATCCAAAAGGCATCCTCCTGTAAGCAAATGTGTCGTAAGGACAAGTGAATGTCGTTTTCTCCTGATCATCGGGATGTATCGGGATCTGGAAAAAGCCAGAGTATCCATCCAGGAAGCAGTAGTAGGGATGACTAGCCAAACTCTCCAACATTTGATCAATGAATGGCAATGGGAAATTATCTTTCCTCGTCGCCGCATTCAGCTTCCTGTAATCGATACACATGCGATGCCCGGTGATCGTTCTTGTAGGAATCAGCTCATCTTTCTCATTCTTCACAACTGTGAAAACTCCATTCTTAGGAACAACATGAACCGGACTGACCCAACTGCTATCAGAAATGACATAAATGACTCCTGCTTCCAGAAGTTTAAGAATCTCTTTCTTTACCACTTCTTTCAGATTCGGGTTAAGTCACCTCTGATGCTCGACTAAAGCATTAGACTCATCCTCAAGATGAATCAAATGCATGCACAAATCAGGTGATATACCTGAAATATCATCAAGAGAATAGCCGAGAGCTTTGCGATACTTGCGCAACTTGCTCAGCAATAAGGCGACCTCTGCGTTGTTCAAAGAAGAATTGACAACTACAGGATAAGTAGATTTAGGGCCAAGGAAAACGTACCTCAAGCTAGCGGGAGTGGTTTAAGATCGAGCTTAGGAGCTCTCTCTTCACTCCAATCAGAGAATCGAGTTTGGTACGAGAGACATTCAGTTCTTCGGGAAGAAGAGGTTGGTATCGATCGATGCTTCTGGTTTTTCAACTGGTCTTGTGGTATTCTGAACGGGCAACGGTTGATGTTGAGTGGTATTGACCGATACTGGGGGAGTATCGATCGATACTGGGGAAATTGCAGGAATCTCATTGTCGTCATCGTCGTCTCCAGCAAGATCGATGAACTGCTTAGGTGAGTAAGTCTTATTCAACCTTGGAGTGATCTCTCTTCCACTCCTCAAAGTGATAGCATGAACATGCTCCCGCGAATTCACTGTTTTTCCGGAAGGAAACCGTCCTGTCTCTTAACTGTGTCTGCAGTTTGAGCGACCTGAGTTTCCAACTTCTTCTGATGGATGTTCAGAGCTTCGATTTTGTCATTCAGATCAGTGTATAAGGCATCCATCTTCCCATTGAAATCAACAGTCATCTTTTGCTGCCCCTCCAGAATCTGCTCAAGCATAGTCTCAACTTTGATTTCCTGAGTCTTGGGAGGTGGTGTCTGATAAGATGAATTCCCATATGTGCGAGTGTACCCACTGTTCTGGAATGGCTTCTGAGCAAAGGAGTTTGCTTCGAAACCCGAAGGCTTGAAATCAGACTTAAATCCTCCTCTCTGGGAATTTTTAGTGAAACTGCGGTTGTACGACGAATTCTGAAACCCATTACCACCTATGTAGTTGACGTCCTCTGCTTCACCTTCATCAATGTTCTCGACTTCCTCAGCAAAATGCACTGCCTTCTGCTGATTACCCAAAAACAGACTGTGAACTGAATCCAGCTTGGCATGTATTTCAGCAATCTGCAACCCATCAACATTTCCATTCTACTTCTTTCTCTCGAAGTCTGCATTCTTAGTACTATTGCTGGATGCCAAATTCTCAATCAACACATAAGCGTCCTCGGGATACCTGGTGTTGAAATTTCCATTGCTTGCAGCGTCCATAGCCATCTGATACCTCCAATCGATACCTCTGAAGAAGATACCTAGTAACTGAACCTGCGAGAAACCGTGGTTAGGGCAGTCCCTCTGATAAGATCGAAATCGAACCCAGGCGGCCTTGAATGCCTCAGTTGCTCCCTGAGAAAACTGGGAGATCTTGTTCCTGAGTTCCTCTTATCTCACATCATCATAAAAATTATTCAGAAAAGCAGTCTTAGTCTCCTCCCAGGTAGTCAGAGAACCAGGAGGCAACTGCTTCAACCAGTAAGCTGCATCTCCACTAAGAGAGTATGGGAAGAGCTTACAGAAGAGGAAGTCATTGGACACTCCATTGTATTTGATACTGGTGACCAAGTCCTCGAACCTCTCGATATGATCCATGGGATGTTCATGAGAAAGACCATGGAAAGGGTGCTGGCCTACAAGAATGTAGTATGCAAGCTTCAGCTCAAAGTCATTTCTCTGGAAGGTTGGAATACGAATCGCAGATCGGTTTGCATAGAACTGATCTGGTCTTTTGTACTCCCCAAGCGTTCTGGCACGATTAACCTGAACATTCCCAACATTTCCACGCACAGCCGGTGGAATAATCTCATTGGCTACCGATGCAGGAGCAATAATATTGCCTTCTGCATCAATTCTCTGCCCTTGCGCGTCACACAGGTGACCTTCCTGATCTCTCAAAACTCCAGCCTCATCACGAGCGAGCACAATCGGATGGTTCATCTCAGCTTGTTTCTTTTGCTTTCTGATTGTACGCTCTAATTCAGCTAGCTCTTTGTTAGATAGATTGGTCAACTGCTTGTTATTGCTTCTTCTGGTCTCTCGATGCTGCATACACCTAAAACACAGAAATCAAATCATGTAAGTGACAGAAATAATAACGAGTATCGATCGATACCAAGGGAGTATCGATCGATGCTCAACACTTAGTCGAAATTCTAAACCGTAATCTAATGGTGAAATTAGAGTCCCCGGCAACGGCGCCAAAATTTGATATGCTCAAAGATAATACCCTAAAAGTACTAAAGTAGTAGCTGCAGTATATAGGGTCGACCACAAAGACTCAGGATATCACTCAATAGATTTTAGAATATGAATTAAGCTAAGCTAAATGAATGTAACTAAGAATAACAAAACAATTAAATCAAGGAATTAAATCAGTGGATTAGAGGCTAGGTCTAGGGAAGTTTGCAAGCGAATCAGAATTATCAATCAGATCAAATGTCAGGAATGAGTTAAGCTCCGCTTTTGAACTTGAAACACAGGTGGGTAAAAGTAAACCAACTGTCGTTGCGAAGACTATCTATGTCTAAACCTAGAATTCCAAATTTCTTTGCAAATTCTATAAATTCAAACAAGCATTAACGATCAAGTTCAATTGTTCACAAAATCCTAAACCAAATTTCTTTGCGAATAGGTCTTTTGCTCACCAAACACTAGTTCAGGAAACTAATCACACTTTCGTGTCAATTAATCAACCTAACATCAGATTCTAGTTCGCGAGGCTAGAATAAGCATAAATCTCAAGTCTAGGTGAAAAGCTCTATAGATATTCCTTAACAATTAAATCAGATCTAAACATTCATCAAATATCTTTTAAACAACCCTAAACCTAACAGGGAATCTACTCAGACATGGTGAATGAGACAAACATCATGAATAAAATAGATATCATAAATAAGATAAAGTAGGAATACAAAAAAGGTTCAAGGTTCTTCTCCCAAAAACTCAATTGCAGAATACTCTATCTCCAGAAATCAGAAGTGTCCTTCTGGAGGCTGAAAAACCTAATTAAAATAGCTAAAACACGTTTAGGAGTTATCTCGGAAAATAAGGAAAGCTTATGGTTTATCTTCGGATCTTGTTGCGCGTTCTGATCATCGGTATCGACCGATACTATAAATGGTATCGATCGATACTTGGGGCTTTAATCGTGTCTCTTCCAAATGAGTGGTGTCGATCGATGCTCCTCAGGTATCGATCGATGCCGAGCTTTAGTTCCCCGTATTGCTTCAACTCCAGATTTCTTCAAAAGCTTCCAATAATCCAGTTTAGCTCCATATGTGCCTATATCCTGAAAAGAACTTTTAAAGACTCTAGAACTACCTAAAAGACTCTGAAAAAGGACTTATATTATGGTTGAAAGTGGGTAAAAACCATGATATATCAAAGATCGATCGTGGAACTTTGGTAAGTATCGTTTACTAAGTGTTATCGATATTTTTCTTTAGTATCATCAAAGAAAACGATGATCTAATCATTAGCGAATGTTTATGTTGAGGTATCGCGACAGACTGCGGAGATCTATCGAGGAACTTACGTTCGGCATAGAGGAATTGTGGGCGATTTGTCGAGTTTTCAGGTAAGCGTCGATACGACTATGTGTTTTATCGATAACTACTTAGTATCATCGAGGGAAAGATGATCTGATCGGTGATAATTTATTTATTGTGGGAGATCGAAGGTTTCTGTCGAGGCAATTGTAGATCTGTCAAGGAAAACAATAGATCCGTCGAGGGAAATTGTAGATCTGTGTTGATCTGTGTAAGGGATCAAGGATTAAGCATCAAGAGGTGTCAAAAAACTTAAGTCTGTGAATCCGAGGTGAGTGTGTGACTGTGGATAAGTCTAGATGTCGTTTCTTGCATGACTTTTCTAAGTCTTTAATATTGCGAATGTTGCTTGTCATGTGTGAATGTTTATGGTACCATATTAAGAATATTAAGAATATTAAGAATGTTTATAGACTTAGGAAATTGATTGTTTGTTGCGGATCTATGACTAAAAGCCTAGTGAGATGGGACGACTGCTCCACTAAGCAAATTCGTTTGCTTACGCCTCCTATTTGGATGCAGGAAAAGAAAGTAATGTCCATGTTACCTATTATGGCTGACAAGCTCGTGGAGACTAAGGCAAAGAAGGGAAGGATGATGGAATGTGGGTAGTTTTATGTTTAAATAATGTTGGTATAGTGTTAAACAATGTAATAGCATATTAGCGAACTTATCATTGTGCTAGAACCTCTATTTAAAACCTAAAAAATTCAGTTTATGCATGCTTCCGACTTGTCAAAAAAGAATAAACGCAAAGAATGTGAAGTAAAGTTGAAAGATGTCGAAAACGCCTAAGTGTAAAAACGAGAAAAATGACTTAGGGTGTTTCACAAAGCCCACATGATTTCTAGTCATGCCCGATAACCACTCCGGCACGTCCACTTTCTCTAAAGTAAACCGGTAATTCAAAATAGACCTAGCCATATACTATTCTCTATCATAAATGTTGGTCTTTGAGTGAGAAGTTGATGAGTCTTAGCATGGTGCAGTTTATCAACTAAATGAAAAAGATTAGAACCGCAAACCTATTTTGGCTATCTTGATTATTTTTGGATTATACCACATTGTCTTATTTCAAAAACAAAATTTCTAAAGAGCTCCTTTGTTGATAAATTTAGTATCTACCTACATATATGCATGAAATATTTAGAGTGGGCTATGATGGTTTATATTATTGGAAAATAAGCCATAAAAATCGTGCAAGAAAGTGGCAAAGGAATTTTCACTACACTGGAATGAACGTTGGCAACTTATAGGCACAACCCACAAGCCTTTAAATCTAATAAGGCATATATATATATATATATGTTATTTTTACAAATCTCTATAACTGTATGGTTGTTTAATCAAAGAAAATAGGAAAGCTCATATATTTTAGTATTATTTTTTGAAAAAAATCATTTCTTATGCTATCTATATGAAAAATCTAAATGTACCAATAGTGTAAAAATTCTTTCAAAACTTTTCGTTTAAGTCTAATTGTCTTCCTATCGTGTACAAGTTAGACCCATATTCAAAAACTGAAATGTAAAAACGCTTTAAGAATCCCATGAGGGAGAAAATTCTGACCTACCGGATTCGAACCAGTGACCTAAGGATATTCTGCTTCAACTACAGTCCTCCGCTCTACCAACTGAGCTAAGGTCGGATTATATTATAGTTCATGCATGTTTACTAATCTAAATAATTTATGATCACAATGATTTGCATTAATCTACAATACACGATGTGCTTAATTACTAAAAAACATAAAAAAATGTAGTAGAATTCATACGAAAAGTGCCAAATCTCTTAAATGAATCGCCTAGTTAGATGATAGGGATGGCTAACATATTACTGGTCTGAAGTAAAGTGAAAATAACATCCGAGTTTTCTCTCGTTTCCAATTGTAAACTCAACACGTAAAAGTTTATCTTAATCGAATTTCCATACAATACCGATTTTGTAATTATACCTTTTTGAAAGCATGTTGATAACAAAATGAAAAAGGCTTATAATACAAGATCCGACCTACCGGATTCGAACCAGTGACCTAAGGATTGTCTGCGTCTACTACAGTCCTCCGCTCTACCAATTGAGCTAAGGTCGGATTATATTATATTCCATGCAAGTCTACTAATCTAAATAATCTATGATCACAATTATTTGCATTAATCTACAACACACATTGTGCTTAAGTATTAGAAATGAATTTTCACTACACTGGAATGAACGTTGGCAACTTATAGGCACAACCCACAAGCCTTTAAATTATATATATTTATATATATATATATATATATATATATATATATATATATTTATTTATATGTTATTTTTACAAATCTCTATAACTGTATGGTTGTTTAATCAAAGAAAATAGGAAAGCTCATATATTTTAGTATTATTTTTTGAAAAAATCATTTCTTATGCTATCTATATGAAAAATCTAAACGTACCAATAGTGTAAAAATTCTTTCAAAGCTTTTCGTTTAAGTCTAACTGTCTTCCTATCGTGTACAAGTTAGACCCATATTCAAAAACCGAAATGTCACAACGCTTTAAAAATCCCATGAGGGAGAAAATTCCGACCTACCGGATTCGAACTAGTGACCTAAGGATATTCTGCTTCAACTACAGTCCTCCGCTCTACCAACTGAGCTAAGGCCGGATTATGTTATAGTTCATGCATGTTTAGTAATCTAAATAATCTATGAACACAATGATTTGCATTAATCTACAATAAACGATGTGCTTAACGACTAAAAAAACATAAAAATGTAATTATACTCTTTTCAAAGCACATTGATAACGAAATGAAAAATGCTTATAATACAAGATTCGACCTACCGAATTCGAACCAGTGACCTAAGGATATTCTGCTTCAACTACAGTCCTCCGCTCTACCAACAGAGCTAAGGTCGGATTATATTATAGTTCATGCATGTTTCCTAATCTAAATAATCTATGAACACAATGATTTGCATAAATCTACAATAAACGATGTGCTTAACTAAAAAAAACATAAAAAATGTAGTAGAATTCATACAAAAAATATAAGAAAAGTGGTTAATATCTTGCATAAATCTCCTAATTAGATGATACTGATGGTTAACAAATTACCGCTCTTAAGTAAAGTGAAAGTAACCTCCACGTTTTCTCTCGTCACCCATAGTAAACTCAACACGTAAATTTTTTATCTTAATCCAATTTCCGTACAATACCGATTTTGTAATTATACTCTTTTCAAAGCACATTGATAACGAAATGAAAAATACTTATAATACAAGATTCGACCTACCGAATTCGAACCAGTGACCTAAGGATATTCTGCTTCAACTACAGTCCTCCGCTCTACCAACTGAGCTAAGGTCGGATTATATTATATTCTATGCAAGTCTACTAATCTAAATAATCTATGATCACAATTATTTGCATTAATCTACAACACACATTGTGCTTAAATATTAAAAAAACAAAAAAAATTGTTCTAAAATTCATACGAAAATTCCAAATCTCATATATAAATCTCCTAGTTAGATGATAGTAATGGCTAATATATTACCGGTCTGAAGTAAAGTGAAAATAACCTCCGAGTTTTCTCTCATTACCAATAGTAAACTCAATAGGTAAAAGTTTATCTTAATCGAATTTCAATACAATACCGATATTGTAATTATACCTTTTTAAAAGCACATTGATAACAAAATGAAAAAAGCTTATAGTACAAGATCCGATCTACCGGATTCGAACCAGTGACCTAAGGATTGTCTGCGTCTACTACAGTCCTCCGCTCTACCAACTGAGCTAAGGTCGGTTTTATGTTATAAAAATTTATGCATGTAAATTATTGACAATAAAACTATATTGTTTGATTTTTTAAAATTATTAGATGAAAAGTACAAAGAACAGTGAATTAATAACATTCATGTTTCCTTGTTGTGTTGCTTTTTTATATCAATAATAAACTTTACGGAAAAATAACATTATGAGCAACCGTTGAAATTAAAAGTTTCATTACAAAACAATACAAAAAATTTAAACTTACAAGCACGATAAATAAAAACGTGAACGGCAGGATTCGAACTTGCGCGGGCAAAGCCCACATGATTTCTAGTCATGCCCGATAACCACTCCGGCACGTCCACTTTCTCTAAAGTAAACCGGTAATTCAAAATAGACCTAGCCATCTACAATTCTCTATCATAAATGTTGGTCTTTGAGTGAGAAGTAGATGAGTCTTAGCATGATGCAGTTTATCAACTAAATGAAAAAGATTAGAACCGTAAACCTATTTTGGCTATCTTGATTATTTTTGAATTATACCACATTGTCTTATTTCAAAAACAAAATTTCTAAAGAGCTCCTTTGTTGATAAATTTAGTATCTACCTACATATATGCATGAAATATTTAGAGTGTGCTATGATGGTTTATATTATTGAAATATAAGCCATAAAAATCGTGCAAGAAAGTGGCAAAGGAATTTTCACTACACTGGAATGAACGTTGGCAACTTATAGGCACAACCCACAAGCCTTTAAATATAATGAGGCATATATATATTTCTGTTATTTTTACAAAACTCTATAACTGTATGGTTGTTTAATAAAAAAAATAGGAAAGCTCATAGTTTTTAGTTTTATTTTTTGAAAAAATAAATTCTTATGCTATCTATATTAAAAATCTGAACATACCAATAGTGTAAAAATTCTTTCAAAACTTTTCGTTTAAAGTCTAATTGTCTTCCTATCGTGTACAAGTTAGACCCATATTCAAAAACTGAAATGTCAAAACGCTTTAAAAATCGCATGAGGGAGAAAATTCCGACCTACCGGATTCGAACCAGTGACCTAAGGATATTCTGCTTCAACTACAGTCCTCCGCTCTACCAACTGAGCTAAGGTCGGTTTTATGTTATAACAATTAATGCATGTAGATTATTCACAATAAAACTATATTTTTCGATTTTAAAAATTTTAGAAGAGAAGTACAAAGAACAGTGAATTAATAACATTCATGTTGCCTTGTTGTGTTGCTTTTTTATATCAATAATAAATTTTACGGAAAAATAACATTATGAGCAAACGTTGAAATTAAAAGTTTCATCACAAAACAATACAAATTTCTGAAACTTACAAGCACGATAAATAAAAACGTGAACGGCAGGATTCGAACCTGCACGGGCAAGTTGAAACACCCCAACCCGGTACCATGTACCGGATCCTCTCGGCCATAAAATCCGAGAGTAACACTTACACGGAATTACCACTATTTTATACTTTCTTTTAACCTTCCACATCAAGTAAACATTCATCTTTGATAATTGACTAACTTTATCAATTACCTTCATCATACCTTAGCCAATCTTAGGATTTTGTCCCCTTGTCCACGTGCATCCACATGAATCCCTGTAGCCGTCCTCGTACATCCACAGAAATCCTTGTAGCCGCCCACGTTCGACACTGATTTCTTCGAGATTCCTTCATAAACTTTCGAACGTACCATCTTTGGATCAGCTACATTCGTGTCATCCAACAAAATCCCCCTTTGTACTTGGTCCAACAATTCTCGAAGTTGGGCCATGAATTCTTGAAGTCGGTCCAGGAATCCTCGACGCCAACTTAGATCCAATGTTATCCAACGTGGATCCTCGACAATTATTCGATTCCAACCGAACCTTATTTTCTTTTATCAAAGATTCCTTATCTTCTTCAGACATTTGGGTTTCCTTCGACCATTATTCGCATTTCAACACCGATCCTCGGACCATCCTTGTTGGTCCTCAAGGATCCTATATGATTTGGATAGAATCCTCGGACGCGGGTGTTACAATTCTCCCCCACTTAGAATGAATTCGTCCTCGAATTCAGCTGTTTGAAACTATTCCAAACCTTAACCTTTTAATAACTTACTTATTCATTGCCTTTTTACATGGTTTCCTTACCATTGCTTGCAATCTCATTCAAGATTCAATCATAAATTCTACCTTTGATACACCTTTCCATTGATATATCAAAGTCATTTGAACTGAAATTGCTTCGATTCTCAGTAACTCTTACCACTTTACTAATTTTAACATATCCTTTTTAATCGCAACCTTTCTTAGGCTCGATCTTAAATAATTTTTCCCTTAGTATCTCTCGAATTGATTCCACAATTCTCTATCAAAGTCTCTCCTAGACTTGATTCTTACACTTGGATATGTCTTTCCTTAGACAACGTCTACAGTCTTCTCAACCTTTACTAGGCGGTTTTCAACACTTTCACTGAAAATTTTGTCTGGCCGTTTCCTTGTCAGACTATATTCATCGTGGATCCGCTGGTACCTTCCCGCGTTTACCAATGATCCGTTGGTACCATCCAACATTCGCAAACTGAGCCTTCGAAGATTTCCAAATCTCTAGGCACACAAATTTTTTTACCTCAACCATCTTTTAAACGTGAATGCTTCACACTCATTCAACCTTAGTATTGAACATCTTCGAATTCTGAGAAATTTAACCATGTTTATTCTCGAGAATTCTTCGAGTTACCCTCTTCCTTACTTACTTTTCTCGGATCTCACTTTGATCGTTTAATATTCACGGACCTGCCTTGATCCTTCCACATTTATCAAACATTCCTTCGATCGCTTGTCAACCATTGCAAGTGTTTCCATTACACTTTGTTCTCCAAGGACCTAGCAGATTCCTCAAAATCCACACTAACATTTCCACACATGATCCTCACAAACATTCTCGGATCCCTTAAGATCCTCCCATAACTTCTTGGATCACTTCAGATCCTTATACACATTCTTGGATCACTCCCGATCCTTACATTCTCGGTTTTGCCTTAGTCCACCACTAAGGTCTTATCACCGTTATGCCTTAGAACTTTCTCTTAGTTCTCAAAGGACACATTCATGACAATTCTTGGCGAACTACCTTGTTCCCAAAGACATTATTAACAACATCCAGTATTGGACTTTCGCGCACTGCGGTTATAACCTTGGCAAGTTCATATTGGCCCAACATTATCGTCTCAGCAAACTCACTAGCTCCCGAGATCGATTTACATTCACATTCACGCCTAGGCAAACTTTCACTAGTTTCCAAGGACGCTTCACATTCCGCCTTTGAAGTCGCAAGTTCCTAAGGACTTCACACATATGGCCTCTAACTCCCAAAGCGCACCAACAATCCCGCTTACGTCCCAATACTTTTACATTTGTTACCTTTTACCATCAAGTAACTTAACGTTTACTTCACCCTTTAAGATTAACTTCTCCTCACTTTTGTGTTTTCGTGGTCGTTGTCAATAAGTTGCGATCCAACACTTCGATCCCCATAGTCAAAGATGCAAGTCAGTTTCTTTCATATTTCAATTTCGTCAAGTGATTATACGAACAACAAAAAAAAATCAACAAGACAATAAAGCAAGTCTTACATATTTACCATGACAAGCAAACATGCCAAACATCAAAAACACATAGTCAATGATGCTTGTCAGTCTCTCTCATATTTCAATTCGTTAAGTGATAATCCGACCACCATAGATTAATCACAAAACAATAACGCGTGTCTTACATATTACCCATGGCAAGCAAACTTGCACAAACATCAGTGACAAGGAATCTAATGTAAGACGACATCTTAGACTTAACCACTTATGGTCG
This sequence comes from Crucihimalaya himalaica, assembly GCA_004349715.1. NCBI lineage: Eukaryota > Viridiplantae > Streptophyta > Magnoliopsida > Brassicales > Brassicaceae > Crucihimalaya > Crucihimalaya himalaica. Next base: position 1,114,782 of record SMJT01000055.1, on the reverse strand, counting down.
AACCTTTCATCTTCAATTTTTCTGTGACCATAGTCAATAAATCGCAATCCCACAACCGATTCACATAGTCAATGTTACTTCTCAAACATTCCTTACATTCCCATCTAGCATGATTGTGTGAACACCATGGATCAATCAGCAAGATAATGCGCTATAAACATTCAATTACATTTACATAGCAATTGTTCGCACATAACAATCACCAACATTCTAATATAGCGCAAACATTAACCATCTAAAGTGATTGTCCGATCAGCCAGATCAATCACCAAGATATTTAAACATCACCATGAGAAGCAACCAAAGACTTAATGAACCAATTGCAAGGAAGCAACTTAGACTTAATCACAATCACACACTCAGTCCATTTATTCATCATATAAACATAACTTCAGAGTTTTCATCGTCCTTTATGATACTCACAAATTTTTGTCTATTTTCCTTAATAGAACTTCACGGATTTGTTTTTCCTTGACAAAATCCTCATCATCCGAACGTGAGTGGCCAACTCTCCCGTGGACGAACTCTTGTTCTTATGAAGTCTCCCTCACTTCATTTTTCTGACAACTTACTTGTCTTTAACAATTCGGCTTAGGAATCTCTAATTCCTTTTGTGAAACTACAAGTCTCACTTTCGGGACTTCCTTGTCCTTATAATTTTTGAGAATGCTAGATTTCCTTCTAGACGTTCCACTAGATCACTTCGAAGTAGTCCATAATCTGAAAACTGATTTTTACGAATTTCCTTGTTCGCATCAGTTTACTTCCAAAGCAATATGTTTTCCTACATCACTTCTCGGAGATACTTTTCCTCTAGAACATTACCAACGTCCATGTTAGTTAATCATACTCCACAGCCTTCCTTGACCGGCAGTATCCATCACTAACACCATTCCTTGGATACGGTTTTATTCAAAACCGATTTGATCCTTTCCCGAACCTTTTCTTCGGAACTCCTTAAGTTCTTGACAACTTTCCGTTTATCCTTAAGAAGTTTTTCCAACTTAACTCCTTTGGATTCAATGCGTCCACAACATCCTTAGTGGTTCACCACCAATAGTCTTTCCAAGACTTAGCGTGATTCAACATTTATCGACTCTTACCTTTCGATTCAAAACTAAACAGACTTTTTGCTTTGATCCGTTTAACGAACACCAACTTGATTCTTGCTTAGCCTTGTTCCTTGGAAACTTCTTTAAGCTCCAACATTTTATGAAAAATCTCATTCTCAGCAATCCATTTCCTTAGGAAAGCTTTTACAACCGTTCGGAGTTCATTCCCTTTTACCTTAAGCAATTTACAACGCTTTTACGGACTACTCGTCCAAGCCTTCACTAGAATGTTAGATACCCATCTAAGCATTCTTAACAATTCAACTTTAATTAGGCGTTCCATTGCCATTAATATTTTTTTCGAAAATTCATTATTCGGCTTGTCTTTAGCCAAATCGTTTCTACACTTTACTCTTATCTCCACTTTGAGTTTTTCATCCTTTGACTAGTCATCATTCATCCATTCCGAACAATGACTCCTTCGCTTTCCTTTGTCATTATCCAATTGACTTTCTTAAGTCGTTTTTAACGACTTGATCAAGGTGCAAAACCAACGTCTTTACACTTAATCATTTTCCAATGACGTTTATCAATCACTCTCGATGATTGATTTAGTTAGCAAACCATAAATCCATCCTTAGTCATTTTCCAATGACTTACGTCAATCATTTCCGATGATATGACTTAGTTGGTTTTCTAACTTTGAAATGTTTACCACTTCCACTTCTGAAACTTAGCATCCGTCCCACATAGGACCACTTTCACTCTCGGGTTTCCTTACCCATTAACCTTGCCACGAGATCACTCTCGGATCTGGTTCCATGAATGCGTTCACCAATGCTCGTCCTTAGCATTTTTCGCATCACCATTGCTTTTCCATAGCAATTTCCACATTACCACTGATTTTACTTGGCAGTTTCCGCTTACCGAATGCTTTTCCTTAGCATCCTTCATGTTGCCAATGCCTTTCTTTTAATATTAACATGGTACCAATTCTTTTCTTAGCAAGTTCCACCTTAACAATGCTTTTCCTTAGCAATGTTCACTTCCCGAATGCTTTTCCATAGCATTCTACACGTTGCCTATGCTTTTCACCTCAGCATATATCGATGTGTAATCCTTTAGACTTGTCTTTTTTTTTTCCTTCCAAGACTTTGTCCTAGAACCATCAATGCCCTTTCCTTGAGCTATTCACGTTCTGTCCTAGAACCAACTCAGCTCTGATACCAAATTGAAACACCCCAACCCGGTACCATGTACCAGACCAACTCTCGGCCATAAAATCTGAGAGTAACACTTACACGGAATTACCACTATTTTAAACTTTCTTTTAACCTTCCACATCAAGTAAACATTCATCTTTGATAATTGAATAACTTTATCAATTACCTTCATCATACCTTAGCCAATCTTAGGATTTTGTCCACTTGTCCACGTACATCAACATAAATCAAAGTAGCCGTCCACGTACATCCACAGAAATCCTTGTAGTCGTCCACGTTCGGCACTGATTTCTTCGAGATTCCTTCATAAACTTTCGAACGTACCATCTTTGGACCAGCTATTTTCGTGTCATCCAACAAAATCCCCCTTCGTACTTAGTTATTCAACCAACCACCACACATAACCAAGCACAAAGAGAGAGAGATGTTCGGAGTTGGCACCACGCCGAATATCAACCGAGTTCTTCACTCCTATGAAGCCACTGTAACCACCTTTGCCTTTGACACGATTTCTCGATCATCCTTCTCACCATCACTTGTCCACTGTCCGTGAACACCACTCAACGGATCCGCGAACTTTCATCGACAGACCCCTTGTTTTCCTCGACAGATCTCGACTCTCCTTGGTTCTACCTCGACAGATCTCGACGATCTTCCTTTTTACCTCGACGGATCTCGACGATCCTTCAGTTTCCCCGACAGATCTCGACGATCTCTCTTTTCCTCGACGAATCTCGATGATCTTCATTTTACTTCGATGGATCTCGACGTTCCTTTGTTTCCTCGTCAGATTTGATCGATTCCACGACAGATCCACACGTTCCTCGAATCGCTGCGACAGATCTTTTCGATTCCACGACAGATCTACATTTATCCTCGACCGCTGCGTCAGATCTTTACTTTTCCTCGAAGATCTACGGTTTCTCTCGATGGTAACCTGTAATCCTCGATGATCCTTGAAGGATCATCGATCCCAACGTTACTCTTTCGCGTATTCTCCACCACAAACATAAATCTCACGTAGATCCTCTCCATAATCGATAAACGAACATGAATATTCGATTATACTCGACAACCGTTGCACTTTCTCGATAAAGCCTGACTGTTTCTCGACAATCTTTGATGATTATCGACGATCTCTTGAACTTTCTCGACAATGGTTTACTTAGGGATTTTCTTTCGAGTTTTCTTCCTCTTCTTCTTGTGCGACTAGGGTTTATCATCGCGTTTTTGTGTCTCTTTCCTAAAACAACGAATCACCCCTTTTATATCATTAGAGTTTCGCATAAAACCCTAATAATACACTTAATCACCAAACCTTTGCTGGGCCGATCCAGTGGGCCTCAAACTCGACACTTAGTCCATTAATCCTTGAACTTGGTCCAACAATTCTCGAAGTTGGGCCATGAATTCTTGAAGTCGGTCTAGGAATCCTCGACGCCAACTTAGATCCATTGTTATCCAACGTGGATCCTCGACAATTATTCGATTCCAACCAAACCTTATTTTCTTTTATCAAAGATTTCATATCTTCTTCGGACATTTGGGTTTCCTTCGACCATTATTCGCATTTCAACACCGATCCTCGGACCATCCTCGGACCATCCTCGTTGGTCCTCGAGGATCCTCGATGATTCCGATAGAATCCTCGGACGAGGGTGTTACACAAAGCCCACCTGATTTCTAGTCATGCTCGATAACCACTCCGGCACATCCACTTTCTCTAAAGAAAACCGGTATTTTAAAATACACCTAGCCATATACTATTCTCTATCATAAATGCTGGTCTTTGAGTGGGAAGTAGATGAGTCTTAGCATGATGCATTTTATCAACTAAATGAAAAAGATGAACCATAAACCTATTTTGGCTATCTTGATTATTTTTGGATTATACCACATTGTCTTATTTCAAAAACAAAATTTCTAAAGAGCTCCTTTGTTGATAAATTTAGTATCTACCTACATATATGCATGAAATATTTAGAGTGGGCTATGATGGTTTATATTATTGGAAAATAAGCCATAAAAATCGTGCAAGAAAGTGGCAAAGGAATTTTCACTACACTGGAATGAACGTTGGCAACTTATAGGCACAACCCACAAGCCTTTAAATATAATGAGGCATATATTTAGTGGCCTATGATGGTTTATATTATTGGAAAATAAGCCATAAAAATCGTGCAAGAAAGTGGCAAAGGAATTTTCACTACACTGGAATGAACGTTGGCAACTTATAGGCACAACCCACAAGCCTTTAAATATAATGAGGCATATATTTAGTGGCCTATGATGGTTTATATTATTGGAAAATAAGCCATAAAAATCGTGCAAGAAAGTGGCAAAGGAATTTTCACTACACTGGAATGAACGTTGGCAACTTATAGGCACAACCCACAAGCCTTTAAATATAATGAGGCATATATTTAGTGGCCTATGATGGTTTATATTATTGGAAAATAAGCCATAAAAATCGTGCAAGAAAGTGGCAAAGGAATTTTCACTACACTGGAATGAACGTTGGCAACTTATAGGCACAACCCACAAGCCTTTAAATATAATGAGGCATATATTTAGTGGCCTATGATGGTTTATATTATTGGAAAATAAGCCATAAAAATCGTGCAAGAAAGTGGCAAAGGAATTTTCACTACACTGGAATGAACGTTGGCAACTTATAGGCACAACCCACAAGCCTTTAAATATAATGAGGCATATAAATATATATATATATATATATATATATATATATATGTTATTTTTACAAAACTCTATAACTGTATGGTTGTTTAATGAAAGAAAATAGGAAAGCTCATATATTTTAGTATTATTTTTTGAAAAAATCATTTCTTATGCTATCTATATGAAAAATCTAAATGTACCAATAGTGTAAAAATTCTTTCAAAACTTTTCGTTTAAGTCTAATTGTCTTCCTATCTTATACTAGTTAGACCCATATTCAAAAACTGAAATGTAAAAACGCTTTAAAAATCCCATGAGGGAGAAAATTCCGACCTACCGGATTCGAACCAGTGACCTAAGGATATTCTGCTTCAACTACAGTCCTCCGCTCTACCAACTGAGCTAAGGTCGGATTATATTATAGTTCAAGCATGTTTACTAATCTAAATAATCTATGATCACAATGATTTGCATTAATCTACAATACACGATGTGCTTAATTACTAAAAACATAAAAAATGTAGTAGAATTCATACGAAACAAAATATATGAAAAGTGTTTAATCTCTTGCATAAATCTCTTAATTAGATGATACCGATGGTTAACACATTACCGACCTTAAGTAAAGTGAAAATAACCTTCAAGTTTTCTCTCGTTACCCATAGTAAACTCAACAAGTAAATTTGTTCCTTAATCCAATTTCCATACAATACCGATTTTTGAATTATACTCTTTTCAAAGCACAATGATAACGTAATGAAAAATGCTTATAATACAAGATCCGACCTACCACATTTGAACCAGTGACCTAGGGATATTCTGCTTCAAATATAGTCCTCCACTCTACCAACTGAGCTAAGGTCGGATTATATTATATTTCATGCAAGTCTACTAATATAAATAATCTATGAAAACAATTATTTGCATTAATCTACAACATACATTGTGCTTAAGTATTAAAAACAAAAATAACTAATTCTAAAATTCATACGAAAAGTGCCAAATCTCTTAAATAAATCTCCTAGTTTGATGATAGTGATGGCTAATATATTAACGGTCTGAAGTAAAGTGAAAATAACGTCCGAGTTTTCTCTCGTTTCCAGTTGTAAATTAAACACGTAAATGTTTATCTTAATCGAATTTCCATACAATACCAATTTTGTAATTATACCTTTTTCAAAGCACATTGATGATAACAAAATGAAAAAAGCTTATAATACAAGATCCGACCTACCGGATTCGAACCAGTGACCTAAGGATTGTCTGCGTCTACTACAGTAGGAAAAATAACATTATGAGCAACCGTTGAAATTAAAAGTTTCATTACAAAACAATACAAAAATTTTAAACTTACAAGCACGATAAATAAAAACGTGAACGGCAGGATTCGAACCTGCGCGGGCAAAGTGTAACACCTGTATCCGACGATTCCATCGAGGAACATCGAGGATCATCGAGAATCATCGAGGAAAACTAAGTTCGGACATGGAATTCCGAGAAACCCGCGTGATTTTCGAGGGAGTCACGTTCGAACAAGTTTGGTTCGGAAAAAATGGAAATGTTCGGCTAAAATGGAAGTCTTCGGACATAAGTGGATAAGATACGGATAAAATGGATAATCTCCGAGAAAGATAAGGAATCTTCGGATCGAATCAGAATTCGTCGAGGATTCCTGGGCTGGCATCGTGGACTCGTGGGCCGATGTCGAGAATTTACGGACCAGTGTCGTGGATTGTTAAATCGATTCGTGGAATCGTGGTCTAAGTGTCGAGTTTGGGCCCAATGGTTAGGCCCAACCATTATTCGGTGATTAGGGAGATTATTAGGGTAAATAATCGCAAACCCTAAGTGTTATAAAGAGGTGTGATCACCGAAACCCTAATCAAACACTTAAGAACTCCGAAAGAACCTAAGTGTGATTCTATCGAATTTCTGCTGCCGATCGTCGTAAAACAGTGAAGGTTTGTCATTCGCGATCGAGGATTGACGTGTTTTAGCGAGGATCTGTCGTGGAAAATTGGGTAAGTGTCGATTACTAAGTGTTATCGATATTTCTCTTTAGTTTCATCGAAGGAAACGATGATCTAACCTTTACCGAATGTTTGTGTCGAGGTACGGCGACAGACTGTGAAGGATTGTCGAGAAAGTTGTATTCAGCATCGGAGATCTGTGGACGATTGTCGAGTTTTCGGGTTTATGTCAAGGAAAAACCGTAGATCTTCGAAGTGAACCGTAGATCATCGAGGAAAACAGTAGATCTCTCGAGGGAACTTTAGATCTGTCGAGGATTCATCATCAAGAGGTGTCAGAAAACCTAAGTTTGCGAATCCAGGTGAGTGCGTGACCGTGGCTAAGTCTAGGGTTATTTTCGTGCATTAGATTCCTTGTCTTTTATGTTTGTGCATGTTGCTGGTCATGGTGAATATATAAGACGCGCATTATAGTCTTGTTGATTTAGTATGGTTGATCGTACAATCACTGGACAAATTGATGAATATGAGAGTGAATGACTTGCATTTTTGACTATGTGAATCGTAATGTGGATTGTAATTCTATGACTATGGCCTGGTGAGACGGGACGACCGCTCCACTAAGAAATTTGTTGCTTACGTCTCCTTTTGGATGCAGGTCAAGAAAATGATAACTGTTGCTGAGCCCGCTCGTGAGGACTAAGGCAAGGAAGGGAAGGATGGTGGATTTATGATGATTTTTGGGTAGATTATCTTCGAATAAATCTGGTCTAGTGCGAAACAATGTAATTGCTTATTTAGCGAACTTATCATTGTGCTAGAACCTCGTTTGGAAACCTAATAAAATTCAGTTATGCATGCTTCTGTCGCTTTTAAAGAACCAACGTTGAGAAAGTTAAGAAAACTTGAAAATTGTCGAAAACGCCTAAGGGAAATTTGAGGAAAATGACTTAGGGTGTTTCAATTTGGTATCAGAGCGAGTTTGGTTCTAGGACAGTTAAGCATAGCTGGGTTATTTGGGTTAAATCCATCCTTCCAATGCCAAGGTCTCACGGTAAGTCTGGTTTATGAAACTAAGTTAGTGTGGAAAACTAACTTAGTAAAGGTTTGGTAATTGCAGATGGCAAGAGGTAACCGAAGAATGGTTGTAAGAAGGGATGTGATGGATGAAAACTCTGTTCAAGGTTCGGAAAGGAACACGAACCCTGAACAAGTTGAGAATGCGGCTGCTGGTACATTCGAGAATGTGGCTGATGCGGCTGGTATGGGAGCTGATGCGGCTGGTATGGGAGCTGCTGCTGATGTTGCGGCTGGTGGTGTTGCTGCTGGTTTCGGTAATGCCTATGTTGCTGCTGCTCCAGAGGATTTTGGTCAAGTGATGGGTATGCTGGCACAGATTTTGGCAAGGTTGGGAGCTGTTGCGCTTGCTCCGATGGTACCACCGCAAGCGATGGTACCGCCAGTGGCAAATGTGCCTCTTGTGGTGAATCCACCAGTGGTGAATGGACCACCAGTGGTGAACGTGGAGGATGAGGTGTTGTTGCCGAGGATCCCACCTTACCTTAAGGTGATGGATCAAATGCAGAAGCTTGGTACTAAGTACTTCTCCGGTGGTGCCAAACCCATTGAGGCAGATGAGTGGAGAAGTCGGATGGAAATGAATTTTGCTTCTGTTCGGTGTTCGAAAGAGTACAAGAAGGACATTGTTGTCCACTACTTGGAGGGTGATGCTCACACTTGGTGGGAAGGAGTGTGTGGAAGATTGAGGAATCCGGATTGTTCGTGGGAAACTTTCCGTGAGGAATTCCGCACTAAGTACTTTCCACCGAAAGCTTTGGATAGGCTTGAAGGTGCCTTTATGGACTTGCGACAAGGTACCAAAACTGTGAGGGAATACGAGGCTGAGTTCAACAGTCTCAAGAAGTATGCTGGACGTGATCTTGAGGATGAGAGTGTCCAAGTTCGTCGGTTTATGCGTGGGCTGCGGATTGAGCTCCGAAACCGCTGCCTTGTTCGCAACTATGGGACTGTTGCCGAACTAGTGGACAAGGCAGCTATGCTGGAAAGTGGAATGGAAGAGGAAGCTAACTTGCTGGGTGAACAAGGAAGTTCACAACTGATACCACAAGGAAAATCCGGAGGTAGTGCCGGGCAGAAGAAGGGTTGGCTGAAAAAGTCCGGTGGACGCCGACCTTGTGGAATTTGTGGAAAAATGCACTTGGGAGAGTGTAAGGCTGCTGGGGTATGTTTCAAATGTGGTAGCAAGGACCACAAAGCTAATGCATTCCCAAAGAGGGAGAAGGTGTGTTTCAATTGCGGTGAAGAAGGACACATTATACCAAATTGTCCGAAGTTGGTGCAGCAAACCGGGAAACGAGCAAATGAGGAGCTGCCACGACTGCCAAAGAGGCAAGCAATCATGCCACGGATGTATGCTATGGCTGAGGAGTCGGATAGGCCAAGCACTTCTCGTCCAATCACTTGTAAGTCCTATCACTTACCTAAGTAAATTTCTTTGTGAAATTTGAGTGTTGCATGTTCGGAATAGGTTTTTACGATTCTAGGTGAATTCGTAGGGACTGTTTTCATGGGTGGTGTGGCAACCCATGTTATGTTTGATTCCGGAGCAACTCATTGTTTTGTGAGTCCAGAAATGATTGGGAAAGGTGGTTTCCAAAAGGAACCCGAGAGTGTCTTCAGATTAGTCAAGGCAGCTGGTGGGCAAGTCATGATGACCTATGGAAAAGTCCGGAACATTTCCGTGATGATTTGCTGAGTGGATATGCCAGCGAACTTGGTGAGTTGCCAAGTAAAGTCATATGATGTGATCCTTGGAATGGACTGGCTGGGAGAGCACAAGGCACATCTATATTGTCACCAAGGAAGGGTGAACTTTGAGACGCCAAAAGGGATGTTGGTTTATCAAGGAATTAGGCCAACGTCCGGAAGCTTGATTGTTTCGGCAACTCAAGCGGAGCAAATGATGGCAAAGGGATGTGAGGCGTACATAGCCACGATCACAACAAAGGAAGTTGGATCAGAAGTGGTACTTGAAAATATTCCGGTGGTGCGGGAATATGAGGACGTTTTTGGTGCTTTAAGTGGATTACCACCATCACGTTCGGATCTGTTTACTATTGAGCTTGAGCCTGGAACGGCTCCAATCTCGAAAGCTCCATATCGGATGGCGCCGGTAGAAATGGCCGAGTTGAAAAAGCAGTTAAGTGAGTTGATGGAGAAAGGTTTTGTAAGGCCGAGTAGTTCACCATGGGGTGCACCAGTTCTCTTTGTGAAGAAGAAAGATGGAAGCTTTCGACTTTGCATCGATTACCGAGGATTAAACCAAGTGACGGTATAGAATAAGTATCCTCTTCCAAGGATTGATGAGTTGTTGGACCAACTCAAGGGTGCTACTTGTTTCTCAAAAGTGGATTTGGCCTCAGGTTACCATCAGATTCCGATAGAAGAATCGGATATTCGAAAGACGGCCTTTCGGACAAGGTACAGGCACTATGAGTTTGTTGTCATGCCATTCCGGCTGATGAATGCTCCTGCAGCATTCATGAAACTCATGAACAATGTATTTTGGGAATACTTGGACGAGTTCGTGATCATCTTCATAAATGACATCTTGGTTTACTTAAAGAACGCGGAGGATCACGCGGTGGATCACGCGGTTCACTTAGGAAAAGTGTTGAGTAAACTAAGAGAGCATAAGTTGTTTGCCAAGCTTAGCAAGTGTAGCTTTTGGCAAAGGCAGATCGGATTTTTGGGCCATGTGGTCTCGGACAAAGGAGTGTCCGTTGATCCGGAAAAGATTAAGTCAATCAAGGATTGGCCGAAGCCAAGGAATGCTTCGGAAATAAGGAGTTTCCTCGGATTGGCTGGATACTATCGTCGGTTTGTCAAGAGATTTGCGAGTATGGCTCAGCCAATGACTCGATTAACGGGGAAAGACACTCCGTTTGTGTGGACAGAAGATTGTGAAAACAGTTTCTCGAAGCTTAAGGAAATGCTTACGAGTACTCCGGTGTTGGCTTTGCCGGAGCCGAATATACCTTTTGTGGTATACACGGACGCATCAAGGATGGGTTTTGGTTGCGTGTTGATGCAGCAAGGGAAAATGATTGCTTATGCATCAAGACAGCTAAGGAAACACAAAGGAAACTACCCTACCCACGATCTTGAGATGGCGGCAGTGGTGTTTGCTTTGAAGATTTGGCGTTCTTACCTCTATGGTGGAAAAGTTCAGATCTTCACGGATCATAAGAGTTTGAAGTATATCTTCACTCAGCCGGAGTTGAACTTACGGCAAAGGCGTTGGATGGAGTTAGTCGCGGACTATGATCTTGAGATTGCTTACCATCCGGGTAAAGCAAACTTAGTTGCGGATGCACTAAGTCGAAAGAGGACGGCCGTGAACACCGAAAAAGACATAGAAGTCTTGGTAAACATGGTCGGAGACTTGAGTTTAGCAGCTTTGTCTGATGAATGGGAACCATTGGGCTTAGGTGCTGTGGACCAAGCTGATTTGTTAAGTCGTGTTCGGTTGGCACAACAAAAGGACGAGGATCTTATCAAATGGTCGAAGAATGATAAGAACGAGTGTAAAATATCGAACAAAAGAACCATTTTGGTGAATGGACGAGTGTGTGTTCCAAAGGATCAAAATCTTCGTGATGAGAGTCTTAAGGAAGCACATCAGTCCAAGTTTTCGATACATCCGGGATCCACGAAAATGTATCGAGACTTGAAGCAGTATTACCATTGGAAAGGTATGAAAACCGATGTTGCTAAGTGGGTGGCTGCATGTCAGACATGTAATCCGGTTAAGGCTGAACATCAGAATCCGGCTGGATTGCTGCGTAGTTTACCGATTCCCGAATGGAAGTGGGACATGATAACTATGGATTTTATCACGGGATTGCCATTGTGTGATAAGAAAGATGCGATTTGGGTCGTCGTGGATAGACTGACCAAGTCGGCACACTTCCTTGCAGTGAATAGGAAGGATAATGCGGAGAAACTCGCAGAGTTGTATGAGAAAGAAATCGTTTGGTTACATGGTTTACCGGCGAGCATAGTGTCGGATCAAGATTCGAAGTTTACTTCAGCGTTTTGGAGAGCGCTACAGGAAAGGTTCGGGACAAAAGTCCACATGAGTACAGCTAAGGATACAAGATCCGACCTACCGGATTCGAACCAGTAACCTAAGGATTGTATGCGTCTACTAAAGTCATCAGCTATACCAACTGAGCTAAGGACGGTTATATGTTATAACAATTTATGCATGTAGATTATTCACAATAAAACTATATTGTTCGATTTTAAATTTATTAGAAGAGAAGTACAAAGAACAGTGAATTAATAACATTCATGTTTCCTTGTTGTGTTGCTTTTTTATATCAATAATAAACTTTACGGAAAAATAACATTATGAGCAACCGTTGAAATTAAAAGTTTCATTACAAAACAATACAAAAAATTTAAACTTACAAGCACGATAAATAAAAACGTGAACGGCAGGATTCGAACCTGCGCGGGCAAAGTGTAACACCCGTATCCGACGATTCCATCGAGGAACGTCGAGGATCATCGAGAATCATCGAGGAAAACTAAGTTCGGACATGGATTTATGATGGTGGATTTATGATGATTTTTGGGTAGATTATCCTTGAATAAATTTGGTCTAGTGTTAAACAATGTAATAGCTTATTAGCGAACTTATCATTGTGCTAGAACCTCGTTTGGAAACCTAATAAAATTCAGTTATGCATGCTTTTGTCGCTTTTAAAGAACGAACATTGAGAAAGTTAAGAAAACTTGAAAATTGTTGAAAACGCCTAAGGGAAATTGGAGGAAAATGACTTAGGATGTTTCACAAAGCCCACATGATTTCTAGTCATGCCCGATAACCACTCCGGCACGTCCACTTTCTCTAAAGTAAACCGGTAATTCAAAATAGACCTAGCCATATACTATTCTCTATCATAAATGTTGGTCTTTGAGTGGAAGTAGATGAGTCTAAGCATTATGCAGTTTATCAAAATGATCAGAACCTTAAACCTATATTGGCTATGTTGATGATTTTAGGATAATAACACATTTTCTTATTTCAAAAACAAATTTTCTAAAGAGCTCCTTTGTTGATAAATTTAGTATCTACCTACATATATGCATGAAATATTTAGAGTGTGCTATGATGGTTTATATTATTGAAAAATTAAGCCATAAAAATCGTGCAAGAAAGTGGCAAAGGAATTTTCACTACACTGGAATGAACGTTGGCAACTTATAGGCACAACCCACAAGCCTTTAAATATGATTATTCTTATATCTATTTATGTTATTTTTACATAACTCGATAAGTGTATGGTTGTTTGATCAAAGAAAATAAGAAAGCTCATAGTTTTTAGTATTACTTTTTGAAAAAAAAAACATTTCTTATGCTATATATATGAAAATTCTAAACATACGAATTGTGTAAAAATTCTTTCAAAACTTTTCGTTTAAGTATAATTGTTCTTCCTATCGTGTACAAGCTAGACCCAATAAAGAAAAACCGAAATGTCACAACGCTTTAAAAACCCCATGAGGGAGAAAATTCTGACCTACCGGATTCGAACCAGTGCCCTAAGGATATTCTGCTTCAACTACATATAAAAATTACACTTTTATGATTTCTATTAATGAAATATATCCCAAGACCATCTAGATTTATATTAATTTAACCACAAACACTTTTTTATGGAAGAAGAATGACTAACCTTGTTCCATGCTTGATGTGACTTGTTATGGAATCAAACTTCAATTGATTTCTTCTTCCTTTAACATTTCTTCTTATTTGATTCTTTGTTGGATAAGAATCAAATCTTTCTCTTGTGACCTTTTTTGTGTTATAGGTTTTTTTTTGTTGTCTATCATTTTCTTAATTATCTCTATTATAGACTTTTAGAGATATCATGAAAAGACACGTTGTTTTGGCAACGGTCACATCCCTTTACTCACAAACATATATACTGTATTTTTGATCACTAATGAAGGATGTTCATGAAACATAATATTGTAAGGGAAGAGGGTTATCAATACACCCGAATTCTAATTCATTAATCGAAACCGATCCATCACGGTGTCGTCTTTAATATTAAAATCAATAACATTAATATGAACTTGAAATTTATAATTAAACCGATAGACACATAGGCCACATAGAATATAAAATATTTTTACATTCTCCCACTTAGCCTTTGTGTCAACTTAATGGTTTAATAACTTTAATGCGCACTTTTATATCAAGTTCATTTGATCTTTAATTACCATAATAAAATCAGAACCAATCGAATCATGGTGGGCACAAGTCATTAAGAGACATGATTCCTTCCATGTATCACAAATAAGTTCCAATTCTATGGTGTTTTTTTTAATATTGAGAAGAACATTAATTCTCAAAAAATAATTATGTTATCTATATATCATAAATGTGTACACATACTTTAATGATAACATCTTTAATAAACCAACGATGCTTCTAGTGAATTCATAGTTTCACACGCCTAATGAACATACTAGCAAGGCTTTTTCTATAATACCCATACGCTCTACATGGCCAATGAACGCCTTGGGTGGTAGACCTTTAGTTAACGGATCCGCTACCATCATATCCGTTCTAATATGCTCAAAAGACACTCTACGTTTCTGTAATTCTTCTTTGAAAGTAAATTCTCAGCGCCCTCTCTATGGTGTCGACAATCCGAAGCCCTGAGATAAAGTTCCGCAGCCACAATGTGTGAATTGTGGCCTCAAAGCATGCCACAAATTCGGCCTCCATAGTGGAAGTAGCAATGATAAGCTGCTTTTCACTTTTCCATGATACTGCTCCTCCAGCTAACAGGAACAAATAGCCAAACGTCGTTTTTCTACTATTAACGCATTCAGCATAATCTGAATCTGAATATCTAATAATCTCTAGGTTATCGGATCTCATGTATGTAAGCATGAGCTCTTTGGTGCCTTGCAAGTACCTGGGAACCTTCTTTCCAGTGGTCCATTTCGGGGTTAGTTTGATATCAACCCAACATACCAAGAACAAATTTGATATCTGGTCTAGTACATGTTTGAACATAGTTCAAACTCCCAACCACTGATGCATAGGGAATTCTTTCAATTTCCTTACATTCTAATTCATTTCTTGGACATTGCATTTTACTGAACTTGTCCCCTTTCTGAATTGGAGTTTTTCTTGCAAAGCAAATTCATCCATTCTATATCTCTTTAAGATCTTATTGATATATCTTTTCTGAGACAAACTTAACAATCCTTGTGATCTATCTCGAATAATCTCTATTCCTATCACATAAAATGCCTCACCCATATATGTCATGTCAAAGTTCTTAGAGAAATATCTCTTTATATCATGTAGCATACCCATGTCATTAGCAGCAAGCAAAATATCATCAACATAAAAGACTAAAATCACAAACTTGCTCCCACTGATCTTTATGTAGATGCATCGTCAACGATGACCTCTACAAACCCATATGACGTAATGGTATCATTAAATTTCAAATACCATTGTCTGGAAGCTTGTTTTAGTCTATATATTGACTTTTTCAGCTTACACACCAAATGTTCATTTCCTATGGCCACAAACCCTTCAGGTTGGTCCAGATATACTTCTTCCTCAAGCTCTCCATTCACAAAGGTGGTTTTCACATCCATTTGGTGAAGCTCTAAATCATAATGAGCCACCTAACCCAAAACAATTCTAAGAGAATCTTTCTTTGAAACTGGAGAGAAGGTCTCTTTATAGTCAACACCATCTGTTTGGGTGAAACCTTTAGCAAAAAGGCGAGCCTTATATCTTTCAATATTACCTTTCAAGTCGCGTTAGTCTTAAAGATCCACTTAGAACCAATGGTCTTGAAACCGTTAGACAACTCTACTATGTCCCAAACATTGTTATCACCCATAGATTTTATTTCTTCTTCAGCGGCAACTACCCAATTTTAGATTTGTCATTTTCCATGGCTTTTCGAATGTGTTTGGGTCTTCATCAAGGCATATGTCACATTCACTTTCAACAGCGTAAACAACATAATCATTCCCAATGGCAGATCTTCTTTCCCTTACAGATTGCCTTAATGGTTTTTGTGGCACACTATCCTCTTCTTGAATAGTGATAGGTTCATTGATTGTACTTTTATCTAGTGGAATTGGTTCATCATTATATTGTTTTATTGTGTCATTAGTTTGTGCTGAAACAATAGGAACAACGACTTTAGGTGGAACTACAGGTGAAAAAACTTCAACTTGAACTTCTTGAATGTCCACCTTTCTTGGTTCACCACTCCCACTAATTTGACCATTTTCAATGAACCTAGCATTCTCTGTTTCAACTATTCTTGTACTATGGTTAAGACAATAAAATACATACCCCTTTGATTTATCAGGATAACCAATGAAGAATCCACTCACAGTCCTAGAATCAAGTTTCTTTTCATGTGGGTTATATGGCTTTACTTATGCTGGATATCCCCAGACACGTAAATGTCTTAAACTAGGTTTCTTTCTCGTCCACAGTTCATAAAGAGTCTTAGGAACTGCCTTACTAGGAACCCGGTTTAACATATACGTTGCAGTCTTGAATGCATATATCCACAATGAAAGGGGTAAAGAAGAATTACTTAACATACTCCTAACCATATCCATTAATGTACGATTATGCCTTTCAGCTACACCATTCTGCTGAGGTGTACCAAGCATTGTGTATTGTGCACAAATGCCTCTAATTTCAAGTAGCTTTGCAAATGGACCAGGATATTTTCCACTTTCAGTGAATTTTCCATAAAACTCACCACCTCTATCATATCTCACTATCTTTACTTTTCTATCTAACTGCATTTCCACTTCATCAATAAACACCTCTGGGATATTCACAGATTTAGACTTTTCATGCAGTAGATAAGTAAATCCAAAACGTGAGTAATCATCAATAAAAGTGATAAAATATTTTTCACCACTCCAAGACGGAGCATCGAATGGGCCACATATATCAGTGTGTATTAACTCAAGAAGTTGAGTACTTCTTGTGGTTGGTTTCTATACAATGTGTTTAGTCTGGTTTCCTTTAATGCAGACTATACACACATCTAGATCACTAAAATCCAACTGAGGAAGTATTTCATTCTTTACCAACCTCATAATCCTTTCTTTGGAAATGTGACCTAATCTTTGATGCCACAAGAAAGCTGAATTTTCATTAGATGCACTACGTTTAATGCCTAGACTTTCAATATTAAACAAGGATTCAAAAAAATTTGAATCAAGATTGAACAGATAAAGTAAATCAAACAAAGTACCACTTCCATAAAGGTAATCATTTCAGTACAAAGAGAAAACACCATGTCCAATCCTAAAATCAAATCCTAATTCGTCCAATCTACTTACGGAAACAAGATTTCTAGCACACTCAGGTACATAGAGACACCCTTCAAGATCTATATGACATCCAGTGTCTAAGATTAACCTATAAGTCCCAATGCCTTCAATTCGTGCCTTCATCATGTTTCCCATGAACAAGAACTGTTAAGCTCCTCTTATGGGCTGAATCGAACTGAATCCCTGTTTAATATGGGATACATGAGAAGTAGCACCAGTATCTAACCATCAAGTATTTTTATGCACTTCGATAAGATTCAATTCAGAGCAAACATAAAAATGTTGCGCACCTTTCTTA
This sequence comes from Crucihimalaya himalaica, assembly GCA_004349715.1. Classification (NCBI taxonomy): domain Eukaryota; kingdom Viridiplantae; phylum Streptophyta; class Magnoliopsida; order Brassicales; family Brassicaceae; genus Crucihimalaya; species Crucihimalaya himalaica. Next base: position 1,097,123 of record SMJT01000055.1, on the reverse strand, counting down.
TCGAACCAAGCCTTTCTTTTCAGACAATCTTTCCTGAAGTATCCCATTTTCTTGCAAAAGAAACACTTCCTTTCCTTACGGATTTGACTTTCGGGTCCTTTAATGAAAGCTTTATCCTTTATTTTGTCCTTTCTATTTGGTTGTGTTTTATTGCCACTACCACTTCCGAAACCCACGAGATTAACAATATGATCCTTCATTTTCTTTATTCTCCCTTCCTCTTGAACCAGCATAGCCTTTAATTCTTTAAAGTCCCATTTATCTTTAATGGTGTTGTAGTTCATTTAGAACTGGCTAAACTCAAAATGAATTGGACCAAGAAATGTTCATGAACTTCCATCCCCAAGGTTGATAACCTTGCTGCCAAGTTAGACATGTGGGTTACATGATCATGAATTAGCTGAGACCAGTCAAACTTTTTCGTAGTAAGCTCACTCATGAGGTTTTCTACAATCGAATTGTCAGCCAAATCCGATTTTGAACACTCCTAATTTTCTCTATGAATTCCCTTGCTTTCTCTATCTTAGGCATAGATGGCTTAACATCTTTTGGTCGTGGTAGGCCATGGTCATCCTCATGAGGTTCAAACTCAGCCTATTAGATAGCTCCCAAGTCTCATAACGAGACTTTTCAGTTTTGGAGCTATCTTCCGTTATGGCTGAAGGTTCCTCATCCGTTAGTATTGCAAGGTCCAAAGCCATTACACCCAATGCAAATCGGATCTGTTCTGACTATTCTCCATAATTCAGCCCATTGAACTTTATGACAGAGTTAGCAGATGCATACAAATTTGATGAAGTTGCAAGCATTTAAACATGCTTACTTATCAGTGCTTTGAAACTTTTATACAGATTCTAGAAGCCTAAATTAAAGCATGTATTTAAGCAACCTTTGGACAATACTTAAACACAAGCACTTTCATTAATGTTAATTTTTCATACTTTTACAACTAATCAAATCACACACATAAATCAAATAAACATGTTACCTTTGGGTATACATATTATTGATTATAATGAAAATAATTAATCCTTTTAGTATTAATTAACTATATTCAATGATCCACCTTTGGGTGGTCTCCAAGAATATAAATAATAAAATTAATTGATCAATCAAAACTCTAATATCATTTTTAGCATCTCTTTAATCATGATCAATTAATAAGTTTTTTTTTATTTTCTAACATCTACATGTAATATAACAAGGCCAATTTGATGACTAACAAGTTACATACAATATAAACATTAAAAATTTAATAGGTATAATTTTCTATTATATTGTGTTAATATTTCATAACACAATAACCCCCTTTTTAAAATGTAGTGAAAGCATTTTACTATTATTATCTATATGTGATAAAACAAACATTTTTTTGTTTGTGTTTCCACAGATCAGCCTCTAGTAATCAATATAAGTGATGTTTCATCACAAAACAAATATACTAATAATTTTCTTCTATTACGCATCTTTAACAGGGAAATAGAATGCATAATAAATTTAAACAATCAATCATGAATAATCCTTTTCTGATCGTTACTTTATGACACCACTAACAAAGATATTTGATTCTTATTTTCTCAACTAAATAATGAAAGGACAATTGGAAATAAAGGAGTTCTAAAAAAAGTTTTGTCCATATACACCGTAATTTCTAAATTGTCACTTTGGACAAATCTACCCCTATATCAAAATTTTGACAATTTTAAGAGGAAAAACCCACAAAAACATGTTGATAGACATGTTGATAGACATGTTTAAAGAAGATTTAGTGAAAATATTTTTTTGATTTGGTCGCATATAAATAGGTTTTTAGATCTTCCGAAAAGTGTAGAATTTGTTTTCTAAATTTTTTGTCTATTCTAAAACCTTTAGAATACGTATTCTACGCATTGTACATGTTCTGAAAATTTTAGAACAGATATTTATTCTGAAATGTTTAGAAAACGTGTTCTACGAAACGTAGAATTCGAATTCTACGAATTCTCTTTGTTCTGCAAAATTTAGAATACGTATTCTAAAGTTTAGAATACGTATTCTTCATTTACTCTATGTTCTAAAAATTTAGAATACATTTTCTACGGATTTTAGAATGTGTATTCTGAAAAAATTAGATTTCCTTAAATATGTTAACCGAATATCTAAAAATAAGGAAACTAAAACTATATTATGGAAATTCAAATATAATGTTTAGATTTCATATTTATTGTTTTGATTACGTTCTAAAAAGTTTAGAATAAGTATTCTGAAAATTTTAAAAAATCGAATGACCCTTCTTAATAGCCTAAAATAAATTTTTAACCCTAAAAATTTCCCCTCTTCTCTTCTTCTCCCTCCTTTGCCACGAGTTCTTCAAAAGTTTTCAATTTTTTTGATCAATATGCTGCAAATATTTGTAAGTTGTGGTGTATGGAGATTATATGACCAAAAAGAATGGAGACTTATTGTTGATGAAGAAAAACGTGCTAGATTACTTACTTTGCAATCCACCACAACTCTTGAAGAGTTGAAGATGATGGTTTCAGAAGAATTTGAAATAGAACAAAGTGAAGTTGATGTGGAATTCAGTTACTTACCCACAGATCTTAGCTTTGATTCCCCACCAGTTGTTATGGTGAATGATCGACAAATGAAAAATTTGGTTGCGTATTTGAAAAGCAAAAATACTATACGGTTATGTGTGATGTTCAAAGGTATATCCGACGATTGCAAGAGTGGAGTCAATTTTGATTTGAATAAGGAGCCAAGTGATCCAAGTGATGGTGATGATGATGGTAATATGCCTGAAAACCCAGCAACAATATTGGTGAATGAAGATAAGCCGAATGATGATTTCGTCAAAAAATCTAATGATGCTAAATCCAGTGATGAAGTCGGTTCTAAGGTGGAAGATTCAATGGTAACTAAGGGGCAATATTTCAGTAGCAAGGAGGCTTTACAAGCAACTCTTGAAATTTATGCGATGAAGTATAACTGCGACTACAAGATTACGAAGTCTGATACAAGACTATGGTGTATACGCTGCATAGATAGGGTTTGCAAATGGAGTCTTCGTGCTGAGTGTTTAGAGGGGTCTACATATTTCAAAATCAACAAGTATGTGGGTAACCATATTTGTGCCCCTTAAAAGAAAAAAAGATTTTGTAGAACACTTTCATCAAGAACAATTGGGCATCTCATTATGCATAATTATGACGGTGTGAAGGAAGGGCCTAAACCGAATGATATCATTAATATTATTCGTACAGATTATGGATACAAGCTAACTTATTCTCAAGCTTGGGAGTCTCGTGAGTATGCAATTAATGAAGTTCGAGGAATCCCGGAGAAGAGTTTTGGCAAAATACCAAAATACTTGCACATGCTAGAAGAAGCGAATCCTGGTACTCATACGAATTATGAAATTGATTGTGATGGTAGATTCAAATATCTTTTTATTTCTTTTGGTCAATCAATAAGAGGTTTCTACAAGGCAATTCGGAAGGTCATTGTAGTTGATGGAACATTTTTGAAAAGCAAATACAAAGGAGTTCTGCTAGTTGATACAACTATTGATGGTAACTCTAATTTGTATCCAATCGCATTTGGAATTGCTGATACAGAAAATGATTGCTCGTGGGAGTGGTTTCTTATGCAGCATAAAGAAGTTATAGCGGATGACGAAGGTTTAGCTTTTGTATCAGATAGACATATGTCGCTTGGTAAATCAATTGGAAATATCTATCCACTGGCTAAACATGGTATTTGCATTCAACACTTGATTAATAATGTGGTAACATATTTCAAGGGAAAGGGTGTGGCTGGTTTGGTTGCAAAAGCATCAAAAGCGTATAGGATTGGTGAGTTTGAAAAATTATTTGCGCAAATTTTCAATATAAGTCCATCTATTAGTGGTTATCTAGAGGATGCTGATGTGAGAAAATGGGCTCGATGTCATTTTCCGGGGTACAGATACGACATTAACACCAACAACCCTGCAGAATCGATAAATGCAGCTTTGAGATCACCTCGAGAGTATCCAATAATTCTTGTTAGACAGTATCAGGGAATTATTAACACGTTGGTTTTATGAGCGTAGAGCATTAAGTGCAAAGCATCGTGATCCATTAACTATTACCGTGGAGAAAAAGATTGATAAACGGATAGAGAAAGGTAAACTATTTAAAGTCTTTCCAATTACCGAGTTAAAGGTAACGGAACAGACTATGTTGTTGACTTGGAAAAAAGAACGTGTTCATGTGGAAAGTTCGAGATAGAAAAAATTCCTTCCAGGCACGCCATAAAAGGAGCATTTGATGTTGGTAAGGATCTATACCAATACACCGATGAGGTGTATACAACTACGGCATGGAGATTGTTATACGAGGAAGCGATTAATCCAATAATTATTCCTGAAGATGAATGGCGCACCCCAGAACATGTTGAAAACGTAAAAGTTCTACCACCAGAAACAAGGAGAGCCCCAGGAAGACGAAGAAAACACAGGCATGAAACACTTGAAGAAAAGATAAGATCGTCACAAGGATCGCAAGGGTGTAAGAGGCACAAGTGCAGTCGTTGTGGTAAAGAAGGACACAACAGATCGACATGTGATACGGCGATATAATCATGGTTTGTGCAACAATTTAAGATTTATTTTCTCGTTTTTCCTATAATTACTTTCATGAGGCTTAATGTTTTTTGTTTTTTGTTCAAGATGGTAAATGCTTCCATAATCGATGAAAACCAGACAGAGGATCAGAAGCTTGGCTTACATTATCTAGCTTTATGGTTTTTGTTTTTCTATTTGAGTTCACGTTTGTAATTGACGTCATGGCAAAGATCACGTTTGAATTTCATTCATTGTTTCATAATATTCGATTGGTTTGAGGTTTAAGTTGCTTTCGAAAACTAATGGGTTGTCTCAGTTTTGGTTAAGTGTTGTTGTAAGTTTTTGAATATTGAATTTGTGAATTATTCTACATTTATTAAGACGTACGGAAATTGGCGAGAGCAATGCTCAGTCCTCACAAGATCCACCAACAAAGGGAAGAAGCTATACCCGTGTCTTTACAAAGACTCTACTTCTAATGAGCACAAGGCTTCTAGTGACAAAACATGCATCAAAGTGACCATTTCTTTGAGTAACGTCATGTGATTTGTTAAACTCGTTCTCGAAACAAAGAAGTCAAAAACAGAGTAATTGGTTTTAAAACTAGAACAAATCACATACCTAATTCTAAAACACACAAGATAAAAAAAAATATGAATAAAATAATCAAGAAAGCAATGGATAATTTTCAAGACACAAACTATTTAGCAAAGAAAGCAATGGAAGGTGTGGTTGGTTTCAAATCTTATATTCCATTGACTGAGGAGCTTCACAACTTTACTTTGAGATGGAAGAGATCTTTGCAACTCGAAGAAGTAGTTACAAGGATGAGCATTTGTAGCATATGGGCTCACGACATAGCTCGAAGTCTAGCAAGGGCAGCAAAAGTTGCAAAGATACCAGGTTTGCCTGTCAACGTTCTGCTTGAGGCAATTATAGAGAGTACTAAGCATAAAGGTTTGAGTGGTGACATCAAAGTCATTGATAAAAAGTTTGTCTCAAACAAGTTTGAGATTGTGAATATGATAGGGAGAGGTGAGAGAAGTGTAGGACTTTGGAATTCTGGTAGTTTCATCAGCAACAGAAGAAGACGTTTGTCTTCTACCAATGCACGTGAGACAATCATCTGGCCTGGAGGGTCTAGCTACTAGAATTCCTAAAATCCATTCCTTGAAAGAAAAGAGACAGGGTACAAAGAAGAAGCTGATAGTTTTGGTACCAGCGGGAAACATAAATCTGCAAATACTGGAAGTGAAAACAGATTTTAAAACTGGAGTCACAGCTGCTACAGGATACTGTATTGAAGTTTTTGAGACATCAATCCTACCTTTCAATTATGAAGTGGAGTACATACCTTGGCCTGGTGCAATTAACTACGAGAGCTACAACGATCTTCTGTACACACCGTATATCCAGGTAAATATATAAATATATATATACATAACTGTTGTGACTTATCGCGGTCTATCATTAGTTATGTTACCCTTCAAGTTTTAGGAATTTTGAGCTTTCACTAAAGCAATTGGTAATTATTGAGAGGTCAAGGTCCATTATATACGATGTTAGAGATACAGCTCCACTTTCGATGTGAAATATTTGAACATTAATCTTTTTTTTTGTTTGTTGCTTCTAAAAATAATAGATGTCTAACTTCATACCTAATTCTAAAACCAAAATAATCTCAATCAATGGTTACAGTATCAGACGGTATCGCTGGAGGTGCATACTTTTCCATTCGATCAATTAAAACTGGATCCTTTGCTGCTTCCCATAGATCAACGGCAATCCTCACACGCGCTTCTCTAATGTTGTCATTGTTAATCAAATTCATATCTAGCAGAAGGAGATGACACTCGATGTATTTCAACGCATAAACTCCACAATCACAAGATGATTTATTTAGTCATTTTGGCACTGGGACATGTATGATCTAATAAGGTAACAAAAGTGGAACTTTTCCATCAACTTTTACGTGAAGTTCCTTCAAAATGCGAGGGATGACGACGGCAAACAACTCCACATGCCTCCTGTTGTTGTATCCATTACAATCGAAGACCTCAACAGTTCTTAAAATGAAGTTTACACAAACTGAAATCCAGTGAATACCGTTGACCCAAACCGGGGCATAAATTCTGTCCAAGTCCGTTGCCCACTTTTTCCCCGTCCTTCCATGAGAAGGAAATTCCCCGATGGCATAAGAAAGAAGAAGACTATCCCACTTGTGGCTTTTTTTATTCGTCGAACTCGTATACTTCCGTTTTTGATTTGCATGCTAAACATACAATTCATAAAACCAACACGATCTGACTTTAGTCGACCTAAAGATGTATACTCCCGAAATACATACATCATAGCATCAATTTCCTGAAAAATATTAAATAAAAATAACTAGTTTAGCAAAACAAGAACAATGATGCATATTGTTAAAACAAAATGATTAATACATACTTAGTTGCCAAGCCATCCTTTGTTTCCCATGATTCGATTTAGTATTGGATCATTTTAGAACACTTAGACCCAACTTTATGATCCTGAAATTTTTTATCAAAAAATAGTACCAAAATCGGTACACCTAGCATTTTTTCAAAACAATCAAATTATTTTATACCAAAATTGAATAATTGTAAGAAAATATTGAAATGCTTACTTGTTTTTCCTATGCCACTCCGCATAAGCTTCCCATTTCTCCTCTAAAACGAACACCAACACAGAGTCTTCGTCTGTTTTACCTGCTTCCAATAAATCAACATCGGGATGACTCTCAATTGTGGTCGGTATTGGTGTCGGATCAATCTCGGGTACTTGTGTATTTTGAGAAAGGTGACCCATTGACTTTTGTAAGAAATCTTGTGTATTCGAATTGAGGTCTATATCACAAGTCTGAGTCAGAAATTCATCAGGTTTAATAAATTCATCAAGTCAATACAAAAAAAAAAACAAAAAAAAACACATTAAAAACGTCGAATATAATAAAATTTACAAATATTGTAACGTATCCAATATTACATACCTACACATACATACATATCCCATTACATAGTCTTACACTAATAAAAAAAATACACAAACATGTGACAACAAACTAAATAAAACATAGCATAAGAGTTATATTTCTTACGTACCACATATTTACACTTCTTCACGTTTGTAATAGGCGGTTGGAAAGGAGTGTGAACTCCTGCTGAAGAAATCAACTCCTTGATATGAGAGACATCCTCATCTAAATTTCCCAAACGCAATTCAATCATGTTGTATGAATCAATTCATGGCATCCGAACAGTAACATCATGGTGACAGTTACTAGGATGATTTCTAATTGTAATCATCACATTACCTAGATTCTTATCCATACACAGCCATACATATATGCACATGTCATAACGTGTATATATACAAACAAATGAAAGACACATAACCCTTTTTTTATTGAACTATTCACTACTCTCTAATTTTGACTTTTTCACATAATTAATAAATATGCAGTGATCTTCAAATTTAAACGAACATGCATCCGTTCATTATACGGTTAATATTGGTGAATTAAACATATTTAGTTTGTTCTTATACATAATATAAAACTTAAAATTTTATGATTTCTATTAATGAAATCTATCCGAAGACCATCTACATTTATATTAATTCAACTACAAACACTTTTTTATGGAAAAAGAAAGACTAACTTTAATTCATGATTGATGTGACTTGTTATGAAATCAAACTTCAATTGATTTCTTCTTCCCTCAACTTTTCTCCTTAATTGATTCTTTGATGGATAAGAATCAAATCTTTCTCTGAAGATTTTTGTTGTGTTATAGGGTTTTTTTTTCAGTGTCTCTCATTTTCTCAATTATCTCTAATATATACTATTAGAGATATCATGAAAAGACACGTTGTTTTGGCAACAGTCACATCCTTTTACTCACACACATATATAATGTATATGTGATCACTAATGAAGGATGTTCATGATACATAATATGGTAAGGGAAGATGGTTATCAATACACCCGAATTCTAAATCATTAATCGAAACCGATCCATCACGATGTCATCTTTAATATTATAATCTATAACATTAATATGAACCTGAACTTTATAATTAAACCGATAGACACATAGGCCACATAGAATATAAAATATTCTTACACTACAGTCCTCCGCTCTACCAACTGAACTAATGTCGGATTATATTATAGTTCATGCATGTCTACTAATCTAAATAATCTATGAACACAATGATTTGTATGAATATACAATACACAATGTGCTTAATTATTTAAAAAACGTAAAAATTGTTAGAACGCATATGAAAAATATAAGAAAAGGGCCAAATCTCTTGCATAAATCTCTTAAATAGATGATAGTGATGGTTAACACATTACCGGTATGAAGTAAAGTGAAATAACCTCAAAGTTTTCTTTAGTTACCCATATATAGTAAACTCAACACTTAAAATTTTATCTTAATTGAATTTACATAGAATACCAATTTTTTAATTATACTTTTTCCAAAGCACATTGATAACGAAATGAAAAAAGCTTATACTACAAGATCCAACCAACCGGATTCGAACCAGTGACCTAAGGATATTCTGCTTCAAGTACAGCCCTCTGCTCTACCAACTGAGCTAATGTCAGATTATATTATAGTTCATGCATGTCTAAATTATCTATAAATACAATGATTTGCATTAATCTACAATACATAATGTGCTTATGATTAAAAAACGTAAAAAAAAATTCTAGAATTCATACGAAAAATAAGAAAAGTTCCAAATCTCTTGCATAATTCTCCTAAATAGATGATAGTGATGGTTAACACATTACCGGTCTGAAGTAAAGTGAAAATAGCCTCCGAGTTTTCTCTCGTTACCCATAATAAACTCAACCCATAAAAGTTTATCTTAATCCATTTTCCATACAATATTGATTTTGTAATTATAGTTTTTTCAAATTAAAGCACATTGATAACGAAATGAAAAAAAGCTTATAATAAAAGATCTGACCTACCGGATTCAAAACAGTGACCTAAGGATACTCTACGTCTACTACAGTCCTCCGCTCTACCAACTGAGCTAAGGTCGGTTTTGTGTTATAACAATTTATGCATGTAGATTATTCACAATAAAACTATTGTTCAATTTAAATATATTAGAAGAGAAGTACAAAGAATTGTGAATTAATAACATTCATGTTGCCTTGTTGTGTTGCTTTTTTATATCAATAATAAACACTATGGAAAAATAACATTATGAGCAACAGTTGAAACTAAAAGTTTCATAACAAAACAATACAAAATTTTGAAACTTACAAGCACGATAAATAAAAACGTGAACGGCAAGATTTGGACCTGCGCGGGCAAAGCCCACATTATTTCTAGTCATGCCCGATAACCACTCCGGCACGTCCACTTTCTCTAAAGTAAACCGGTAATTCAAAATAGACCTAGCCATATACTATTCTCTATCATAAATGTTGGTCTTTGAGTGAGAAGTAGATGAGTCTTAGCATGATGCAGTTTATCAACTAAATGAAAAAGATTAGAACCGTAAACCTATTTTGGCTATCTTGATTATTTTTGGATTATACCACATTGTCTTATTTCAAAAACAAAATTTCTAAAGAGCTCCTTTGTTGATAAATTTAGTATCTACCTACATATATGCATGAAATATTTAGAGTAAGCTATGATGGTTTATATTATTGAAAAATAAGCCATAAAAATCGTGCAAGAAAGTGGCTAAGGAATTTTCGCTACGCTGGAATGAACGTTGACAACTTATAGGCACAACTCACAAGCCTTTAAATATAATTGTGCATTTATGTTGTTTTTACAAAACTCTATAAGTATATGGTTGTTGATAAAAAAATATAAGAAAGCTCGTAGATATTTGACTTTTTATATATCAATAATAAACTTGTTGTGTTGCTTTTTTATATCAATAATAAATTAATAACATGATGGGCAACCGTAGAAATTAAAATTTTCATCACAAAAAATACAAAATTTTGAAACTTACAAGAACGATAAATAAAAACGTAAACGGCATGATTCAAACATGCGCGGGCAAAGTGAAACACCCTAAGTCATTTTTCGAAAATTTTAAACCTAGGCGTTTTTCGACATTTTTCAATTTTACTTCACATTCTCAGCGTTCGTTCTTTAAATTCGACGGAAGCATGCATAACTAAATTTATTAAGTTCAAAATAGAGGTTCTAGTATAAACATCGTTTTCATAACTAGACCTTAACATAAATCCAACAAAAAACTACCCCAAACATCCATCATAAATCCACTATCCTTCCCTTCCTTGCCTTAGTCCTCACGATCTAGTTCAGCCACAAGTATCATTATCCTTTTCTGCATCCAAAAGGAGGCGTAAGCAACGAATTGCTTAGTGGAGCGGTCGTCCCATCTCACCAGGCCATAGTAATAGAATCACAATCAAACACTTCGATTCACATAGTCAAACATGCAAGTCATTTACTTTCATATTTTCAAATTCGTCAAGTGATTGTCCGATCAGTCGTAGATCAATCAACAAGACAATAATGCGCGTCTTATATATTAACCATGACAAGCAACATGCTTAAACATCAAAGACAAGGAATCTAATGCAACCCTAGACTTAGCCACGGTCACACACTCACCTGTGATTCACGAACTTAGCTTTTCTGACACCTCTTGATGCTTAATCCTCGATCACTTACACAGATCCACGCAGATCTACGATTTCTCTCTACGAATCTGCTTTTTCCCTCGACAGATCTATTGTTCCCTCGAGGGATCTAGGGTTTCCCTCGACAGATTTACTATTCCCTTCGACAGAAACCTTCAAACACTCACAGTAAACATCATCATCGATCAAATCATCTTTCCCTAGATGATACTTAGGAAATTATCGAGAAAACACAAACTTGTATCCATACTTACCAGAAAACTCGACAATCGCTCACAGATCCTCGATCCTCAACGCAAGTTCCTCGACAAATCACTGATGTTTGTCGTAATACCTTGTCATAAAAATTCACCCATGATTAGATCATCATTTCCTTCGATGATACATAACAAAAATATCGATAAACACTAAGTAGATCGATACTTACCCAAATTCCATGACAGATCCTCGCTAAACCACGTCAATCCTCGATCGCGAATGACAAATCCTCACTGTTCTTCGGCGATCGGCAGCAAAAACTTGATAGATTTGCTTTTAGGGTTTCTTTCAGAGTTCTTAAGTGTTGTGTTTAGCGTGAGAGATGATCACGTCTATTAATAAGTTCGGGTTTCATGATTATTTACCCTAATAATCCATCCATTCATCGAACCGTGGTTGGGCTGGTCCATCGGGCCTCAATCCTGATACTTCATCCATCGATCCTCGACATTGGCCCATGAATCCTCGAAGTCGGCCCATGAATCCTGACGATTTTCGATTCCATCCGAGGATTCCTTATCTTCTTTGGACATTATCCATTTTTTGTCCAAACCCTATACATTTTCGTCCAAAGATTATTCATCCTTGTCTGAACATTGCCCTTTCAGTTCGAACATTTTCACTTCTGTCCGAACAAAATCTTGTCCGAACGTGAGTGACTCGACCATTCAAGCGAATTCATCGGCAATCCATGTCTAGACTTATTTTTCCTCGATCATTCGGATTTTTGTCGACCAGCTTCGACCAAACTTCATTGTTCCTCGACGATCCTCGGACCGTCCTCGATAATTTTCGACGTTCGTCGACAGAATCGTCGGATATGGGTGTTACACAAAGCCCACATGTTATCTATTCATGCCCGATAACCACTCCGGCAAGTCCACTTTCTTTAAAGTAAACTCATATTTTAAAATAGACCTAGCCGTATAGGATTCTCTATCATAAATGTTAAATGAGTCTAAGCATGATGCAATTTATCAACTAAATGAAAAAGATAAGAATCGTAAACTTCTTTTGGCTATCTTGATGTTTTTAGAATTATAATACATTGTCTGAATTCAAAAACACAATATCTAAAGAGCTCCTTTGTTGATATATTTAGTATCTACTTATATATATATATGCAAGTAATATTGAGAGTGGGCTATGATTGTTTATATTATTGAGGAATTAAGCTTAAAAAATCGTGCAAGAAAGTGGCAAAGGATTAATTCTCACTACGCTTGAATGAGAACGTTGACAACTTATAGGCACAACCCACAAGTCTTCACTTTTCATTGGGCTCTTATTAATGCTGACCCTTATTGGAAGATAAAAGTTATACAAAGATTTTGATGAAAAGGATAAACAAAAGATATTGATGGTGATAGCTTATTAAGTATTATTACCCTTATGAGGTAATATGAAGATTATTAAGTATGATCCCTAGCATTTTAGGATATCAGAGATGGTTGTAGCTGCAGTAACTACAGTATTTGTTGAATCAGAGGAGTGGAAGCATTTCTGTTTTAATTATTACCTTTGTACAAGACATTTTCAAGAAGGACATAGATATTGTGATGTATTTGCAAGAGAAAGTTGTTATGACAAATTTGTTTAGTGTTGACAAAAAGAGAGTTTATGTCACCACAGATATACGGCTGTCTCCTACTACCTCCTATAACTACATGGTTGTAACAGCTTATTAATTGAATTGTGAGACAAGAAAAGCGAAGATTAGTTCCCAATCTAAAAATTCCCTTTGAATTCGAAGAAAGGGAACAAACAAGTCAATATGATCGGAGAATAGAAAGATAAACTCAAAGATCCTGGGCTCGTGTGGTGATAACTTGTTATGCGAGCAAGACGATACAAAAGAGTTGAATAAGAAGAAGATGAAGTGAAGCGAGACGAGCGTCAACTCCGGTGGTGTGTTGTCGAGCATGATTTATAAATCCAGTCATTGATCTTGGTACAGTCAAAGGATGGGAAGCCAATCTTTGTCAGTCGTGTAGTCATTCCATTAGGCAGCAAAGGCGTTGTCTCGTTCTCACGTGATAACTTATCTGCCGAATCGTGAACTAACTGGGAAGATCAGGTGGGTTGGGTGTGGTTGGGTTTTGGGAGGATGAAGTGATGACAACTGAGGCGGTGGCTGAGGCGGAGGGACTCGTTTTTGGTGTTCGATTGAGCTGAGACAAGGTATGCGACATAAATTTTGAGATTGTCTCCTCTAGACTCGCCTGTGATTTCACCAAACCTTCAAGTTGTGAGCTGAGGTGATGCGGACACCGAACCTAACCCGGTGCCCGAAGTGAGGGAGGGCACCATGACTCGTTCAAAACACAAGCAACTTCGAAGGAGGTTCAACCTTGCCGTGCAAGACATTATGAACGTCATTGGTAAGGAATTATCACCGAGTACCCACGAGCATCCACAAGTCAATCCGGGAATTCCACGTACCGATCGTGCCAAGCTACCGTACTGCCTCAAGAATCCACGTACCACTACCGAAGATTCCACGTATCCACATACCGCTACCAAAGATTCTGCGTACCGCTTCGAGGATCCGCGTACAACTGCCAAAGAATCCACGTACCGCTTTGAGGATCCGCGTACAATAGTCGAAGATTCCACGAGCTGCCCCGAGAATCACGTCTACTCGTCCACGCTTCACCCCGAGGAACCACGTAATAACACCGAGGACATCGCACCCGTCTCCGAGAATTCTCCACAAGGCACCAAGGACTCCATACAAGCTGCCGAGGATTCCACGACAGACGCCGAGGAACTACGACGCTACATCGAGGACACCACACAATTCCACGAGGAAACCACGACAGTCTTCGACAACGTCACTCGATTCCGCGCGAACCAAGGTAAGTCCTATTCAATTTATACTATCTTTGCAGGTTCCAACAGCCCTTCCAACGGCTAAGTCCACCACAAAAACGACATCAATACTCGCGCATTAGTAGTTTCCTTTTCTTGCTTTAAGTAAAACGATGAGCTTTGTGTTTCTTTGTTTTTCGCATTTCTTTGGACTTTTGTTGTTAGGCTTTTATTTTCTTTTTCTTTTGGGCCTTAGGACTAGCTGATAGGACTGTTTATAAAGTCTCCTTGCAGCCGTGTAACCAATTTTTTACCTACTATCAATAAAATATCGTATTTTCTTACTAAGGCAAAAACCCTAGTTCGTTCTTGTTCTTGTTCTTCGAAGAGTGATTCTTGGAGACGAGATATGTGCTGTATCAGAGTCAATCATACCTCTGTGGTGCACTTCCTACCGCCAACACATCCCCTTGTTCGATCCCACTCGAGAGAAGCGACCGCCATCGAGTCCGATCTTCACCCACGTTCGAGAATCTTTAGGAAACGCCGACGACCGTCCGTGGAATAAAAGATCATGTTCGTGTTCCGTAATCCTCACCCCCGAAGCTTACATCATGAGGGCTTGGTAGCATGTTTCTGCTCCTCTATAGCTTGCTTTTGCTCATCAATTTGTTGAACTATGGTCTGGAAACGAGTAGGGTCGGCCATGATTTTTTTTTTCTTCTTTTTATAGTTAAGAATCGTGAGTGCTCGGATACCAATGAGACAGGAAAAGCAAGCTAAGTTGCCAATCTAGACATTCTCTTTGAATTTGAAGAAAGGGGATATGACAAGTCTAGAAAATGGTCGGAGAATAGGAAGATCAACTCGAAGATCCTGGGCTCGTGTGGTGATAACTTTTTATGCGAGGATGACGATACAGAAGAGTTGAATAAGAAGAAGAATATATTTTAATGATTGATGCTTTTTTGGCTGCAGCCGTAGACATATATAAAGCCATAAAAGTGAAAACCTAAACTACGCAACCGGTTAACAAGACATTTAACCGGGATGAAATCGAATTGCATACTTAAATATTAGAAATCCTATAACAAATTGATGAAAATTGGCAGCCGCAAAAAGAATCCTTAGTTTTAAGGTCATCACTTATCATAAATGAGACACCATTGTAGGATAGTTTATTGCAGGATGGTTAGCTTAAGGAGAAATGAAGAGGTTTGTAGTAAAATAGAAATCTATTTGGCAGAAAAATTGAGATAAGAGTGGAAAACAATTTGGGTTTACCTTAGGATGTGCTGTCATGGTGGAAGTGTACTAGCTCAAAATTTTCAATCTTATCAGAACTTGGTAAAGACGTCCTTGCAATTCGAACCGAAAAAACTGACGGACTTCAGACTTTTTGTATTATACTCCTCATCATATTGTTTGTCTTCAAATCATCATCATATTGTTTGTCTTCAAATCATCATCATATTGTTTGTCTTCGAATCATCAATTTGGATCGGTATCTTCAAGCTTTTTTATGATTTTTGTGTTAATTTTCATGGTCTCATGTCATCTTGCACATGTTGGGCTGCTGTTTTTTTTTTTGTGAAGCAGGCTTGAACCATGGATTGGAAGAAATTGCTCTTTTGTTTTTTTACAGCGGTTTTGCAGCTTGTAAAAGGCTATTACCAGTCTTATATACTTTGTAGATATTTTGTTTTAGTTGAAACTACAGAAGCATTAGTTTTAATGAAAAAAACATCAAGTGTTAGCTGATTCATAGGCAGGACTCGCTTCTCCCTCCACCTCAAATTGAGAGAGATTTGGTAGCTACTTATTCTAATAGGGAGCAAGGAATTACACAAGAGTCGGAAGAGCTGTCTAAGCAAATTGAAGACATTGCTGCCATGGAGAGTAGGATCAAATCTAGAGAGAAGAAGCACATTCTAGAGAGACTAGAGGCTCCCTCAGCCAAGTCTACTATGGAAGAATCGCCTAGTAAATCCACGGAAAGGAGACCGGCTCTAGAAAGAGTGGTGCATGTCGTAGTTTCGCTTTCTTCGGTCTTTGATAGATTAGGATCAACTGAAGGAAGCATGAATGTAATTGTTACTTTGAATGGAGTTGCTTTGGAGCCCCATCAAGGCATCCCATCATCAACAACACAGAAGAACTTATCACAAGAACTTGACTTTGCAGACGATGATTTGCTTACGGATGAACTTGAGGATTTGAATATGGCTCATGGGGAAAAGGATAAAATGAAGGAGGCTGGCGTTGCTATTTTTTCGGTAGGAGCTGGAGGTGATGCAACAAGTTTACAGGTACCTAGAAGGCGCAAACCTTGTCCAAAACAGGGCTCGAAGCATAAAGTACCTCCCAAATCATCAAGTCAAAAGAGAAGGAGAGGAATCAGTCCGGGGACAAGCGCTTCTACCAAGAAGAGACCTCCCTCTCCGATTAGAAGCTCACCTAGAAGGCGACCAAGTCTAAAGCGTGTTGCAGCTTGTCCATCTAAGCTAGGAGTATCATCTTATTTGCCTCATTCTGAGGATGTATCACCTGTTGATTCGATTAATAAGGCCATAGTGCCTTCTATTTGTAAGGGTTTGACGGTTTCCCTTAAACCCCCCCCCCCCGCTTCTAAATGATTACATCGAGTTGGAATTGTCAAGGGTTTGGAAACACTCTTACAGTTCGACGTCTAAAGGAAATAAGACTCGACGTCTAAAGGAAATAAGACTGAAGTTATTTCCTAACATAACGTTTCTCATGGAAACAAAGAACCAAGACGAGTTTGTTTTCCATGTCTTTCAGTGGATGGGGTACGGCAATCTGTTTACAGTTCCTCCTATAGGTTTAAGTGGAGGACTTGCTCTTTTTTGGAAGAGTGATGTTGATCTTCAAATCTTTTCGTCTTGTGCGAATTTCATTGACACACGAATTAAATACAAATCCAAGGAGTTTTATGTAATGTTTGTCTATGGGCATCCAGAGTATGGAAACAGGAAAGAGGTATTGGATGCTCTCTCTCTGCTAATCTCTAATCGAGCTGGTGCTTGGCTCCTAACAGGGGATTTCAAAGATATTGTTGATCATAGTGAGAAAAAGGGGGTCCTCCTTGCTATGAAAATTCTTTTATCAACTTCAGGAAACTTCTACTCTCATAATGGTCTAACCTCAACTAAACACTCTCGCCAAATGCTCTACTCTTGTTATGTTGATGCAACTTGGCGTGATTCGACATGGCAAAGTGGAGTTGCTTGGATAATCAGACCTAATAATGGAGGTTCTAAAGCAGTTGGGATTGAATCATGACCTCATATCCGGTCTTCATTAGCAGCGGAAGCTTGGGCTTTGCATAATGTGTTGGTTGATCTTCGATCTCGTCTACTTGATGCATTCAAGTTTATTCAGACTCCCTACAGTTAATAAAATTGTTGAATTCTTCCGACACTCACAATGATATTTACGGAGTGTTGGAAGACATTTGAGATTTAGCTTCGACTTTCTCTTCTATTCGTTTTTCATTTATTTCCCGCTCAAATAATAACGATGCAGACTCGCTTGCGAAATCGACTCTTTTGTATTGAACTCCGTTTTGCTTAATAAAATAAAATGAATTGAAGAGCGTGACAAAGAAAAAGGGTTTTTTCATTAATTCAACTGACCATTTTTAAATGGACCAACTAATCATTGAGGGGGGATGGTTCATTAAAATCTCTTAATTCAGTAGTTTTCTATTTATTTATTTGAGAGTTTTAAAATAGATCGCTTGAGAAATGTTTTTATGAAAATCCCTTGGTTTAGTAGAAACTACAAAAGCTACTGTACTGTATTGAATACTTGTGGCTAGTTACAAACTTCACAAGCTTAGGCTATGAAGTCAGTTTATTTTGGTTCGATTCGTTTCGAATAAATCAACATAGAAAAATATCGGTTTATTTCGAAATATATTTGACGTTAAATAGCCGGACTGAATAAACCGACTTTCGAACATAACCGAAATTTTATTTGGTTTAATTCGGTAGAATTTGAGTCAAAACAAAAAAAAAACTTGTATACTTTAATATTAAACAAATGGTTAAGAAACCCAAATAGAGTTAATCATGCTCTAATGCAATATAATTACCTTTTACTTTCTATTATAATTCCCTATTTAGAGCTCGTTGTTTACTAATCATTGACTACACTTTATAATGCTGTTCTGTTTTTTATGCCATATAATGCAATAAGCCTGACAGTTACTTCTGGTAACTAAAACATCATCATCATCATTCATCATCCTCTCAAGGCAAGACATCTCTCCTTTGTCTCTCTCACCATAAAAATTAAAGAAAACAAATAACAAAATTAAAGAAATTTCACTACCTACCACTTGATACCTCCATCTCCTCTTCTTCTCTTATTACCTTACACCAGATCTCAATGCCTACATTTCAAAGTTTTCTCCTTTTTAAAATCTTTCTTTGTTGATTTTCTCCTCTTCTTCATATCAAACCCCAAACTTTTAAATTATCTATTCACTGGCTGGGCCACAGTGTTTATTTGGATATGTTTTCTACAGTTTTAGTGTAGTTGTTGTAGTTACATGACAGCTCCTTACAAGCTTAGATCTCCACAGTCCTTTCGTTATCCTCCTTCTACATTGACATTTGCCTTAAGAAGAGGGCCAAAGAAAGGTCTTGTCTCTTTGTCTGAGCTGTTCATTTCTTGATTTCTTGCATCTTGGATTTGCTTCTTTACGGTTTTTCTCCTGAAATTTTTCGAAGTGTTTTCTTTTGTTTCTTAAATTTTGGTTTTGCTTTGGTTCTAGGATCTGGAATTCATTCTTCTTCAAGATTGGTAAATGGGTGTTAATTCTTTTAAGATCTGAAATATCAAGATCAGGTAATTAAACATTAAATTCTCACCTTCTTTGGTACTTACTCTGTCTGTATTGTCTGTTTATATATATTTAAGACAAACATTATTGCTTGTTTTCTTTAATATGTCCTTTATTTTAGCAACTTCTATTGTCCTGTTGTGTGTTTTCCTGGGAAATTTTTGTCTCTCTGTGAGTAAATTTCAATGTGGATAAACATTGGACCACAAACACAAATTTGGAGACTCTCGTCATTAATCCCATAGCCTTTTCATGAATAAACTTGGACTCTGTTTATTTCAACATGATTTGGGAATTTAAATTTGATTTTGGAAATTTATGTAAATTTTAGGCAAAAATGGGAGATGCCTTGAAAAACCAGCTATCTAGAGAGAGCCCTCTCTTTGGACTTAAGGTTTGGGAAGTAATTGGGATAGCTGTTGCTTTGCTCATCATAGCCATCCTCTCGGTTCTTTCGTTTTGTATTACTTCGAAAAAGAAATCAAGAAAATCGAAAACCGGTCTTCCCGTTATCCAAACTCCTCCTGTCTCCAAGGAGATCAGAGAAGTGAGAGTTGAACATGTCTCAGCAAGTAACTTTACTCCTGGTGAAGGCATTCTTCTCACAATTCAGGACAAAAATAACAAAGACGCAGACAAAATAATGGTTCATTTGGATATGGGGAAGAAGAGAAGTAGAAGTGGCCGGTCAGGCTCGTTTCATCATTTAGAGATCATAGATAAACATTCCGAGTCGGCTGAAGAAATTTCGGCTTCTTCATCATTGTATAACATTGCAACTCCATCTCCACTGTCTGGTTTGCCTGAGTCTCACCTTGGCTGGGGACACTGGTTTACACTCAGAGATCTTGAAATAGCAACTAACAGATTCTCAAAGGAGAATGTGATTGGTGAAGGCGGTTACGGTGTTGTCTATAGAGGAGAGTTGATTAATGGGACTCCTGTTGCAGTTAAAAAGATTCTTAACCAGTTGTGAGTGATCTGGTTAAAAGAATTTGAATTTCTTTTAACATTTTTTCGTTTTGGGTTTAGGCTGACTGATTAGTTTTGTAGGGGACAAGCTGAAAAAGAGTTTCGAGTCGAGGTTGATGCTATCGGTCATGTGCGGCACAAGAACTTGGTCCGGCTTCTTGGTTACTGCATTGAAGGCACACACAGGTAGGTGACTATTTGTCTAACTTAGGGGAAAGAAACCAAATATGTGAGTTACTTACTAAGATCAATGGATTATTAGGATATTGGTTTATGAGTATGTGAACAATGGAAACTTAGAACAATGGCTTCACGGAGCAATGAGACAGCATGGATATCTAACTTGGGAAGCTAGGATGAAGGTTCTCATCGGCACATCGAAAGCGTAAGCAAGCAAGATCACTCATTTCATCTTTTTCGCAATTTCTTCTACTAATATACTGATCAATGATCCTCTTTATAGTCTTGCATATCTGCATGAAGCAATAGAGCCAAAAGTAGTGCATAGAGACATCAAGTCAAGCAACATACTGATCAACGACGAGTTCAATGCAAAGGTTTCAGATTTTGGCCTTGCCAAGTTGCTAGGCGCTGGGAAAAGTCATGTGACAACTCGAGTGATGGGAACATTTGGGTGAGAGGCTTATAAAATTTAAAGCAATTAAGAAGTCTTTATTATCAAAGCTAAATGCTTTTTGTGGACGTTTTATAGGTACGTTGCTCCTGAATATGCAAACACAGGGCTTTTAAATGAAAAGAGTGATGTCTACAGCTTCGGAGTTGTGCTCTTAGAAGCAATCACAGGACGAGACCCTGTGGATTATGGCCGTCCTGCTCATGAGGTAATAAACTATTTTCATTTGGTTTAATGAGTTTCATATCGAACCAACACCAGTGTATTGCAGGTTAACCTAGTGGACTGGTTGAAGATGATGGTTGGAACAAGGCGATCAGAAGAAGTAGTGGATCCAAATATAGAGGTTAAGCCGCCTACAAGATCGTTAAAACGAGCCCTTTTGACGGCTCTAAGATGCGTTGATCCAGATTCGGACAAGCGGCCGAAAATGAGCCAAGTTGTTCGTATGCTTGAGTCTGAAGAATATCCCATTCCAAGAGAGGTTAGTGTTCTGACAGGTAATTTATCCAAACATAGACCATAACAGGTGATGGTCATAACTGAAATTATGTTTCTTTCAGGACCGAAGGCGTCCTAGAACGCGAGAAGGGAGTATGGACATAAACTCAGACACTGACATGAGTACTCCAGTTTCAAGGTCACAGAGCAAGAGACAATAATCTGAGTAATTTATAACCTCCGTAAGCTTTCAATGCACCTCATGATTATGAGCTATTCTTTGAACTTGTTCTTTTGCATTTTCTGTTATTTTCTCTGGTTTTGAATTGAGATGAGTAAACCATAGAGGATTGTTTGTACATGGAACTGGGTTTGTATTTAGAGCTCCTACATCAAAATAATATAATTGGTGTGTACAGTATTTTTGCTTTAGCTCTTCATACTCTACCATACCATACAACACTACTGTCACATAGGCATTGAAAGCAAAGTACCTCACTAACCAAAATAACCCATTCACTCCAAACACCAAACGTGGACCGATACTATCCACAGGACCAACGTGAAATTTGTCTTTCATATGAAGAGAAGACTCGAATGTTTTGTTTACATTCGGACAAGAAACTTAAAATGCAAAAAATGAAGCATCTGGTCCCGTAGCTCAGTTGGTGAGAGCGTTGGTCTTATGAGCCGAAAGTCGTGGGTTCGAGTACCGCCGGGACCAAATTTCGCCTAAGTGTTTTTTAAGTCTCTGAAGTTGAAATTACCAATCGTCAAGCCTTGCCCATGTGTGCATATGGAGATCAAAATGCATAACCATCAAATCATATACTATCTATAAATGTACCATATATATATAACTAGATTAGGATCGATAATTGTTTTTAGAAATTGAAGTAATTTTTCTAAAAAAAGTTTAATAAATTTTCTTAATTTTTGCGGTTACATTATGTTGAATTTCAGTCAAACCAACTATGAATCTTTTTATATATTTAAATTTTAAATTTAAAAGTATATATTTTAAAAGTCACTTATAATAAAAAGTGAATTAGGTAAATAGACATTTTCCTAAAAATTATTAAAAAAATACACATAGTTTTTTTAATTTGCATAGTAAGAGAGAAAATGGTGAGGCAATTTTTTTTGACGAAAATGCCCTCGGGAAAATGGCGGGATAACTTCGTTCATGCCTCTGTGTAGGCGACAATACCGACAACAACAATACTGACGGCGATAATACCGACAACTGAGTTCAGGACTGGGGACCACGAAAGCGGCGATTTTGCATTTCATTAATACTCGAAATCATTATATTTGCTATTTAAATCTATACCGCGATATGTGTCATATCACACAAACACACCGAAGAAGAGAGGATCGCGTGGTGGAGCCCACTTTATCCTTTGAGCAGCACAATTCCTTCTGCCCAATGAAAACAGTGAACTGCGAGCTTAGAACATTTAATGCAAATTCATCATGGCGGACGACTACATCATTGCCTATCCAGTTATCCCAGAACCAAGCGGCCACAACATCAATCTCCTACTTCCCTATATATCCAACACCATTGACAAAGTTGGACACACAACTACTAACGACTAAAACCAAAAGAACAAAATCGACCATTACTCATCCTTTATTCTAGTAAGATCTCAATATCTTTTACACACCTCTTTTTGTTATTTACAGCGAAACATTTACGTATGGGCAATTACAAAATTATAAATATATTTATGAGTTTTTCAAGTAGTATGGTTACATTGCGAGAGCTAATAACAAGGGTGGTGTTGGTGGAGATGGGACACTGGGAGTGTGACGGCGTAGGGGCGTGGGTCTTCCAACCGGAACGCCATGAAAGACCACAAAAAATGAGGCTTCGTGAGGGTGATGGACTAGAGACTATAGAGGCTCTTTTAAATGAAGAATACAACATCGTCGAGGTCATTTCTAGGCTGAAAATGAGTATTCGGTGGCCATCTTGGATGCTCAAGGGAGACAACCGCACTACGAGGCCACATACAATCAAAACCGACAACGACATGAACCTCTTTCTTTCCATGAAAGTGGACGAGTTCGAGATAACACTTTATGTCACACAGAAGACTTATTTTGAAGCTGGAAGATTGCCTACAAGCATCCCTGAGAGTGAAGGTGACGACATAGTTAAAATTATTGACCTAGGTTCCGAGGAAAACAGTGGTAGTCCTATGGTGCTCCATGAGACTAGCTACAATCACGGTGAATCAAGCTCTACAGTCTCTCCCCCACGGTCAAACGATGAACCGTTTTCGGCTTTGACTTCTCCATGGGAATGTTTGAGAGAGACGCATCTCCAATTTTAGACAACGACATTAATGGAGGTAAATAAATTAATGTCTTGTAATGTTTTGATACGCGTATCTACAACGATTTATAGCCTGATATAAGTACATATATCACCATATATGCTCTACCTTGGAAATAAAACAACATGTCTGGTGTCATGTCACGTGTCTATATTACATGGTATTTTTGTGAATGGCCTTGTTTCTCATATTAACACAATTGTATGATCAACATTTTTGATGTAATACTAAGAATTACATATACACACTACGGCAAGAAATACTGTGGTGGACAAGGCCATTGACGATACAACGTATAAAGGAGAGACGACGTAAGTCGTGTTTAAAAAAGCAAGGAGGACTTGAAATTCAAAATGGCCATCCATGCGCTTCAGAGAAAGTTCCATTTTCAGACAGGAAAGTGGTTATTGTCAACTGTGTAGAAGACAATTGTCCTTTGAGGATGTACGTAGCAAGACTTGAAGATAGTGACAACTATCAAGTTTAATGGGCTTGCCTAGTCTACACCTACACCGTCGAAGCCCACAATAACTACCACAAACAAGCTATGATATTCATAGGATTTACGTTGTTTTTAGAATGTTTTATCTAGTTTTAGCTTCACTTATTCCTTTGTTCATGGTCATGCAATTAAGGACTTTAGGTTAGTTTCCGTGCATTTGCATATATTTTTGTGTCTCTTATTAGGTATTTTAGAGTTTGGAAACTTCTACGATGGATTTGGAGATGGGAGAAACTCGAGAACGAAGAGAAGGCGACTTAAGGGGGCAGACACCCTGCAGCGGCCACCTCCATCCGGTTTCTGCTGGTCGATCATCCCCATCGGATCCTGCATTAGGATTCTCCCGACCGCTTCATATTTTCAAAAACCAGAGCAAAATTTCCAGAAGGACGACAATCGGGTATATGCATCGGGATAGTGATGGTCGATGCTCACAATCGGGTATCTGCATCGGGTTCCTGACGCCCGATGGACATCCGCAAAACATAAAAAAAAACCTGGTCAACTTGATTTGTCTCGGGTTAACTCGGTTCACCCCTCATTACTATTTAATCAACTTTACCTAATTTGTTTAAGACTTATGCTTTGTTTTTGAACTCTCTTAGCCACATTTAGAATCTTGTAATGATCTCTTAACTTTAATACAATTTCCTTACATTTCATCTTAAATCTCTTTAAATGTTTCAAGTTTCATCTTATTTAAGCACTTAATCTTTGTAGATTTTAGTGTTTATGTCATGATTAGTGAGTAATTCCTGTAGGATCCTTGGGTATGGTAGAACGGGGTAGATTTAGGTTGATTCATGATGCTTAAGGTTTAGATTGTTTAATATCCTTGTTCATTAGGGGTTCTTAATGCTAGATTTGCCTTGATCAAGTTAGTCTTGATCATAAGTGATTTCATACCTGGAAGGTGTTTGTGAAAATGCTTGAATGAACTTAATGAATGCTTAATGTGCCTAGCCTATGGGAATAGATGATTAGGGTGCTAAGTGGTTAGTTAGACTTATTATTAATGCATATTAGTCTTGTGATTACGGATGGGAATCCTTGTTAGTTACTTGATTAGTATAGGGATAAGTGCCATGGAAATAGATTAGTCTAGCTTAGTGTTCTAATAACTAAGGATTAACATTGGTAGGTTGAATAAGTATCATGGATTAGCTTGGATTTGCCTTGATCAATTACCTTACCCAATGATTCGTTTGTTTAATTATCATTTCAAGAACCGTTTAATCTTGATTAGTGCTTGTTTGCCTTATTTTAACTTGAATTTGAATAGTCTCTTGCTTTGTTTATGTTTTGACTTGGTTAGTTATAATGCCTAGTCTTCTCGTCTCTTGGTTTGAATTACTTAGGTTGTTAGAATTAAACTCTTAATCCTTTATTACTTAGATTAAATAGAGACTTGCATTCCTAATGTGTTAATACAAACTCCCTGTGGATTCGATCCCTAAGTACTTCGACGACAAGCCATATGCTTGTGGTTGACTACAAAGGGTTTAAAACTTAATCCCAATCATACAAGGAGGCTACAACAAGGGTTTTGAGTCAGTTCATACAAGGAGGTTACAGTAAAGCTGTAACTGGTCCAAAGCCAACAAAGGTGCAAAGACTATGTTTAAACGACCACAACGTCATTATATCGTATTAGAGAGCTTGAAGGGCCAGGCTAATGGCTGTGGAAGGAGATAAGGGATCAACATCAGGAAGCTACTCCTCGCTACCCGCTTACATGCACGCGCTGAAGATGGCAAACCCTGGGTTTTTGACGGGTTTGGAAATATCACTCGACGAATCTGGAAACCTAAGGTTTAAATACCTCTTCTTCGCACTAGCTACATCAATTAATGGACTGATATTTATAAGAAAGGAGATAATAAAAGATAGGGAACATTTAAGAGGAACCTACAGAGGATGCATAGTGATTGCGAGTGCACAAGATGGAAACTTCCAGATTTTTCCTCTTGCTTTTGGGATAGTTGACAGTGAAAACTACCATGCTTGGGAATGGGTCCTAACCAATTTAAGGCAAATACTACCAAATGGACCATGCGTAACATTTGTCTCGAACCGACACTCTTCCATACACTCGGCTCTACGACAGGTAATAGCAACACATTTGATGTTGTATCGTGCTATAGGGTAATATATCTTGTCATGACAGTTAATAAAAATACTTATAGCAATATCACTCTCTACCACATCTCAGGTTTTCCTAAATGCAACACGCGTTGCGTGCATTATACATCTGCAAAGGAATATTGTTTTAATCTTCAAGGCAAAAACCCTATATTTCTTGGTATCCAGAGCTGCCCGTGCATACCGAGTGAGCGACTTCCATATCATCTTCGGAGAAATATGTCGGGTTTCCCTTGAGTGTGGATACTATCTAAAATCAATAGGGTTTGGACATTGGGCCAAATCTTACTTCATTGGCGACTGATACAATATTATGACAAATAATGTGTCTGAGTCACTAAATGAGTTGCTGAAGGAGGCCTCGAAGTTCCCAATACTCTACATAGTTAAGTTTGTGTGAAAACCCCTTATTACATTGTGACGAGAAAAGGCAAATCGAGAGGGCACTATGCTGATTCCCAAGGTTAGGGAATTGCTCCATGAAAACTTTGAGAAAATCAGGAGGTCACGCCGTTCGAAAGATTAACAAAGGGGAGTATGAGGTTGTTGGAGGTCTAGGCGGAGGATACCACGTGCAACTGGCTAAAAAATCTTACAGATGTAGGGAGTTTAATTTGCTCAAAATCCCTTGCTCACACGCGATAGCTACAACTATTGTAGATGAAATACCCATGCATACTCTGATGGATGTTCACTACACATCTAATTATGGGCTAATGGCGTACAAAAACTATGTTAACCCCGTCCCATATATAAGTTCAACATAACAACTACCGGTAGAGATTGCTTCTATGACATTGTACCCACCATGCACAAGGCGAGCACTAGGTAGGCCAAAGAAGAAACGATTCTTCTTACGCGGTGAGTTCAAGGTTAGACAATAATTTTCTAAGTAAATAAACCATTATATATACACACATCATGCTACATAATAATATTGTTGTATATAATCACATTTGCTGGTTTCATAATATCCTTGATATATATGAAGGGCACAATCACGCCTCATGTCGTATGCCTATATAGAACTAACAAACTATTACTTGTCGCTTGTACCATAAACACAACCGTAGACTATAAATACGAATAATATCAAGATATAATTACCTGTGACAGCGGCGAACTTATATAAAAATACAACTAAAAAGACTTGGTTTTAATTTGAACTATACTTGCCTCTAGGACCTAACGATAATTATCTTGACATTATAAACCTTATCTAGATATAACCGATTCATGTATAGACTTATGAAAAACCTTTTTTGAGTTTATCAAACAAACACACAAACCAACACTCATAAAAACCAACTTACCAACTCGCATTAACCACTACCTACTACATGTAATGAGGTGGTTGGGAAGCTAAACTACTAAGACATATATATATATATATTATGTCATATATATACTACATCTAGTAAGGCATATAAATACCTAAAAAATCACCCAAGATTTAAAAAAACAAAAACACCTAATTCATCCTCCGCATACGGAGTACCTTCAGTAGATTTAGTAAACCAAAATGGCATACATCCCGAAACCTCTTCTCACCACATAGTAAGTCGATTTGAGAAACAAGGCTTTTGTTACCTTGGTCCGTTCATTGCCGCCGGTTCAGAGTTCAAAGAGATCGTCTTCTCCGACAAAGTGTTGCATGAGGTGGATCTCGATGAATATATTTCCGTGGGCCAGCTTGTAAAAAAATGTCAATCTACCATCCATTCTTGATTAGGTGCTTCTCAGAAAAGGATCAAACAGCCCAATATGTTGAATCGGTGCCCCAATTAGTCTAGGTAGGACCTTCCCAAGAAACGTTAGATATGATGGGGAAAATACTCCTCATTGCTTATATGCATTCGCTTGCTTATGGTATATTCTTGATCTGTTTCGGTTCACCAGATCAAGGTATTCTTGTCACAAACTCTTTTTAAACATGGTTCAAGACTTTACAAATGCATTGGAAATTGCAGATTCAGTACAAGCGAAGATAAGGGATATGGGTACACGAGGTGCTCGTGTCTTTGCACTTCATTATCGTTTTACTGTTGACCAAATGCCTTTATCTTGTTTCATCCACTTTACTGAGATAGACATATGTGCCCATTTTTTTTGCCTTTACTTATGCTTCAAATGTCGCTAGCATGCATTAATGCTTTGTTTTTCTATTTTGGTAATAAACGGACGCTAAATCCGCTTACATGTAAAACTACGAGATCAAGCTAAATCCACTTGTCCCAGCTTGACAAGACGATTAATTCGAACATTACATATCCATAGGAACTAATGGATCATAAAATTAAATCAAAAGTTATACATGCAGAAAAAAAACGGTGCGTAATTAGAGACTTAATGGTGACGTTTCAGAAGATGTGTAATTCTTTGGTTTTCTTCATAACTCTTGGGTTTTCTTCATAACTATTAGGTTACGTGGTGCCTATCATAACTCTTCGGTTTCCCTCATAACTCTTCATTTCCCTTCATAACTCTTCATTTCCCTTCATAACTTCTATGTTTCCTTCATTTCTCTTCGGTACATTAATGGGTTTATTAACTAGTTGTCATCTATGTTTCCTTTCAAAAAATTTCTTTGCTAAAATGAAACGGTTTGTATCTAGCGAGTCCTCCAATTCCAAGAGGAAGAGACAATCTTTTACCACAAGAATCTTAGATCATCCTAAAGATCTTCTCACACCATTCTCTTGTTTGTGTCTCAAAACTCCTTCTGAGATATGTGTATGGTGGCAGCGAGTTTCAGGGAGTATATTTCAGGATATTGTTTCATGAGGTCAATTGATTATTTTATCATGCGTAATCCTTGGAACTACATTCATCAACTTGATGCGTTCAGCGTAAATTGCTTTGAAAACAATAATGTTTCTGCTTTAGATTGATGTGATTAGCGAGCTCTATTTTGGTAGATTTCTTATGATAAAGTTTTGTCTCTTGATTTTTTTTTTTTAGAAGGCAGTTGATATGCTTGGGAGGGATACCCCTCATATTATATATGCTCGATTCGCTTTTGGTATGTTCTTAATCTGTTGTTTTAGATTGGGGTACAGTAGGCATAGAAGAGGGGACAACACCTCCCCCAAAATCATCAGCAGACCAGTTGCAGCCTTCTTGGACAAGCCTTACAAAATGGTTTACTTTTGGGTCTTCAACTTCATGAGGCCAAGAGAAATCATCACCACCAACAGCATCTGGAACAAATACAATGGATTCCACCGGAATCTGGAGACATCACATGATATACCATGACACACAACAATATGCGAACCACGTACAAATATATCTCGATAACTAAAATAAGGCGATAGGCTCCAATTTCAACTTGGTCAATGCTACAGACCCAAAAATTATACCCTCCAACTTAGAGTTCTCATCGTCTTAAACTGGACAGTCAACATACATACTCTTTTCGATATCAGGGACAACCTCAAATATAACAAGTTGAAGGGCATGCACAAATCCTTATACAGAAAAACTAGTCTTTGCAAGCACATATATTTCACTCAAAGTTTCAACGCCCCATGGATAATTTAAAAAAGATACAACGCCCCTCAAAGTTTCAACACTTCCTTCTTGAACCTTCATATTCAAAGATCGAGGGCAGAAAACACCATCGACAAGAACAACCAGCGCGTACTTCAACCGTATCTCCTTATCGCGAATAGCCTTCTCTTTTAGACGCCGAACAAGAATTTCCAGTGTAATATCCTCACCCTTAGAATACAAATCAAACCAATGGGGGGCTCTAATAATCTGCTTCTTCTTCCTCATGATGGTATCTCTTGGAATAGGATCGCAGCACAGTCCTGTGACAGATGCGAATTCTTGGAGCCCAAACCTTAATAGGCTTAGTAGCAACTACAAGCCAAATCTCATACTTTTTCTCAATTAGAAGCTGCTTGTTGAGCAAGAATAGACATATTTTGTTCGAAAAAGAAATGACAAATATCAAACAATTTCCGGAGACGAGATGATTTTATACGCGATAGTTCCTTAGGCTCCAAACGCTCCGCCAAATCATTTACCAACTGGAGTTGAAAAACCTATGGACCCTCTCGCTGTTTGGTTCTTCGCCGGCTTTAAAAAATCATTCCGGCAGATTATGCATATGTGCTGAGTTTGGTGCGTTCAACAAATTCATTTCATCGTGCATCTCTCTCAACGTGTTGGTACTAATTATCACGTGGTACATCCAAATTCATAAAAACAACTTAATGGTTTTCTTGGTCAAGAAGAGCTATGGACACTTGCATATGTACCTTGCTCTTATATTGATTGCATTAATGAAGTGTTCATATCTCTTCGTGATCTCTTTTCCGTTCACTATATATTTTTTAGGAGAGATAACTTCGTCCTCGTAGCCCCCTAGACTACTCTAGTTTAATAAAAGAAAAATATTTGGTTGGAGACAAAAAGATACATCAGATCAGTTAAATTATCTTATTCAATGCTCAAACGTACAAACACAAGCAGTTGTATTAAAATCAATATATTTGTAAAACTGATATTATACATTTTGACATGTTTAATTTACTTATATAAAAACGAAGGAGAATCAAAACATGGGACCTGAATCCGTGCATTGTGAGCAGATATACTAACTACTTGCGATGGTTTACATCTTTGGTGAGTACGTGGACTTGAATACTTGATGAACCCGAGAGCTCGAGATCTTGTTTATGATATATTCATTTCATGCTTCAAATTTTGTAAGACAGAGTTGATCAATTTTCTTTTCGTCAATATGTATGTTCTCAAATATATAGCATAACAATTAATGGTTCTAAGGAAGAAGGTGAATCTTCTATTAGCGTAGCATAAAATAAGAGGTGGGAGAAGGCAAAGCTGTTTCCAAATACTAATTTCTAGGTGGATATTATGAGAAATTTTGATTTTCAACAGTTCTAATAAGGAAAAGTTTGATTTAGCTTCGAGTTTTGTAACGCAAGGGACCGTGATGAAGAGGATGATGATCAAGACGTCATTGATTCCTGCAAAAAAAAGAAGTTTAAATGGTAAAAAGTGGAAATAGCAAAAAAAAAGAATTTGCCACGTAAGCAGAAAAGGGCGACAGGTTCAGCGATTAGGTCTTGAGTTTCAGCCATATGCAAGAGTCTCATGGTGGTTTCCCGCCTCCGATTCTCCACACAGAGGGGTTGTCAGGGGCGACTGAGGGTTCACCAGCATCTCTAGTGTCAATTCAGAGTGGTAAATTGAAGGTAAGAAGTCGTGGGCAAGCGTGGTCAGCAGACCAAGCCTGTCAAAATTTGAGTTTACGGTCGCTGTTGTGGATGGTAAGTCAACAGTGGAGGTTCCGGCGGAAGTATTAGCAGATTCGAAACCTCTTTGCGAGGATTTTCTAGTTGGACGATTCCCTCTTCAGCACCACATGTGGCTAAAATCCATGTGATTGTCAACAAAATTTAGAATATGGGGGATAAGAACATCAAAATCGACGTCTTTAGCATCAATGACACTTCAGTGAAATTCAGAATCACAAATGATGCAGCCAGATTGAGGGTTATTCATCGAGGTATGTGGAACATTTGTGACATACCCATGATTGTGTCAAAATGGACTCCGATATTGGAAGAAGCGCAACCTAAAATCAAAGCAATGCCAATGTGGATAAAAATTAAAAAAATGTGCCAAACTCATTGTTCTCTTGGAGGGGCTTGAGCTTCCTAGCTAGTCTGGTTGGGACGCCTCTTCGCCTTCACCAAGAAACTGAGCAAGTAACTAGCTTCGAGGAAGCTAAAGTTTTTGTTGATGTGGAGCTTGCAAGAAAGCTCCCCAAAACATATTATTTCAAGGTGCAAGGGCAGGAAATCTCGGTGGAGTATGAGTACCCTTGGTTGCCTCCAAGGTGTGATATTTGCCGAAAATGGGGTCACTTTGAACAGGGTTGTTTGGCAAAAATAGGAAATTTTTCTGTAGTTGCTTCAGAAAAGCAATCTCAACAAGAGAAGTCTGCTTCTAATCTGATTTTGGAAACTGTTTGCTTACATTCGTCTAGTTCTAATAAGGAACCTACACTTGAAAACGTTTTAGAGGATGTGAAGGGTGTTGTCACTGAAGGACAATCTGAAATGTTTAAGGAACCGGTACTTGCTGTTCATTTGGTAGAAACAGTCTCAATGGTGGATGCCGAGGAGGAGAGATTCTCAAATCCGCTGGAAATGATACGGTTTCGGATGCGCATGTGGATTTTGGTCTAAAATTCACTAAGTTAATCAAAGACTCTAAATGGTTTGGAGGGTTCAAAGGAAGGAGAGGAAAGCAAAGACACCAGATCAAATGGAAGATTTACTTTACCAAATCCTAAAACAGAGATCAGCTTTTGTTGTCTCTTTCGCTTTCACCAAGTGCCGTTCCTTTGTTGAAGAAGGACAAGAGCTGAAGAGACAGGAGCATACGATGATCAGACCCGACATCGCCGTCTCCATGTCTACACAAGACAAAGCTCTATCAAAAGGAATTGGACCTGACTTGAGAATTCAAGAGTCACTTCATGTCGGGTAAATCAGATTCTTCTCTTCTCTATATAAGAGTTGTAATCAAGCCATGAAAAGCTTAAGGTGTGAAAAAGAGTTGTAAGAGAGAAAGAGAAAAGTTGTATGAACCCTAAAGGCTCTAGATTGAGCACAGATTCTTAGTGGATTTCCGAGTATATCTTGGCCAGACGTAGCGATTCCAATTGGGATCGTGAACTGGATAAATCTTGGTGTTCTTTTACTTTTTCAAGCTTAAATTCTTACAAACGAGAGAACGGGAGAGTTGAGAGAAAATTCCTTCTAAGTCTTAAGATCAGTTTCAAGACTTTAGGAAGTTTGGTGTCAACTATCTTTGGTTCTAACTTTCACAGCGCAGAACATAGACATTGAGGGTGTTTGGACAATGGCATCAAGAGGTCGTAAGTCTCCTCAAACCATTCGTTAGTTGGTCTTTGGACAGGTCAAGATCATCTCTCCTTCCCGCTATGAGGTTCTCAGAGGTGAAGAGGATATTGTTTCTTTACATGGGGGTGATGTTTTTATGTCACCGACAGCTGAGAAAATAGGCAAGAAGCATGAGCCTTTGGCTAGCTAGGAAGAAGCAACCAGAATTTCTCTCCCACAATCATCTCAAAACTCCCACAAATTCATATCCGCTACAAATCGAAAACTAAAAGAAAATTTACAAAATAAGGTCAGCAAAAGGATTGCTAAACAAAAGCCTTAATGTCTGGATTCTTCTGGAATATTAGGGGCTTTAACAAGTCGAGAAAGCAGTCAGTCATAAAGGAATGGATAAAGAAAAATTCGGTTCAGTTTGGTTGTCTAATTGAGACACGAGTTCAGGAAATCAAAGCAGCTCAAATTGCCGCCTCGGTGTTTGGTGACTGGTCTTTTACCTCAAATTATTCCTACAATCCTTTAGGGAGAATATGGGTAGTGTGGGGACCAAAGGTTACTGTGAATGTTCTAACTAAGAGTGATCAAATGATCACTTTCTGGGTCAAGATTGAGGATATCGAAACAGAAATTTTGTGCTCTTTTGTCTACGCTTCCAAGGAAGAAAGGAAAACGCTATGGACAGATATCAAAGGAATTCATGATTTAGCTTCAGTTCGTGGGAAGCTTTGGATAGTTTTGGGGGATTTTAATGAGACCTTGGATGTCGAGGAACATTCTAATCATGAGAGCTCTCCTATAGTCTCTAATGGTATGCGTGATTTTCAGCAACTAGTCCAGTATTGCTCCTTGGAGGACATGGTGTTTCACGGGCCTGTTTTTACTTGGTGCAACAAGCGTACTGATGGAGTTATATGCAAGAAACTTGATAGGATTATAATGAATGGCGACTGGTCTCACTCTTTTGCGCAGTCTTATAGTGTTTTTGAATCAGGTGGGTGCTCTGATCATCTGTGGGGGAGGTTCTTTATACAAGCGGAAGCATTAAAGCCTCGAGGTCCTTTCAAATTTACAAACGTTATAGCTTCTATGCCAGAATTAATACCAGTTTTGGAAGCTTACTGGAGAGATACCAGGCCGCTCTTTCACTCAACATCAGCTTTGTTTCGGTTCTCCAAAATGTTGAAGGAGCTAAAGCCACTTCTCAGGGAACTGAGCAGAAGTAAGCTACACGACTTAACCCAGAAAGCTACTAAGGCTTATGAAGAGTTATGCGCCTGTCAAAGCAATACTCTTTCAAATCCAGCATCAGCAATAGTAGTTGGGAGAGCCTTTGATCGATGGGAGAGAATTTCAGACCTAGAGGAAAAATATCTTAAACAAAAAGCCAAGGTGCACTGGCTGAATGTAGAGGATAAAAACAACCGCTTCTTTCGTAATGCGGTGAAAGAGAGATTGGCAAAGAACGCGATTAAGGTGATTATAAACCCAAAGGGTTTAAGGCTTACAGAGCAGTCTGAGATTAAAGGGGAAGCAGTCAGATTTTTTAGTGAGCTTCTAACTCGCCAACAAGTTGATTATGCTGAGATCTCTCTGGAGAACCTACAGGAACTTTTCCAGTTTAGGTGTTCTACTTCAGACCAAAATGCGTTAGTATCTTTAGTGACAGACATTGAAATTAAGAAGGTACTCTTCTCCATGCCATACCATAAATCTCGAGGACCTGACGGTTTTACAGTAGAACTTTTTAAGGTAGCCTGGCAAATTATTGGGAGTGACTTCACAGTGGCTATCAAATCCTTTTTTCAGTTTGGTTTTCTACCAACAAGTCTAAACTTAACAATCCTAGCCTTAATCCTATAAAAAGACAACATCATGTGCAATGAAGGATTACAGACCAATCTCATGTTGTAACATCTTGTACAAAATCATTTCGAAGATACTCGCTAACCGGTTAAAAACTCTTCACCCTGGTTTTATCTCTCCAAGCCAGTCTGCTTTCATCAAGGATATACTCCTTATGGAAAATGTTCCATTACCTTCGGAGCTGGTGAAGGATTACCGTAAAGAAGCTATCACTTCGCGAAGTGTAATGAAGATAGAAGTAATAGCTTCTTTATGCAATGGCTTTTTGTGCTGAACATTCTAAAAGCAATAAATCTCCCTGCTCAGTTTGTTCACTGGATACAACTTTGCATCTCCTCTCCCCCTTTCTCCGTTCAAGTAAACGGGGAGATCGCGGGTTTTTTTCGGAGTTCTAGAGGGTTGTGTCAGGGTTGTTTACTTTCTCCCTATCTATTTTTGATCTGCATGAATGCTCTATCTAAGCTTATGGATGCGGACGCTGATGAGGTAAAAATAGGCTATCATCCTATGTATAATAATCTGCCTTTAACACACTTATGCTTTGCAGATGACATCAAGGTGTTTGCTGATGGGAAACCTCGCTCCATAGAGGGAATCTTGGACGTGTTTAAAGTTTTTGAAGCTGCTTCAGGTATAAGTATCAGCCTAGAGAAGTCGATGATATATATGGCTGGCATAACACAAGTAAATCGTGAGACTATACTGAACATATTCTCTTTCACCTCGGGGACCCTTCCGGTTTGATACTTGGGCCTTCCATTAATGAAGAAACGGATGATTTATGCAGATTTCTTACCATTGATAGAGAAGATCGGAAGCCGTATTAGTTCCTGGAAAAATAGATTCCTCTCCTATGCAGGTAGGCTTCAGCTCATCACTTTATTTATTGCCAGTCTTATAAATTTCTGGATCTCGGCGTTTCGTCTTCCGCGAGCATAAAGGAGGTTGAAAACATCTGTTCAGCTTTTATCTGTTCGGGCCCTGATCAAACACGAGAAAGCTAAGGTTTCATGGACAATAGTTTGTAAACCTTAACAGGAAGGGGGGGGCTTGGAATAAAATTGATTGAGGAAGCTAACAAAGGGAGTTGTTACAAATTGATTTGGCGAATCTACTCTACTCATCTTTCCTTATGAGTGACATGGATTAGGGGTTACTTGCTCAAGGGAGATTCCTTCTGGTCTACTCGGATATCGGTTGGTAAGGGATCGTGGATGTGGCCCAAGTTGCTTAAATACAGAGCAGTGGCAAAGGAGTTTATAGAGCTGAAGTGGACTTCAAACGTCATTCTGGTTCGATCCCTGGAGTTCTTTGGGCTATCTCCACGAGGTGCTGGGGACGAGAGGTGTTATTGATTTGGGAATCCCCTTAGATAGCACGGTGGCGGCTGTTTTAACATCGACACGACGTACGCGACATCGGGCTGAACTACTAAATTGAATAGAGGGTGAATTACAGTTGCTCCGGGGCAGAGGTGATTCGCAGGCTGTTGACATTGGGTTATGGAGAAATAAGGAGGGAAAATTCAAGCCTAAGTTCAGCACGAAATACACTTGGCAGAAAGTACGAATAGAGGATCAAAAGTCAGACTGGTTTTCGGGAGTATGGTTCCAAAAAGCTACTCCTAAATTCTCGTTTGTAGTGTGGTTGCCAGTGCTGAACAGGCTATCCACGGGAGATCGAATGCACGCTTGGAATGCAGGGGCAAGTACGACGTGTGTGCTTTGTCAAGACTCTTGGGAGACTCGGAATCATCTTTTTTTCTCCTGCAGTTTTGCAGCAAAGCTATGGGAGAATTTAGCTAAAGGTTTTCTGGCACAGAGGTACACACAAGATTTTGATGGGCTTCTGCAACTTCTCTCGGGTTCTAACTTTGGTCAGACCCCTCGGTACCTCCTGAGGTATGTTTTTCAAGTTTCAGTACACACCATTTGGAGGGAACGGAACCGTAGAAGACATGGCGAAGTTTCATCTCCAATTGATCTACTCATTAAAACCATTGATCGCACGGTCAAAAACCAACTCCTTTCTCTTCAAGGCTCAGGGTACAAACAACTCTCCGACGGACTTCAAGTATGACTGGGATCAAGACAATAATCTAGATCTCTAATTATTTTCAAACAAAGGATGCATATAATGTAACAAACGGTTTTTTGGGTTGAATATAATTTAACATTCATTAAAAAAAAAAAAAAAAAAGAAGTTAAATAGTGAAAGGCGGTCGCCAAACTAGTGGAACTTCCAAAAGGTAAAGAGAAATGTAGTGTCGAATGCTTTTGATGCATTTTTGTTTGATTCATACGCACCCGGGTTGCCGCTATATTGTATTTTGTGTTTTATCATTTTTTCACCTTTTCACACGAACTTTTGCCTCTCCATAGTACTCCAAAAAAAAAATTAAATAACTACATTAAATTTTTAGCTAAAATACTAAATCGAAACTCTTACGAAGAGAAATTAATGTTTACCTTTAGAATTTTGAAAATATATTATATGTGACTGTGCAAAATATATTATAAGGGTTATATTATGCATTGTTTTTGACTTTATATGATTGATCTGCATTTTTTGGATATATTTTTTCGGGATCTTCATTTTTGAATATAAAGAGTATAAGAGTTATATTACGTATATTTTGCAAACGAAAATTGGCAACTTGTAGTTTTTTTTTTTTTTTTGCAGAAATCCCATTTTTAAATGATAAAAGTTTTAATAGACTAAAAAATACTTTTTAAACTTTCTATATATATTAAACAATAAACTAATATGATATCACTCAACATAACTAATATTTTCAATTGCAAACGGTCTCAAATGTGCTACGATACCAATTCACCTTAAACCGATACCAAAAAACACCAGACCGGCCTATCAGTCCAGAGTCAACTCAACCTTCCAAATTAGATAAACTAAAGAAGAAGAAAAAATAGTAAATGAGCAAAGGAAAAACGAATTGCAAAAAGAATCAAAAATCAATTGGCTTAGCCACACTTTTGGATTTCAGAGGCAAAAGAATGGGAAAAGGGGGACTGGACCTATAGGCCAAGTTGAAATTAAGAGAAAAGTGAAGCTAACAGACTTATCATAGGTTTTAGGGGTTGATACTCAAGAGCCTTATACAAACAAAAAGACTGTCCAATACTTGTGACCACATTTCACCTATCACAAAACCTAATTACTTCGGCTATATTGCTAATCCGACATTTTCATATTGTTGATTTGTTTTCAAAGAGTAAGCTATCTGAAAAATTCTTAGATTTTTTTGTCAAAATTATACAATTTTTTTTTTTTGCAAAATTTAACCAAATTTTCTTAATAATGAACCAATTTCTTCATACCAATTTTGGTGAAATAATTGGTTCAATATCAAGAAAATTTGGTTAAATTTTTATTAAAAAACAATTATAACTTCGACAAAAATAACTAAGGATTTTTCAGATATTTTGGTTATTTTTGTTATTAGGTATTTTTGGGTATAAAATTATAACTAAATATAACTAATATTTTTGGTTATCTTATTTTATTTCCGGTTTTGGATATATTGTTTGGTTTTTGGTTCAGTTTTTGTAGTTCGGGTGAAAACATTTAGAATCCGTTCGGATATTATGATTTTTTGGTTTCGATTTCGGATTCCGATTGTGTTTTATATTAACAACACAGAAACGTTGATTATTTGGGGGTTAGAATGGCTAAGTCAACTCAAACTTTAGGGTTTTTTAGGAGAGAGAAAAAATTGGAGGTTTTTTTGGCCATTTAGCAATACTTGTAGGGTTAAAATGACACAATCAACTCAAACTTTTGGGTTTTTTAGGAAAAAGAAGAACATGAAAGTCTTTTTGGCCATTTAAACCCTAAACCCTAAACCCTAAACCCTAAAAGTTAAAAATATTCGCATTCATCGTCATAATGGTTGATTATCATTCTATATTTAATGAATCAGTTTAATTTAATTTCTCCCATTTAGTTAATTCATTTTTTAAATTTAAAATATAATTTTGGAGATAGCCTAGTATACGTTTTTAGAATCTTCCAAACTGTTAATTTACATTTTTATGGGGCGGATAAATGTGACATATGGAGATTATTTGTATTTTAATATTTGTTTTACGAATCTTAAATGTGTATTTTCTATACAATTTTTGATACGATATATATGAAACTTTTTGATAGTTTCGAATTATTATATATTCAAAAAAAAAAAAAAAAAGTTCTTCGACTTATTAAGTATCCAAAGATTTTTTTTTGAAAAAAACTTTTTCTCCGCACATAAAGCGGATAAATAAAAAAGAATTTTTTTCGACTGATATATCAAACGCTATTGCTATCGGTATGTGGAGCCTCATGAGATTATCCATCTCTCCCATCCATAGCGTTTCTGCAGCTTATAATTCTACAAAATTTAATTTTAACATTCGATGAATATTAGTATCGCATTATCCAATATTGGTGTTTCAGAAAAAAAAACCATAAAAGATTCTATAATATTGTTACTTGTATAACATAGTAAAGTTCAAGCAATAAGAAGAGATGTGTTACGTGTCGTTACTAATTACCTGAATTTCAACTGTAGCTGATGATCTCATTGAACACAACATCAACCCAATATCGTTGGTCATGCGGCCAATGCGGATCTACCGGCGTTCGACCTTGGAAACGACGATGATATTTAGTTTTTTTTTTGTAATCTTAAAACATATTTTAATATTTTAATATTGATAAAAAAATATTTTTATTTAAATTTTTAATTTTCAATTTTCGTTTTTATTAATTATTAATTATTAGTTATCAAAAATTTAATAAAAAACAAAATTATTTAAAAATCGTTGCAAAATCGTTGCAAAAACAAAAACGATGCTAATTAGTTGCTAAAGTATTCGATGCAAAATCGTCATATTTTTGCGTCGAATTAGCATCGAACAAAACCAAATCGTTGCAAAATCGTCGCTAATTTTTGCTCAAATGCACTCAAGATTACCAAATCATCGGATTTGGTTGAAGAAAAACGTCACAATTATACTATTATGAAAACTAAATAAAAAATAAGGACTATGTAATGACACTAGATTGGTTGTTACAAGTTTTGGAGAAAAAGTACTCAAAGCATAGATTTTAGTCGGCACAAATGTTGGAAAGAAAATCCTT
This sequence comes from Crucihimalaya himalaica, assembly GCA_004349715.1. Classification (NCBI taxonomy): domain Eukaryota; kingdom Viridiplantae; phylum Streptophyta; class Magnoliopsida; order Brassicales; family Brassicaceae; genus Crucihimalaya; species Crucihimalaya himalaica. Next base: position 1,056,971 of record SMJT01000055.1, on the reverse strand, counting down.
ATACCAAGGATCATAATGGCAACTGTAGACACATATTGTCCATACAAATTGAGAAGGAGACAATTTCCAATAAAAAATTTTAATGTCATGATAATAAAAAGAAGTGAAGGGAAAGTCTAAGAAATGTTGGCATTTATCTATAGAATCTCGTGTTCAGTCATATACAACTCTATGTTGTTTTATCTCGGGTCACATCCAAAAAAAGGATTATAAATTTGAAGTGAAAAAAACAAAGAAAGAGAAAGCGGAAACAATCAAGAGTGTTGTTTATAAAGAGATCTTCAACAATCTCCAATACAAACACGCATTTAATTTCAAATCATGTAAGTAAGTAGACACATTTAACTTTAAACAAAAAAAAGACTAATCAAACAAAAAAAATATAAAATCAGCAATGAGAAGAAAACTATAGAGCAAAGTAATGGAGTGGTGGGGTCGAAAGAGGACTTTTAAGGTCTACGATGATAGGAATCTCAAGAAGAGCATATCGAAAAAAAAATTCACAACCGTTCGTAATTTGCATGAAGTTCAAACATTTAGGCATTTAGAAAAAAATAAGTCATTTTATTAACTGCTCATGTAAACACAAAACAGTTGATGTTTGAAAATTTTTAAAAAAGATTCTAAAATTCAATAGAAAATAGAATTGAGTAATTTTTAGAGCACTATTCGTTATTTAAATGAAGTAGGCTGAAAAATACATATATCTCAAGAAACAGAAGACGATATTGGCGCTAAAACATGATACTAAAACAAAATACACAAATAAGTAGTGAAGATGATTGAGAGCTCAAACTTAAAAATAAAGATGATTGGGAGCTCAAACTTAAAAATAAAGATGATTAGGAGCTCAAACTTAAAAATGAAGCTAATTGTTATTTCAGACACATAACTAACAAAAACATTTGAAAATTCTTAACGACAAATGTCTAAGCCAACAACCAACACGACAAATTGAAGCGAAAAAAAGATGATATAAAAGGTTAAAAGAAAAGTTTCTTACCAGCTAAAGTTTGCTTTCATCGAGAAGTTGTATTGTTTCATAAAGTCCTAAAGCTTAGCGCAATAGGATTTCACAACTGCGTTTTTCATGATATAAAGTATAAATCTCAATTACATATTTGTTTAGCAGCCAAAGCATAAACGAGGAAACTACTATCCCAAAATCAAAGCTAATGAAACAAAAATGTACTGTAAAAGTAAAATTCATAAACTAATTATGCTTATATTTAGCCAAAAAAGTGTTTTACAAAAATACTCCACAGAGTACCGCGCGTATTTACCTAGTTGAATTACAATTAGGTCTTGAATGGTAGTATTTTTTAACATAGATTTTGGTTTTTGATTTTTGATTTTTCAAAAACCGTATAACTATCCTATCAAGATTATGGAAAAAAAAAAATTCTAAAATATAGGGAATCCAGATTTTGAGAGTTTTCTAAACAAAATCTAAAATCTCACTTTAATGAGCTTTTGATATTTGATTGCAACTAATTTTTTTTCTTAAGTTTCAGTTATTTTTATTTTCTTTTGGCAAAATCCAAAATCTAAAATCTAAAAACCAGAATCTAGAATCTAAAAACCAGTTTAGAACTACCAAACATTCATGGCCTTAAACTTAAAAAAACACACAACACAACTCTATTTCTAGTATCACTTTGACAAAAAAACAAAAAAAATATGTCTCGGCTCAACCGAAAGTATCTCAAATTTTTTTTTTTCAGAAAACAAAAATTCTCAGTTTGAATATTTTAGATTGTAAAAAATTATGTTCCGTAAGAATGTATCTCTAAATCTCAACATCCCTTTTTACCGCTACTTGCTAGTCTAAAGATACATTAATTCTTAGGCTCTATTATCTTTTTCTGAGTGTGACGACCTCTTCATTCCTCGCGTGTGAGACGATTTGGCTATTTCATTACGCCCTAAAGTAGACCACTGTAGAGTACATGTTTAGTAAGAATGTATAGCTAACCTCAAAACCCCTTTTTACCGTTACTACTAGTCTCAACATGTATCCTTACGAGTGCAAAAAGATACATTAATTCTTGTAATTCTTAGGCTTTTTTTTCCCCCTTAATGTTAGTGTGACGACGACCTCTCCATTCCTCGCGTGTGAGACAATTTGGCTAAACCTATGAAACCCTAAAGTCTACCACATACATACATAGGAATAGGATAATGAAGTCCATTACTCTTTTTATAGTTTATTCTCTTTGTATACTTTCACAATTAATGTCTATATATATATATATATATATATATATATATACATGTATATTGCTCATCATCCTTGATCATCTCCTAGCTAGGACATTCACAAAAAATGGCATCACCTAATTCACTTTTCTATGCATTCTTCTTGATCTTATATTCATCTGTTCGAATTGCTCACAACATGAATCTAAGCCCATCACCAGCTCCAACTCCGGATTACGATGATAATGACAGTGCTGCGTTAACCGTCTTCGACGTGACTTCTTTTGGAGCAATAGGCGATTGTGCTACCGACGACACGTCAGCATTCAAGATGGTATGGGATGCTGCATGTATGAGCACAGGGTCTAAGTCAGCCCTGCTTCTTGTCCCTTACACCTTCTGTTTCTTGGTTAAGCCAACCAGCTTCAATGGTCCTTGTAGAACCTACCTTGTGATACAAGTAAGCTAATTTCTTAATCATATTTTTATGTTGTGTTTATAGTTTCATGTACGGATTTTTCCTTCCTTATAGATCGACGGTCTCATTGTGTCGCCGGATGGACCGAGGTCATGGCCGTCGAACTACCAGAGGCAGTGGATGATGTTTTACAGAGTAAATGGACTATCAATTCAAGGCTCTGGTTTTATCAATGGCCGTGGCCAGAAATGGTGGAGCCTTCCTTGTAAACCTCACAAGGGCCCAAACGGAACAACCCAAACCGGTCCTTGTGACAGTCCTGTAGTAAGTCATTGTTTCACAATCACAGAATTTGAAGTTTAGTGAAAGATATTGGGTTAAAATGTCATTTTTGTTTGATATGATCAGGCGATTAGGATATTTCAGAGCTCAAAAGTGAGAATCAAAGGGATTAACTTCATGAACAGCGCTCAGTTCCATGTAAGGTTTGACAACTGCAGTGACGTGGTTGTAGATTCCGTGACCATCAAGGCCCCAGCTTCTAGTCCCAATACTGATGGGATCCACATTGAGAACACACATAATGTTCAGATTCGCAACTCCGTGATTTCCAATGGTATTTTTTCACATTTTTTCAGTAAGACATTGATTCCGGTCAGTTTTATATGTTCTTTTTATTTTGGTACAACAGGAGATGATTGTATTTCAATCGGAGCCGGCTGCTTTAATGTTGATATTAAGAACGTTACGTGCGGTCCAAGCCATGGAATTAGGTACCTCTTTCATAACTTCCATTATGTTTTTCCATCTGCCAAACTCTATGGGCCTCTCATAGAGTAGGCTTAGATTCTCAGCCTTTAGGCACTGTTTTCTAAGAAAATTTTCTGGTTTAAGTGTGAACAAAGAACTTATGGGTAATGTTGCAGCATAGGCAGCCTTGGAGTCCACAACTCACAGGCTTATGTCTCAAACATAACAGTGACAAATTCAACTATATGGAACTCAGACAACGGTGTTCGGATCAAGACATGGCAAGGAGGGTCAGGCTCGGTTTCAAGAATTGTGTTCAGTAACATTTTGATGATGAACGTTCGTAACCCTATAATGATAGACCAGTACTACTGCCAAACCAAGAACTGTACTAACCAAACCAGCGCAGTCATTATCAGCGATGTTCTGTATGCAAATATCAAAGGTACTTACGACCTGCGAAGCCCACCGATGCATTTTGGTTGCAGCGACTCTGTCCCTTGTACCAATCTGAGACTCACGGATGTTGATCTGTTTCCCTCCAAAGGCCAACTTTTGGAAAGCCCGTTCTGCTGGAATGCGTATGGAAGCATGCAGATTACAGTGCCACCTGTTTATTGCCTGCTTGAGGCACTTCCAGACGGTTAACAGAAGAAGATGTGTTCATAGCTGTTCACCAACTCGGTATCAGATTCAGAACAAATATGAACACAAAAATGTAAGGGTAGATTCGATGTCAGTAATGAGTATCGAAGAAATTAGTCTTAAGGTTAGCTATTGTCCTGAAAGTCTGCAACTTTTTAGAATACACACTACATTCGGTTGTGATAGGCTAAAAGAAGTCAATCGAGTTTGTAACATAAGAATATAAAAGATACTTTGCAAGTAGGAAGAGTTATTATGAACGTCAAACAGAAGAAGATGCTCAAACACAGATTCATAAAAGGTTAGTATTTTGACCTAAAAGATGAAACTTTTCCAAATTCTCAATCCAGTAGAAAGTAGGCATATTAAGCGAACACTTTTGAAGAAGAAAATGAATTTAGTTTCCGAAACTTGAAAGACGTGATGCATATATGAAGAGGAGATAGTAGAGAAGTGAACTTATATTCCATTTATTGATAGGCGATCTTTTGGTGGGGAGACAAATCGGTCCATGACGCGCATTTCATGAACAAGAATATCCATATTTGGGATATAACATTACTTGCAAATAGAAGCGAGTACCTCCAACAGAGAAACTGTGAATCTCATCTGGGTTTCTTCATCCACGGCAATGAAAAGAGGAACGTGAACAAAGAGTGATTTGGTCTTATTCAGCTCTGCAAATCTCAGAGAGTGATAATAGACATAGTTGCACACAAATCGACCTGCATCATCTGATGATATCACCTCAAAGCCCTTATTCTCCAACGCCTTTGTTATATCTTCAACTGGAAGAGTAGTCTGCAAATTATACACAACTCTTGGATTCAACATAAAAACAAGAATGGACAATTCTGCAGACCAAAAAGTCAAAAAAACACGGCTTGAGGAGACAGTGTCAACATACCTTTCTTACAGTGGAGACTGGACCATCAGAGGGAACAATTGGCAAATTCTGCACACCAAAAGAATGTTTCATACAACTAAACAACTAACCAAACAACAAGAACAGCCAAAGGAGAGTAAAACAAAAACCTGAGGTTTCCAACCCAATTCATCGGGACAACGAAAAGTCGCTTCATTCACAGCTTGTTGCTCAATTGCAAATTTCGTAGCACCACTGTTAACTCCAAAGTGAACCTAAAGAGACACCAGAATGAGTTTAGAGAATCCTCATCATATAGAAACAAATCACTTGGATTAACTAACTAACTAACCCAGATGGTTTTTCCGGTCAATGACTCTGATTCTTTTGTGTTGACAGCAGATTGTAGCAACTGATAAAGAGAAGCGAGAGCTCCTTGACCAGCGGTCTCGAGCACAGTACAGCTTCCAAGAATCACATCTTTCGACACACAATTCTTCGCCAAATATTCTTTCAGGTTGTTTGCCATTTTCTCCGTAGGATTCTCAGCAACTCCATGGAACTTCTTGAAGCCTGTGATGTGAATCGTCACACCCGTTGGTCCTTCAGAACCCATCAATACAACTGAAACAAAAACCAGTCTGTCAGAGAAACATTGGATACAGGACACTGACAGTGACTATTAACAATCTAAACACCAGCCAGATTTAGAACAATCAGACTTGATGAAATTATAAATGACGAAACGAGTCCAGATCTCAACAAGTTTAACATAAAGTTTTATGACTTTATCAAAAGGTTGCAGCTTTTTCTATTTCCGTACGAACCTAACTGATTCAGACGACAAAAAGAGCAGAATTTTCATAAGTCTGATCATCAAATACTAAAATATACTGATGGTTTACACAGCAGAGAAAGAACCCAAATCGCAGATTTTTAAAACACTCAATATAGAAAAGAGATACTGAAACCCAAATCGATGATCAAGAAACGTACCTTAGAGAAAACAGATACTGAAACCTGAGAGACGATGAACACAATCGAAAGCTTTGTGTGTCTCTTCGAGTGAAATCAATCGATTTGCCTGTAAAATCAGAGAGAATGAGAGAGGAAATGTGACTCAACAACCAGTCTTTGGCCTTATCCAATCAATTGAAACCTAACTTTTAATCATGTTCCACTTTGGACGGAAGTTTGATAATCACAGAACAAGACACAAGAGGTACATATGTTTTTAGTATTCTTTATTGATATAACAAAAGTGGTAGGTCACTTCCCAAAGAGATAATAAGAACAAATCAGCAATGATTCAATTATTAAACGAATAATTGCAAGATGATATAATTGAGTTGATTCAAGCGGTGCATTGACATGCGTGATACATTACCTGCAACATTCTTATAAACTTATATAGGAATACACACATCTCAACTAAACCAATAGAACTTGAACCGAATTAAACCAAGAAGATGGACCAATTTCACCAATAATCTCTACAAGAACACTCCCCTTTGTTGAAATGATGAAATCTGTTAGCATCTCTTAGAATGATCTCTCTTTCTGTCACTTTGGAAATAAGTTTAATGGCAGTGTGGCAATCTCCACAGACTCTAAGGTTTTTTATGACTCGAATGGGTACTCCTTCGGGTAGCTTTAAGAGCCCATAAGCCACTGCGAGTCTCTCGCTGTGACGGCTCAAGCTATCAGCTTTCTCTTCTTCGTCTACATCGTGCATTACATGGCTGCAATCGGGACTATAACCATCTCTCAATAATCCATTTGTTTTCTCCAACTTCATTAATATCATCACCTGCTCGGGATGGAACGTCCAAGCATATCCACAGTGCAAGAATAAAGCTCAACCGTTGGCGTCACGCAAAACTTTGATTCCATTGATTCAAATATCTTAAGCCCTTCCTCGACCTTTCCGGCATAGCTACATGCTGTCAGAATTGCGATTAAGGTCACTTTGTTTGGCATGGTACCAGATGATGGCATCTCATGGAAAACCTTAAGAGCTTTCTCTCCTAAATTGTGCGATGCGTAACCAGATATGATTGAATTCCACATGATAATGTCCTTTGAAGGAAACTGGTCAAAGACTAGCTTTGCTTTTATAAGCTCACCATATTTGACATACATTGTCATTAAAACAGAGGCAACATACACATCAACATCAAACTGACATCTCACCAGGTGAGCATGGACCTGTCTACCATATTGTAGACTTGCTAATGTGCCACAGACCGAAAGATGTTGATCAAATATGGAAAACTCGGTTTGACTCTTTGTCTCTGCATTTGGCAAACAAATCAAGAACCTCCAATTCAATACCTTTTCTTTCATAAGCTTTAATCATTTCTCGCCAAGTCTCATTATCTCTATCCTTCATTTGAACGAAAACCCTCCTCGCTTTTACTATCTCCCCATGCTCTCCTAACCCAACAATCATATCATTACACGCAATAACCGGCTTCATCGGCATCTCCTCAAAGAATTGCTCAGCGTCCTCCATTCTCCCACTCAACATATACCCCAAAAGCATTGAAGTCCACGAAACTTCAGTTTTCTCCGAAACCAACCCGTTCCAAGAAACGGTTTTTCTCTCAGGCATTTCATCGAATAGTTGGCGTGCTTCTCTCGGCAAAAGCCGTTTGCAAAATATCCAGAGACAAAAAAGAGTTCCATGAACCAATTGCTTTATAGCGTAACGAATCAAAAAACTTCCGAGCTTCATTGATTTGACCAACTCGTGAGAGACGAGAGATCTCAAAACTGAAATTAACTCCAGCGGCTGTGCAGTACGTTTTATGTAAGATTAACTGAACCTTCTTCATCACGAGAGTGCTTCAAGATGGTTAGGAATGTTGACAAAAAAAAAAGATGGTTTAGGAATAACCGGTTATCATTCCTCAGCGCTTTAAAATTTAAATAACATAAGGAACTTACGAACCGGTTCGTAAATTCAAATTACGAACCAGTTGATGTGTTTGTGTGCTCCAAATTACGAACCGGTTATTTAAATTTTCGAACTGGTTCTTTAATTTACGAACCGGTTCTTTTACCGTCCAATTCAGTAGTTCACTCCGGCTTCGTGTTCAGACGATGTCTGATTTCGCTGTTTTGCTTTGTTGTTCGGTTTATCTGGTTTATGTCACGAGATTAAGTACACAAGGACCAAAATCATACCAAAAAAAAATTAGCTTAGACATAACGACGTTGACGTATAAAGAAACTTTCAAGTTAGAAAACAGCAAAAGATAAACGAGTATTGTCCTCAGCGACGGCAGAAGAAATGGAACGGAGTTGGTGGTTTTGAGTAACGCATTGAAAGAACTTTCATGGCAACAATTGCATTAGCTGTCTCAGTGTAATGAATCCCATCCCAGCTTACGAACCGAGACCCTTTGTCACATACATTAGAGCCTCTGTGCCCACATGTTATATTCACATTGTAGTTGTAAGGAGTCCCTCCATATCCGCAGCAAGCCATTAACGGTCTCTCAAAACCTGCATTAATTGATCTAACTAAGATATAACCATCCCATTCGGTCACTCATGGTAAGAGGAATGAGTAACTCTGCTTTACCGTATTCGTTGGAGTTTGCAATGAGGTTGTATTTGATAGTGTATATGTCGATATAGATTATTGTTGCGTCTTTAAGTTGGTTCCTCAGTTCTTCACACATATGATCCAATCTTTGGTTAAATAGTTTTGCTGCCGAGTTGTAACTGGCTAAGCAACCGTGCTGGTCGAGATCTTTGCTCTTAACCATTGAAAGTTTTTGAGGTAGACAACCCAATGGACCAGTGTTGTGAATCCAGAATCTCCTTCCTCCTTCATCATACAATCTCTGCAGACCGCGAAACCGATTAAGATGGTTACATACATGGTGCATACTAAAGTTCTATAAACTTCGAAAATCTCACCTTTATGCCACTTTTTATCTCGGAAATAATTTGTGGAATCAGTTTAACCGTTTGAGAATACGAGTTGCCTTTAGAGAAAGAAAGAGCAATGTCGTTCTGTCCTATATCAATCATGTACAATGCGTTTTTGAATCCTTCCTCACTTATGAACATGCCCTTTAATGAATCTACAAAACACATATGCTAACTCTAGTCAAGATCATTAACTAAGAACAGAGGATATACAACATTGACTTGGGATAAGGTAGGTTTACTTGAGCTAGAAGCGAGCTCGAGTGATCGGGATTTGAAATGGATGAATTGCATGAGCTGAATGCTGAGCGAGAAAGGTACATTTTTGGGGAGAGTAGTGGATCCAACAATAGCGAAATTTGCACCATTTTGAAACCTTGTTCCACCCAATGAATCTAAGTATGGCCTCAAAAGACTTGTATTCAAACTCTGGCCTGCATATTTCCTCGTTAGTAAATTCATTTACCAATTTAAAATGAATACCAAAAGCCAAATACAAAGTCAATACACCATCATAAAATGAGTATGGTCCGACTTGAGCTAACTAGTGATTGGCAAAACTACAAATACTGAACAAAACCGAACCTGGCAGAACCAAACAAAAATTTATCAATATGAACTTAAACCAGAAATATATGACCCAAACGTTATATAATTTTCTGTATCAAATTATTTTAACCAAATCTAAATCAAAATTAAATTTTGTGCAATTACACCGAATTAACCAAAATTTATCAAATTTAATATATTTTAACTAAATAAAAACTACATATAGCTTAAAAGCTTACAAGATTAACAAAAATAATTAGTTTTTTTTTTTTTTGTTATAATGTTCTATCTAAAACCAAACTAAATCTAAACTCAAACCAAACCAAACCAAAAAATTTCAACTAAATCATACCAAAATATTAATTGACTACTAACATTTTCATTATGGGACCCACTTTGTCCAACTAGATTTCACTGACCAAATTTGTTATATTGATCACACCTGCGACGCACCGACATTTATGTCTTAAGACATCTGAGCCGTCCGTTGCAGATGCAAACGGACGGTGGATCTAACACGATCACTAACAAAACAGGGTTTATTGGTGGTTGTGTTTTACTTACAGAGGAAATCAATGAGAAGACGTCCGTCGGACAAACGACCGGTGGATCGCCGGAAAAATAAACGTCCATTTGGGAAGCCAATGGGGTAACCAAGTCCAGCAACAAGTCCTCCTGTGTCTGAATTAGAATCTCCGAAGTTAAAAATCACCGGCGGAGTTGTACAACTCGCCGCCGCAGAGGGTTGCTGGAGACTGAGAAGAAATGTAATAAAGAAGAAGGAGAATGAATCAGAGTGGAGAAAGAGAGTGGCCATTGGAGAAACTTTGATAGTGTGTGAAGAGAGGTTACCTCTGTAACGATTATATTCATTGTGGTCCAATGATATTTATATTTTATACCAAACTATAAGAGTTGTGTAGATTTGTACAGATTAATTATCTCTGACAAAACTATTACTCCATAGTTTATAGTGGTTGTTTATAGGACAAGAATCTTTTATGACCTGGAAATATATTTTTACCTGAGCAAAATTTTGGTACAAGAAACATAGAAAATACCAAATATGTATTGTGAAGTATGCATTGGCCGTAAGAAACGGATGGTAACGTGAAATAGGCTTTTCTCTTTGGAAATCACAATGCTCATGTCTCTTTCTCAATCCATATGTCAAGTCTCGAGAAGAGGTTTGCGTATGTTTATAAAAGCTATAGATGAGTTTTTATTACCATCAATAACACGTTTACATCAATTCTCACATCTTACTATAATAACTAGAAAACTTCGAGCTATTGATCCAAATTTTTTTTTATGGTCCATGCCTCCTTTGATAGTGTACTTGTGTCAAGCCCACAAACGTAGATCAACCCTTCCCCAAAATATAGCACATAGGATTTGAACTCCAATTCGGTAGCATATTAACAATTTCCATGTAATCGGTTGAGCCAACCGCGTTTAGATTGAGAAAATATAGGTTTAATATCGATAGATCAAGCAACTTTTTTAGTTCATTTTTTTTTTGCTGTCACAGACACCATCTTACCCAAAGGAAAAGAAAATTTAATACTGTCACAAAACAAAAACTTTGTAATTTATCACAACTCAACATAAGTAAATAAAAAGAAAATAAAATTCAGGTCAAGTGCAACCGTAAAACATGAAACATGTAGCCTCATCTTCTCTGTGGATTATTAAGTCAGCTACATTGCATTATGTTTCACCTTCTTTACATGATTGCTCTCCCTCTGCGTCTTTAATTTGATTCAAGATTTCTGCCTTCTGCTCCATTAAGGCTCCTATTTTTTCATCGATCTTTTCGAGCTTCGTCTTCAGCTTAGCAATGTCATTACCACCCTTCTTCTTCTTCTTCACATCTTTGTCTTTTGTTTCTCCCTTTGTCTGTGCTTTTTTCCCCTTTTCTTCCTCACCATCTTCAGCTTTTGACCCTTCTATTTTGACGTCCTTAGCATGATCTTTCTTCTCTTCTTCATCCTCTGTCTTTTTCGTTTCCTTTGTATCTTTCTTCTTGTTCTTTTCTTTATCTTTCTTGTTCTTTTTCTTCCCCTCTTCACTCTCACCGCCTTCTCCTTTAGTTTTCTTCTCTTCATTGTCATCTTCTTGCTCCACATCTTTGATATTCTTCTTCTCAGCTTCTGGTTCTTCTAATTTAATATCTCTCGACATCACTTCAGTTTCAAGGTTTCTCTCCTTTTTCTTCTCTTCTTTGTCATCTTTTTCAACCTTCTCCTTCTTCTTCTCCTTTTTCTTATTCTTTTTCTGCTTCATTTCTCCTTCATCCTTATCTTTATCTTCTGATTCTTTCTCACATATCTCATCTGTTTCCTTCTTCTTCGCCTTATCTTTATTCTTCTCTTTCTTTCCCCCCTTATGTTCCGCTTCTTCTTCTTCTTCTTCTTTCATCTCATGATCTTCTGCATCATGTTCTTTCTTCTTTTCTTCATCTTCTTTCTCAGGCTCATTCTTCTCTCCCTTTTCATTCTTCACCTTCAGCTTCTTATCTTCCTTACTCTTGGATTCTTCTTTCTGTTTCTTCTCTTTATCTTCCTTGTTCTTCTTTTCCACTGTTCCTGATTCATCCTTCTCTTTCTTCTTCTTCTTTTTACCATCTTCTTCTTCTAACTCCTCCTTTTGCTGTGATACATCCTCATGTTTCTTCTCTTTATCTACCTTCTTCTTCTTTTCCTCTGTTCCTGATTCATCCTTCTCTTTCTTCTTCTTCTTTTTACCATCTTCTTCTTCTAACTCCTCCTTTTGCTGTGATACATCCTCATGTTTCTTCTCTTTATCTACCTTCTTCTTCTTTTCCTCTGTTCCTGATTCATCCTTCTCTTTCTTCTTCTTCTTCTTTTTACCATCTTCTTCTTCTAACTCCTCCTTTTGCTGTGATACATCCTCATATTTCTTCTCTTTATCTACCTTCTTCTTTTCCTCTGTTCCTGATTCATCCTTCTCTTTCTTCTTCTTCTTTTTTCCATCTTCTTCTTCTTCTTCTAAGTCCTCCTTTTTTGGTGATACATCCTCATGTTTCTTTTCTTCATCTGTCTTCTTCTTCTTTTCATCTGTTCCTGATTCATCCTTCTCTTTCTTCTTCTTCTTTTTACCTTCTTTTTCTTCTTCTAACTCCTCCTTTCGTTGTGATACATCCTCGTGTTTCTTCTCTTTGCCCTTCTTTTTCTTCTTCTGTTCCTTCTCATGCTCCTTCACATTTACATCACTGTCTTTAACCTTCACATCTCCATGGTCTTCTTCATGCTTGGAAACAATTTGTTCATTTTTCTTCTCATTATGTTTGTCAGCTTTATCTTCCTCTACCTTTATCTTTCCATGATCCTTCTTCTTCTTTGATTTCTCTCCACTCTCTTCCTCATTCTTTGTTTTAACCTTCTCAATAGACTTCGCCTTCACTTCCATCTCCAAATCAACTTTTTCTCCCTTCTTGTTTGGATCCACTTCTTGCGTCTTCATTTTGACATGGAGTTTCTCTTTCTTGACATTTTCTTCGTTCAATGACATACTTATCTGCTAGAAAAATAAAAGCAATTTTGTTATAACAAAATTCAATATGAAAAAGTGTATCAAGAAGAGTAATTATTTCTGCCTATGGTCCTTTTCGTTTCGATTCGTGCTGGCGACCAGCAACCAAATCAATTTTCATTTAATGGTCATTGGTTCAGCAATAAATTTCGATAAACAAATCATATTAGTTTGATAATCGTTGGTTCACCAATACATTTCCAACTTAGTTGGTCGTAGAAACCGGTCACAGAAATGCGTTGTTGAACCAACGATTACAAAATAAAACATGATCGGTGATTGCTAATTGCTTACAACTACAAAACATAAGACGTATTAAGACGAACAAAAAATGAACAAGTTATACTCTACAACCCTCAACACCTTTGATTCCATGGACTAATTGTAGGACTACTACTTAAGCAAACATGAACAAAAATTGATTCAACTAATAAAAACAATTTCTTGATTCAACTACTCCTACAAAAAAATGAACAAGACATTGATTCAACTACTCATATAGGACAATTGTTTGGGTTAGGCAGAGATTAAATCACCATACAGAAGATGAGACCAAACAAAAAAAGCCTACCAAGTAAAGAGCACTAAATTATAAGAAACGCACGCAAAATCTGAGATCTATCAAGAAAATGACGGATACAGAAAACTGAAAATTCAAGGAATATTTATAAGAACAGTATACTTCGGACAGAGATCAAACAAGGAAGTCAATAGAGAAAAATGAACTTATGTACCTTAGATTAACCAAAGTTATAGCTTGAAAAGTTGTTGTTGTGTTTGGAGAAAGACGAGCGAACCGATCTGAAAATGATCTAAGATATGTTTGGCTATATTTATAAAGTTTAAGATAATGACTTACTCTCGTAATAAACGAGTCACACGGATGTGACGCTGAAACTCACTCGTTGGTGCCACGTCTTTGTCTATCATCTTTGCTCTACTTTTTCTCTCGTCATAATAAACTCTGACTTTTCTTCAAATTTTTTTTTTTTTTAGGACAGCTCCAAAATTATTTAGAAAACTCAGATTTTATTTTCATGGTTTTATAACCTTTGGATTTCAGAATATGACTTCAAAATTACCATTGATTTAGAATTTATATATGGACCTAAATTTTCCTTTATTTTATTATTGGGATAATTTAAAATTAATAAAGTGACTATCAATTTTCTTTTACTATAAACCCAATATTGTGAATATTTTATTTAAATTTACCATTTATTTATAAGTCTAGTAGTTTACATATGAAAAGAAATTATTAGAAAAACATTTAGTTCCAAAAATATGACATGTTTTATTATAACTTATAATAATTATTTGTTTTGTATTTATTTTTGAAGAGAAAATAATTTTTACAGAAATAATACATAACAAAATAAATAATTTTTTTAATAATTAAGGCAAAACTAAATAAGTTACCATTTTAACTAGTAAAATCAACACTAAACAAAAAAAAATATATGAAAACATTAAAAAACCCTAGTATTTGTCGTTCATACTTCACCGGTAGCTCATTCATATTTTTCCCCTCTTTTCCAATTGTTTGCATCATTTGAAATATTATTATAATTTTCTTCCAAAATTAATCTTTGAAAATCATGATTACGTTTCAAACAAAAAGAATCATAATCATGACTACGTCTCAGTATTTTTCAATGATATTTTTTTAAATAGAGAACCAGGCGGGTTTGAATTTAGTACGGTGATAACCGGGTTTTTCAAGATTTTTCTGGATTTTTCCGGTTCAACTATATGCCAAGTTTTACATGAAACCCAAACCGGAAATACTATAGGGTCGCGATTTAACCGGTCCAACCACCTGGTCTGGTCCGGCTCTAAAAGCACTGCAAAATACATAGGAACAAAAAATCAAGAGAAAGAAGAAGAGAAAAAGCAATGAGTTCTAAGAGAAGAAAAAAATAAAAAGATAGAAAATTCAGATATAATTTAAATTTCTGGGGATGTTAGATTTGTGCGAGGGTAAAATAATCTTTTAAAATACTAAATATGGAATGGTTAGAAAGATATCAGAAGAAGGCAATGTTTTCACGCCCGACCCGGACTGCCTGGTCGAACCGGTTCATCCGCGACCCAATCACTTTTCCGGTTTGGGTATAGTATCAATATCTGGCAATTTAAAAACTGCAAAACCCCGCAAAAAATCGCCAAAAACCCAGAACCCAATGACCCGGTTGAACCTGCCGAGTTACGGTTTAGTAAAATTCTTATGATTTTGAAATAATATATAGGGTTTTGGATTTTCATATGATCCTGTTGACTACGAATCTATTGATAAGACAGAGTTTTGGATCATTGAAAAAGAAAAAACAGGTGAACTTGAATATGATGAATTAAAGAATGCTCTCGCTGAGTACTATATCAAAGATCACACCCTGTAATAGTATTTTTTAATTGTTGATTAAATTTTCTTTTAGTGGTATATAATACATTGACTAAACTATGTGATATTTTTTTTTGTAGATTTTGACGAAGACTTTACTATGCCGCCCGAAGAGAATGAAGGGAATGGTGATAGAGACAACCAAGATTGGTTGTTGTGAATCCGTCATTCTTGATCTCTTACTATCTTAGTGTTTACTCTGATTTTTTTTTAGATTCCAAAATTTCAGTAATTACTTTTATTGTTAGACTTCATATTTTACTAGACCTGGTAAAATTATTTTATTTTTATAAAATTAGATAATCTCTAAACTAATGAATCAGTTGATCTAAGGTCGGACCCGGTCGACCCAATGACCCGGTGACCCGGGAAATATTCCGGTTCGCTTTCCGGGTCGGTTTTAAAAACATTGGAAGAAGGACATATCTCAAAAAAAACTTAATATTCCAATTTTTGTACCTTTTGTTTTAAAAGACTAATTCCTAAAAATTAAAATATCAAATTTTTAGTTTCTCAAATGTTCTTAAAATTTAAACTAATTCAGTAGTGATATATTGCTTACAAATAATATATATCACGGATAAACACAAATTTTTATCCGCATTTTTATTGATATATTGCTTACAAATAATAATATATATTGCTAACTTATCCGCATTTTCATTGAATCTGCGAAAAATTAATGTAATCGAAAAAGAAGAAAACACTCATTTGCCATACTCTATTTTGTCCAAATAAGTAGCGAAAGCTGGCTATTCATCCAGGAAAGACACCATCTTCACCAATTCTGAACAGTCCGTAAGAAATTCGAGGCACCTATGGAATTTAAACAATACCATCCCAATCCTGAGTACACATCGGTCGCTTTCCAAGAACAATCAATAAAACACCAGTGACTTGGCGTAGTACTCTCATGTTGAGGAATTTTTTTGTGCTGGAATCTAGGTTGCGAGATCATCCTTCTTTTGTGCTACCACACAAGCTTGGGCCTCCTTCTTTGCTACCTCCAAGATTTCGCGTGGATCTCTATCAACATTTTCAAAAACTTTCTCATTCGAGCTTTCCAAATGTACCAAAATATCCATGGATTGCTATCTCTATCACATTCCGGTGGGATTCGCCAAAATAAATGATCCAGATTAGTATAAATTGAGCCTGATGGGAAAACCCATGGTGCCGTAGGAATATTAGTTAGAGACCAGGTCTGTAAGGCGGGAGGACATTCTAAAATCACATGGTTTACCGTTTCCTCTGCAGCTCCGCATCTTGAACAGACCGGATCACAATTGATTCCCCTCTCCAGTAATTTAGCTGTAACTGACACACACCCTAACATTATCTGCCATACAAAATGTCGTAGATTTGGTGAGCATGGTAATTTCCAACAATACGCTTGGAGAGGCCTGACGTTTGGTCGCCAACTATCCATCATATCCCTCTCCGATCGCCTCCCCTGTTGCTCTACAAAATATCCTGATTTCATCATATACTTTCCAGAAGTTGTAAAGTGCCCCTAGAGCATCCGGCTTAGATGATGATCTTATTGGCATTGCATAAACTAGGGGAATATCTGTCGGGGCAATTACTTCCTTGACCTTATTCATATGCCAAGAATTTATCTGACTATCCAATAATTTATTCACCATTAGATCTGGTTTATGATTGGAGCCGTTTCCTAAAAATGGCCTCATGAATTGAGCAAATATCCTGGGAGCATTCCAAACAGAAATCGATCTTCCAGAACCAACTCTTTTAATAAGTTATTTCTTAACCAAAGGGCGAGCAGACACTATACTCCTCCATCCATAAGACGGGGAGTAAGAGCAAACTATTTATAACGGGTTTGTTTTCCTATAGTATCGTCCTTTGAAAACCTTCACGAATAAACAGTCAGGGTTCGTAATGAGGCGCCACAACTGTTTAGCCAATAAAGCCGTGTTAAAATCCTCTACATAGCAAAAGCCAATACCCCCATTTGATTTACTGAGACATAACTTATCCCATGATTTCCAATGCATACCCCGTAATTGACTATTTGAGCTTCACCAAAAATTGACAACCACGATTGTCAATTTTGATGTGATTGATTTTGATAGTCGAAAAGAAGACATCACATAAATAGACAGCGCCGTCGCAACCGATTTTCTCACATCACCTCCTTTCCAACTTGATAAAAATTACTGTAAAACTCTCTAAACTTTAGTATATATCCAAAAACGTTCGCGTTTAAATATAGATGTAGCGTTTCAACTACACTTGAATTTGAATCTCCGAAATGACGATTATATTGGTCTTCGAACTGACTGGTTTATTTCTATGCTGCACTCAGGCCCAGCCCAAGGCAGAAGCTGAGCAATCAAGGGCTTTAGGCATCAATGTTTATAAACAATTCTGGGGTATCATTTTCCAAAGGTTTCTTCAGTTCGGTGGATAAGTAGGTGATGCATTACATTATTGATTGCAGGTTCGATTCTAATAAGTCTCAGTCGTTTGCCCAGTTTTTTCAATTTTCCGACGACGTCACCAGATCAAAATCTCTGGCGCTTCTCCGCTTTCAATCACCGGCTGGTTTCATGCAAGTCTTCTTCTCCTTCTCTTCTCTTCTTCCTCAAGGTTTTTTTCTCAAATAATTGAAGGATTATGACGTGTTCAACAATTGAAGTCAATCGTTGGTTTCTATGTTTCTATATTACGTTGGTTATAAAAACTGTTACTAAATTTCTGGCTCGAGCCTTGACGATATAGAAGCGTCTTGGTGGGTTTTTGACATAGCCCTCGTTGGAAAAGAAATACGAGTAGAGTGTGAAGAGTGTGGTTTGAGAGAAAGAGAGTACTGAGTACTTTGGTTGATAAGATGAGGAAGACGAAGGTAGTAGTAGGAGGGAATGGTCGCCATTGTTGGTTTTTTTTGTTTTATGTGCTGATTTGCCTATTATATGTTTGTATCATTCTATGTTTCAATCGATGAAATCTAATGATTTTAATTTTAGCACAATGCCACCAAGAGTTAGAATTAGAAACCAACCAAGTGTAGCTGAAAATAAGATGAAAAAGAAAAGACGAGACGAATTGCAGAGCTCTCAAACTAATGATATGCTAATGTACAAAACTAGAACCCGAAATTTTTATATGGGCATCAAATTTTTAGTTCGCTTTAGGCATCATATTACTTTAGACCGGCCCTGGCTGCACTACTTACAGGATATTTCATGCATAACAAAAAGTAAATCAAAGAAATTAGGTAGTTATATATATCATTTTGCCTAGGATTTTCGTTGTGCACATTACCTTTTATGCAATCAACAAGAAATGTAAAAAATGACTAATTAACAAAAGAAAAAACTCAACTTAAATATATATATATATATATATATATCTTATCTTATTATATAAAAGAGGGGTTTCAAAAGTTAGTAACTCATAGGATGGTGACACGTTTCATGTTATTAAATTCAAGATTTCGACACGTGTCAAAGTTGAAAAAATGTCAAAAATTAGAATAAAGAAACTATACAAAAAAATAATTAATTACCATTTTTCAGAAAATAGAAATTCTATAAGGAAATTATACAAATTACTAATCATATTCTATAAAGTAAATTATACAAATAATTAACTTCCGTAATTAAGAAAATTTCTAATCCTAAAAAAAATTGCAAATATTGAACTCTATATAAAGAAATAAGTAGTTTTATGTTTTCTCAACAAACAAAACACTTTTCTTCAAAACCATCATACCTTCAACTTCATTCTATTGGTAAAATTTCTATTCCTTATATTTTTTTTAAATATTTTAATTTATTATTATGAGTTAGTCGTAAAAAATATATTTATATAGTTTATGATTATTAATTGTTCTTCTAATTTCGGTTTGTTTTTATTCTATTCTTAAGAAAAAAATATTTTAATTTATTATTATGAGATTGTCGTAAAAATAGTTGATTTATATATTTTTATGATAAAAAAATAATATTTCCTCTAATTTTGGTTGATTTTTCTTATACTTTTCAGAAAATGTCTATCTTCTAAAAGATATTGAGCAAATAAATTCTGAATGACAACATTAGATCTTTTTTATGTCGATTTGAAAAAACAAATTCAATATGATTAAAAATAAATAAATATTATTCAAATAGTAATAAATCAACCTATATATAATCAAAATAAAAAATTAATTGTAACTTTGTTAGATTTTATATTGGTGAATGATTTCGTATAGACTTTTTCAATATTTTATTATATAATTATTTTTACGGGTGATTTAATTCAATTTTCAGATTTTTTATTTAGATTTTTTCTATAAATTTTAAAATATTAAATTATAATCCCGCGTATACGCGGGACCTAATCTAGTATATATATATATATATATATACTTAACTATTAGATAATGAAAAATGAGATCAGATTCTTATGAAAGAAAACCACGTCACAAGGACGATAAATATAACAATCTATGACCAATGGTCGACTAGTCAAATTTCGTTAAGAGTATTTATAAACTTAAATGGATCAAATCCTCAAAATCACGACTAATAATTAATGCTTTTATTGAAAACTATATTATATACAACGAACGGAAGCAAAACCCAAAATCTTAGATACAAGTGTTTCCTTTTATCATCTCTCTAAAAAAAAGACAAAAACAAAACAAAAAACAAAAAATGATCAAGAATTAGTATGGCTTTTCTTCAACGTATCTCCTTGATGATCACATCTTTGACCATTCTCAACACAATCCCATCAACAACATCTATCTCACCAGATGCATCAACAATGATTCTAATCGACGGTATATGTCTCAACACCGTGAACGCGTATTACTGTGAGCAATCAATCATCTCTAAGCTTGACCATCCTCACGCCGAAATCACGACCATAGGGAAAATCGCAGCGTTCAACGCATTGTTCATTACCAAAACAACAATTGCTCTCATTAGAGATGATTTTCTTCCCAAAGCAGGTAATTTTCATGCCAAGGGACAGCTTCGAATATGTCTTGCAACGTACAATGGCATAGAGGGGCTTCTTGAAGATGCTTATCGGGCAGTGCTTCATAATGAGTATTCAGAAATGAGACGGTATCAATCATATGTGCTTGGTTTGCTCGATAATTGTAAGACGGATTTCCATCTTATGGTACGTAAAAATTGGTGGGCTAGGCTAATCATAAATATCTCTATCATAGCAGCTCGTAGGCTCTACTAATTGTATTTGGAATTTGTCAATAAGTCAGTCACGAATATTGTATAAAGCCCTAACAAGACTACCCAAACTCGAAGATATCATCAAGTTTGTGGTACCATGTTCAATTCAAGGTACGAGCTTCACAGACTCTCTACGACAAAAGATGTAGTGTATATGTCATGTCAATGGCAATGGCAAAGAAGTTGGAGATAACTAATCTCAAGGACCCTTTTGTTCTCTCACTTACGCGAATGCATCCACCACATCTCCACAAGGCTTTATTCCGAACTTAAATGTTCGAGTTCGGAATTTCTGGGTTCCTACCGATTTTCATGTTATGGAGACGAGCATATGTTCTTATATGCCTTTGCTACTTGGGAGACCTTTATTCTCAACAGTTGGTGCAGTTGTCGATTTGCCTAATAAGAAGATTGCCTTCTCCAATGTGGACAAGAAGGTATTTTGCAATGCAATTCCTAGCCATAAAGAGGTTAAACATGCCTCATGTCTCACTATGGACTAGGAGAAGAACTTGGATCCAATGAAAAAGGAAGGAATTGGTGATAAGAATGAGATTTATGAAGTCCTGGATGGAGATACTCATTCTTCTGAAAAAACATCCAGGAAGATCAAGAAGAGACAAACCAAAAATTGAGAGGGTGATTGAAGACTCTCATATAACCTTGGTGCCACAGAGATATGTTGGAGACACCATTGATGTTGTGGCCAAATTTTTACCCAAATTAGTTACCGCAAGTGTACGATACACCGCTGTAGTATTTAGGGATCGAATCTAGAATGATCAAAACAATTGCACTATGGATTATAACAATTACAATTTAGTTAGGACGATTAGATAAGATTTTTTTTTTTGTTTTGTTTTTAATAAAATAAATAAATAAAAGTAATGGATAGGAGGTCCGACAATCAGGAAATCACCTAAGATCTCTAAAGAAACAAACATTCATACATGTGAGAAAGCATTAAATCCCGTCTCGAACTCAATCATAAATGTCAGCTACCCAACATCCGTTCCGACGTTATACTAAGCTAAACAATCATAAACAGAAACGATCGTTCACTATCTAAGATCTATTAGCTAACATTAAGAAAAAGATCGATATGCTCACAACTATCTCTACCCAACTGACGTTGCGATAGAGGTATCCTGCTCACCTAGGCTAAGATTTTGATATTTTTACCAACTGCTATTGCGCAGATCTACCTAGACTGCCGTCTTAGATAAGCATTACTAACAACATAGAAAAAAACCCAAACATCAATTCTCTAACTAACCATACATATTCAATATTATTCAGAACATCTTATTAGAAGCCCTAAAAGCCTAACAGAGAATTAATCCAGCATAGTTGCAGAAAATAAGCAAGACAAATATAAAAACATAATTGTATTGCAAAATAATCTACAAAAGCTAAAAATAAAACTCTAAGTATATACAATGATCTCTTCAAGTGTTTTTGCATTCAGATCTGGATGATTTGAGAATGGGGTCGAGGCCCTCAAATTATAGTGCTAAAGATCCTAGGTTAAAGAAAATAATATCCTATTTGAGATGCCAACTGATCGGTGTAGTGTGAAACCGATCGGTTCTTGAGCTCTTCTCAACTGATCGGTGAAAACTGCAAACAATCGCTTGGTACCTTTGGGAATCTTCTTCTTCTAGAACGTTTGAATCCCATTTCTCTTTATTTCGTGGATCTCCATTATCCTGCAAAACATTGAAATCACCATAAAACTATCTTGTTCTTGATGAAAAGATACAAGATTCATTATTAAAAAGACTCTAAAAACTAGTAAAAATAGGGGTTAACATATTCCCCCAGACTTGTATCTTTGCTTGTCCTCAAATCTTTAACAATAAAACTCGAATCCGGAGAAACGGTTTGGGATCTTGTAATTTAGTAGGGACACTACTTACAACGGGTCTTCTTTCCTTGAAATTCATCAAAGCCGAGTCAGAACAAAACTTAATTTCTGTACTTAGCCATGAACTTAGCAATCTCCCGTACTCTAAATCCCGAGATCACAAGGAGCTCTCAAAATCAGTGAACTTTAGCCTTTTATGATTTATTTAGATAGTGCGTGTGTTCTCACAGAGGGAATATCGAACAAGCTATGGTCTTGGTAAGGGAAGTATTTATGAGTGACTCATGTGTTTATGGTTATCCTAACAGCAAGTATGCAAATAATTATACACAATCACAGGAACCAATTGATGCATACATAGTATTCCTTTCACTAAGACCGTCTAGTTTTATGTCAAAACCCGATATAAACCCCAAAAATGTCCTAAGAATTCTCTCGATGCATTTTTCAATAAAACTCGTACTTTTCCGGTTTCTCCTTTCTCCTTTCCTCATTTTTTCTTCTTCTCTCTTCTACTTTTTTATGAGTAGGGGAGATGGAACGGTTATGTATTTACAATATCAATCATCAGAATAAAAATCAAGACTTCTTTCAGCATTTACTAAGCAAGCCCTAAGAATCTGTCAACAAGACTTAATCGCACAGAAGCTTACTTATCATCCAAATCGTACATCTAACATCCCTAATCCTAATGAAAAGTTAGTGTCGGTCCCTATACTCCATATTTTATGCACATGAATGAACATAATGACGATGATTAAGAATAATGCATGAGGTATGAATAAAAGGGTTTAGGGTTCAAGGTGGTACTACACTAAAAATGAGCCTAGCTATTCTGAGGTCAAAAGAGTGTCAAAACAAGACATAACTCCAAATATTTTTTCCATAGCATGATTACCTAGCCCCTAAGTGAGATAAATTATGTCAATATTCGATGTTCAACTAGATAAGGCTAAGATCAAATCATTCAAGTTTCAAAGTAATAGAGACTTTCCTGATTATTGTGTCATTCATGGTTGTGTCAAACTTTAGCTTTGCTTCTAACGCAGTCCCGAATAGGTTGTTGGAAGGTCGTCACAAAGCAAGTTCGTAGAAAAAGCAAGTTCGTAGAAAAAGCTCGTTAATCCCCTAAATGTTTTTAAAAGATTTGATTAAAAAATTTGAAATTTTTTCACCAGATATAACCAAAGCGTACATCCGTACCCTCCTCCAGACTTGAATAATAATATCCCGTTGTATAAAGAAGGAAGAAGGGTAGGATAAATTTCCAGAAAAATAACAAAGGAAAATAAAAATAAAAGGGATAAGGGGTTCGTGATGAACACGCCAACCGATCGATTCACAAGAGAACCGATTGATTCAAACACATACTCCAAACCAATCAGTTTAACCTAGAACCGATGAGTCGCTGTCTCAAATTCTCTCTCGTTTGAGCTAATGGGTTGGCCTTTCTGAGGGTTGGCGTGCTCCAATTTGGGGATTGACTGTTAGAGCTGGAATGAGTGCCAAAAGCGAGGCTCGCGGCAGAGGACATATCAAGATTGGTCTGAGCTGTCGAGAACAACGTAGTCCAATCCTCTACGTTGTAGACATCATCCTTAAGACCCAGCTCCACTAAGATTCCGTCCTTAAGGAATCACATATGATGGAGTGTGCTGCTCTCCATCTGTGCCATGCAGGCAATGTCAAAATCGCTCATTCTCTCTGTGATGAACTGCCATACTCATTGGGCATGAGGCCCTAACTTGTCGTGAGCTCTCCCCTCGTGTTTTTTGAGTCATACCTGAACGCCAACCGATCGGTGCTGGCCAACAACTGATCGGTTGACGAGGTCTTCAGAACCGATTGGTGCAACATCTGCACCGATCGGTTGGCCTTCCTTGAATTCGTATTATCTGCGTTTAGCACCTGATTCATAAGCAATATAAGGCCAAAAACATGAGATCCTGGATGTCACCATGTTTTTTTTTCTTGAAACAAGCAACAAGAAAACTTAGTGGCAAATAAATACAAAAACGAAACAGGAAAATAAAATCCTAGACAAAATTCTAACTACAAATCCAAAGGCACTCGTTAATGGTCCCGACAACGGCGCCTAAAACTTGTTGTGAGCAAAATTTTACCCTAATTAGTTACCGCAAGTGTACGTTACACCGCTGTAGTAATTGCACTATGGACTGTAGCAATTACAATTTAGCTGGGACGATTAGATAGAATTTTTTTTTTGTTTTTTTTGATAAAATAAATAAATAAAAGCAATGGATAGGAGATCAGGCAATCACCTAAGATCTCTAAACAAACAAACATGCGTACATGTGAGAAAGCATTAAATCCCGTCTCGAACGCAATCATAAATGTCAGGTACCCAACTTCCGTTGCGATAGCGTACTAAGCTAAACAATCATAAACATAAACTTTTGTTCACTATCTAAGATCTATTAGCTAGCATTAAGAAAATGATCTATATGTTCACAGCTATCTCTACCCAACTGCCGTTGCGATAGAGGTACCCTGCTCACCTAGGCTAAGATTCTGATATTTGTAGCAACTGTCATTGCGCAGATATACCTAAGGATAATACCTAAAATGCCGTCTCAGATAAGCATTACTAACAACATAGGCGAAGAACCCAAACATCAATTCTCTAACTAAGTATGCATATTCAATATTATATAGAACATTTTATTAGAAACCCTAAAAGCCTAACAAAGAATTACTCAAGCATAGTTGTAGAAGATAAGCAAGACAAAGATGAAAACATAATTGTATAGAAAAATAATCTACAAAAGCTTTAAAAATAAACTCCAAATATTTACAATGATCCCTTCAAGTGTTTTGCGTTCAGATCAAGATAATTTGAGAATGGAGTCGAGGCCCTCTATTTATAGTGCTAAAGATTTTAGGTTAAAGAAGAGAATATCCTATTTGAGATGCCAACCAATTGGTGCATTGTGAAACCGATCGGTTGGTGCCTTCGGGAATCTTCTTCTTCTAGAACGTTTAAAGCCAATTTGAAGCCCATTTTTCTTTATTTTAAGGATCAAGTCCATTATCCTGCAAAACACTGAAATCACCATAAAACTATCTTATTCTTGATGAAAAGATACAATATTCATTATTACAAAGACTCTAAAAACTAGTAAAAATAAGAGTTAACAATTGAGTATACGGTGCAGTGTAAAGGGGCATCAAGGCCTTTCTCTAAAGTCGAAGTCATCCTCACTCCGGAGTTCAAAGAAAAAGGCCAAGAAGTAATTAATGACATAATGAGCAAGTTTATTGAACTTAAAATGATTAGAAAGCTTATCTGAAGCAGGTACACATTCTAACCTGACACAAGCCCTACCACTCACAATCCCTCCAGCTCCGGTGGCCATAAGCAGCACTCAAACCCCGACTTGGAGCGCACCAGATGTTAGAAAGGCCATCCATACAGCTTAGACGAGTGAGCATTTGGGAAGCCTACCGCTCACCGATCATTTGTGGGTATGTTAGAAAACTGATTGGTTGGATCTTATTCCCAAAACTATAAAATTTCTATTTTTGTTTTATTATGAAATTTTCACTTGTCCTTATTCCTTCTTTATACACCGGGGCGGTGTAGTTCAAGTGTGGGGTTGGGTACGGATGTACCAACCATTGGTTATCTTTGTGAAAATTTTCAAAACTTTTCTCGAGTCATTTTCAGTAAATCTACGGAATAAGGAGCTTTTCAGGGGACTTGCTTTGGGACGACCTTTCAACAACCTATTCAGGACAATTTCAGAAGCAATGCAGAAGTTTGGAACGACCATGAACATACACAATATCCAGAAAAGTCCCTATCACTTTGAAAGTTGAATGATTTGAACTTAACCTTATCTAGTGAAACATTGAACTTGGACTTAAGTCATCTCACTTAGAGGATTGGTAATCATGCTATGGATTAGATATTCGGAGTTATACCTTGTTTTACCACTCTCTTGACGTATGAAAAACTAGGCTCATCTAGTCTAGTACAACACCTTTCACCTTAAACCTTTTATTCAAACCCCATGCATTTCTCTTGATCATAGTCATATGTGCATTTATGTGCATAAACTACGGAACATACAGACTGACATAGCTAACCTTTCACTAGGACAAGGGATGTTAGACATAATTTTGGGATGGTTAGTAAGATTTTGTATGTTAAGTGATATGCTCAAATCTAATACCCTAAAGTATCTAAGCAGTCGCTATAGTATTCTAGGGGTCAATCCACAAGGACTCAAGATGACACTCAATAGGATTTCAGAATATGAATTAAGCTAAGCAGAATAGATGGAATCAAGAACAGCAAAAACAATTAAAAGAAGTAGTAATTCAGTGGAGGAAAACGCTAGGCTTAGGGAAACTTGCACGCAAATCAGAATTATCAAATCAAATCAATTGTCAGGAAATATATTAAGCTCCGCTTTCAAACTTGAAACACAGATGTAAAGTAAACCAACTTTCGTTGCGAAGACTATCTATGCCTAAACCTAGAATTCTAAATTTCTTTGCAAATTCTATGAATTTAAACAAGCATTAAAGTTCAAGTTCAATTGTTCACAAAATCCCTAAACCAAATTTCTTTGCGAATAGGGCTTTTGCTCACCAAACACTAGATCAGGCAATCAATCACACTTTCGTGCCAATTAAACAACCTAAAATCAGATTCTAGTTCGCGAGGCTAAAATCAGCATTAATCTCAAGTCTAGGTGAAAAGCTCTATAGATTATTCCCTAACAATCAATCCAGATCTAATAATTCATCAAATACCTTTAAGTAACCCTAATCCTAACAGGGAATCTACTCAGACATGGTGAATGCAATAAACATCATGAATAGAATAGATATCATATAAAACAATGAAATAGAGTAAGAATACAAAGAGGATCAAGAGTTCTTCTCCAAAGACTCAATTGCAGAAAACTCTATCTCCAGAAATCACAAGGTGTTCTTCTGGAGGCTGTAAAACCTAATTAAATAGCTAATCAAAACGTTTTGGAGTTATCTTCAAAATAAGGAAAACTTCTGGATAATCTTGGGGTTTGTCTCGCGTTCTGGTCACTGGCATCGACCGATGCTGTAAGTGGTATCGATCGATGCCAGGTTCTTTGGTCGTGGTTCTTCCAAACGAATGGTATCGATCGATGCTGAGCTTGTTCCCGAACGGCTTGAACTCCAGATTGCTTCAAAAGCTCCCCAAATCCTCCAATTGGCTCCATACGCACCTATAACTTCAAAAGAACCTGAAAGACTCTAAAACTAAAGAAAAGACTCAACAAAAAGGACTTATATCATGGCTAAAAATGGCTAAAAACCATGATATATCATTAAGTCTTGCTGACAGATTTTTAGAGCTTGCTTAGAGAATGCTAGAGAAATATGAAATTCGATTAGATGCATGATTTTGTAAAGACGAGAACTGGTTCCATCTCCCCTCATATTTAAAAAAAAGAAAAAGAAAAAAACAAAAGTTTTGAGGAAAGGAGAAGAAAAGGAACCGGAAAAGTCTAAGTTTCAGGAAAAGAATGCATCAAGGAAATTTCAGAACATTTCTGGGTTTATATCGAGTTTTGAGATATTTTAGATGGTTTTAGTAAAAGAAAGGCTATGTAGCATCAATTGGTCCGTGTTTCACTGTGATTATGCATAATGATTTACATCCTTGATTTTTAGGATAAAGCCATAAACAATTGTATCACCTTAAATGCTTCCGTACCAAGACATTACATGTTCAATGTCCCCTTTGTGAGAGTGTATGACACTTTGTAATTGAATATCAAAACGTTAGGTTCTTTGATTTCATGAGTTCCTTGTGATTCCGGGATAAAGAGTATGGGATATTGAAAAGTTCATGGTTAAGTACAAAATCTAGGTTTTACTCTAACTTGTTTTGATGCAGTTTGCGGAAGGAAGACCCAGTGTAAGTATTTTCCCAAAAACTTTCCAGCTCCCGTTCTTGTGATCGTTTCTTTGGGCTTGAATTTTTATTGTTCTTTACTTGAGGACAAGCAAAGATTCCAATCCGTTCATTGTTGAACCCTATTTTACTGATTTTAGAGTCCTTTTTATGACTAATCTTGTGTCTTTTTTTCTAAGAACAAGTTAGTTTTTAGTCTTTCTGTGTTTTCATGAGAAATGGGCTTGAAGACGAAAAAGAAGATTTAGGGCTAAAATGGGCTTCAAATACATCAAATGACTTCAAGTGGGTCTTTTTGGGTTTCATGTCGATCCGAAAGAAGAAAGACTCGGACGCGCAAACCGATCGGCTGCACATTGGTTTGTCCCTTGAGAAGACCAAGAGAATTGATCGTTTGTCCCTATGTACCGATCGGTTGGCGGTTCCGGAAAACTTCCATTTTGGCAATTTTGGAAGATTTCAATTTCTTTGTAGATCCATTTTTTCTCTTCTCCCTTGTACTATAAAAGGAGGGCCTTACCCCTAACCCTAAATAACCAAGCAATAGAGCGAAAAACACCTTGTAAATAATTTTTCTTTAGTTTTAAATCTGATGTCTCTTTTAGGGGTTTATTTATAGTCTTTGTAGTAGATTTTGCAATATGATTATGAGTTCTTTATCTTTGTGTTGTTTAATCTCTACTATGCTTGAGTAAGTCTCTGTTGAGTTTTTAGGGTTTCTGTTAGGATGTTTTAGATAGGATCTTCTGCATGGTTATATTGAGATTGATGTTTTGATTCTTCGCCTAGGTTGTTATTAATGCTTATTCTAGATGACAGTCTAAATATGCCTTTAGATGTTTCTTGACAACGACAATTGCAATAGAACATTTGATTGTAGCCTAGGTGAGCAAAGTCTCCGAAGACAGCGACAATTACTAGGAGTTTTGTGAACATATCAATCTCGCTTTTAATGCTTCCTTTTAATTATAATAATAAACGACATTTTTTGTTAGGATTTTTAGTTTAGAAATTGTCGGTGGGACACTAGGATAATTTATATATGTCATTGAGTACAAAAATAGTTTTTAATGCTTTCTCATATGCATGCATGTTGCTTATTTAGACTTTCTTAGGATTCCCTTTGCCCAATTTATCTATCATTGTTCATATTAGGTTGTTAGAAAAACAAAAATCATATTTGTTTTTCCCCTAGCTAAGTTCTGATTGTCATAGTCCATAAAGTAATCGTTTTGATCCTTGTGGATTCGATCCTTAAATATTATAGCGGTGTTATCGTACACTTGCGATATTATTTGGGGTAAAACTTACACTCAATATTCATAGAAACCCAATCTACCTGACCGGTGTACCATGTTCGGTCCGTTGAGCGGCCGACTCGACCTCCTGACCATCAAACGTAATCGGGAGGCGCCATATGATCCAGCCTCACTCGTAATAGCACCACACACAACAACACTGCCTCACTAGTAGCAACACCATGCACAAAAACACTTCCTCACTCGCAGTAGCACCATACACAACCACACTATAGATCTACTACTATAGAATTAAACACGCAAGTGATAGCAATAACCACAATTAACATGCAAGCAATAAATTAAATGTGTGATACCTCCCCATGTTCAAATATACTATCTACCTAGCTAACCCTTAACAACATGAATAAATAAACCTGTCATGTGCTACTTCATATGCTTCAGAACTCATAGATCCCAACGTCGACAGATCTTGATGGTAATTCTTCTCTCTGGCAGAACTTCGGAAATTCGGCGGAGCTTCTTCACTTTAAGATCTCCTCCTTCCCTATGAAAATGAAGAGATCAGCCCTCTATTTATAGGCAAAGTGTAACACCCACGTCCGAGGATTCTATCTGAATCATCGAGGATCCTTGAGGACCAACGAGGATGATCCGTGGATCGGTGTTGAAATGCGAAGAATGGTCGAAGGAAATCCAAATGTCTGAGGAAAAACGAGTCTGGAAGCTCATTTCCGAGAAATCCGCGTGATTGGTCTAGGGAGTCACGTTCGGACAAGATTGGTTCAGACATAAATGAAATGTTCGGACAGAAATGGAATGTTCGGACAGAAATGAAAAATCTTCGGACAGAAACGGATAGGATACAAACAAAATGGATAATATCCGAAAAACATAAGGAATCTTTGGATGGAATAAAAAACCGTCGTGGACTCTCGGGCTGACATCAAGGATTCTCGGGTCAGCGTCGTGGATCAATGGACCGGCGTCGTGGACTCGTGGACCAAGCGTCAATTTTGGGCCCAATGGTTAGGCCCAACGAAGGTTTGGTGATTAAGTGAATTATTAGGGTTTTATGTGAAACCCTAATGATATAAAAAGAGGGGATTTGTCGCTTTAGTGAAGGGGGACACGAAAATGTGATGTAAAACCCTAGTCGCACAAGAAGAAGAGGAAGAAAACTCGAAAGAAAATCCATAAGTAAAACATTATCGAGAAAGTTCAAGAGATCGTCGATAATCATCAAGGATTATCGAGAAACAATCAGGGTTTATCGAGAAAGTGCAACGGCTGTCGTGTATAATCGAATATTCATGTTCGTTTATCAATTATTAAGAGGATCTACGTGAGATTTATGTTCATGGTGGAGAATACGCGAAAGAGTAACGTTGGGATCGATGATCCTTGAAGGATCATCGAGGATTACGAGTTTTTGTCGAGAGAAACCATAGATCTTCGAGGAAAAGTAAAGATCTATCGCAGCGGTTCGAGGAACATGTGGATCTGTCATGGAATTGACGAGATCTGCCACAGCGGTTCGAGGAACGTGTGGATCTGTCGTGGAATCGATGAGATCTGACTAGGAAACAAAGGAACGTCGAGATCCATCGAGGAAAAAGGCAAGATCGTCGAGATCTGTCGAGGAACATGTGAAGAGTGTCGTGGAAAGCAATGAATCGTCGATGACGGTTCGTGGAACTCACACATGATGATCGTGATCGAGTTGAGAACGTGATGATCGAGTAGGATACAAGGGATCCGACAAAGGATCAAATATTTGGTGACAAAGGCAAAGGTGGCTACGGTGGGCTTCATAGGAGTGAAGAATGCGGTTGATGTTCGGCACGGTGCCAACCCCGAACATCTCTCTCTTTGTGCTTGGTTATGTGGGGTGGTTGGTTGAATAACTAAGTACAAAGGGGGATTTTGTTGGATGACACAAAGGTAGCTGGTCCAAGGATGGTACATTCGGAAGTTTATGAAGGAATCTCGAAGAAATGGGTACCGAACGTGGACGACTACAAGGAATTATGTGGATGTATGTGGACGGCTGCAGGGATTCATGTGGATGCACGTGGACAAGTGGACAAAATCCTAAGGTTGGCTAAGGTATGACGAAGGTAATTGTTAAAGTTAGTCAATTATCAAAGATAATTGTTTACTTGATGAGAAATGTCAAGAGAAAGTTTAAAATAATGGTATTTCCGTGTAAGTGTTACTCTTGGATGTTATGGCCGAGAGTTGATCCGGTACATGGTACTGGGTTGGGGTGTTTCACAAAGCCCCCTCACATGTGCGTGGACAAGTGTCGGAGTGATCGCGAAAGTGGCGATCCTCCTCTGACACAAGGCAGAGCCGTCGCGATACATGGGTATCATCCGCCGACACATGGCGTTTCCAGTGACATATGTCGAATCCCCAATGACACTTGGCAACTCTGGTGACAAGTGTCAAAAACGCAATGACACCTCGCCACACGTTTCATGGTGTTGGTTCAATGAATTCATTATAGATACTCCAAAAACCAATAAAGATTAACCAAATCTGATTCTTGTCTCCTCCGTGGATGACAACAAAATCTTACATTTCTCCACAAATTCCGATGAAGATTCACCAAATCCGATTATTGTCTCCTCCGTGGATGAAAACAAAATCTTCTATTTCACCACAAAATCCGAGATGTGCTCCCCACAATCTCAACATGATTTTAAGGCACATTCACTTCACAACAACGTATTAACGGAACGAGATTGCTCACTTGTGACCCGTACCCGATCGAAAATTCTATTCCCTGACCTTCAACGTTAATCTCTACATTAATTTCTCAATGATAATGTTTTCCAACGTGAATATTCGACAATTACCATTAGTTGCTCGATATAAATATCTATTTTTTCCTCTAGAGAATTTATATCAAGTCACACTCAATTCTCCTTACATAAATCGACATCTAGTTTTATCTAAAAAATTTCAACCCTGGTCATACTTATAATTAATGACCGGGTCGTAACATTCACCCCCCCCCCCCCTTATTAGAATTCTTCCCAGAATTTCCTAAGTCGCTCAACAAAAATCCTTGACTTTGTTTATGCTCGGTGAACCTGGAAGCTTCATTTCTCTAGGTTGTAATTCTCTTCGGCTTCTGCCAAACAACGGTTGAAGTTAATTATTTTTTGGGTTCTTTCTCCTGCTTAATCTTGATCTCCACTGATCACTTCTTTACACAAATCTGATTCTTCTGTAAGCATCCCTTTTGCTTATGTCCTGACGATAAGCCTTTGGATTCTACTTACCCAATCTTGGTAGCAACCATCTCGCCTTGATTTTCGCTTCAACACCGTTGTTTTACCTTTCCTAAGTAAAATAATTCTTCTACAACTATTCCATAACTCTTACAGCATTCTTCTCTTAATTTTTTAGGTAGTTAACAGAATTCTCCCCAATTCAATATTTATTCGTCATTTTCCTTATTCTACTTCTGGTGATTATGAAATATCTCCTAAGGCTTTCCTTCACCTTCTGTTCCTCACGCTAGGTGTTTAGTCTCCAAAACACTATCATCTTCTATTGTCTTCATTAACGCCTTCATTCTTCTAATACTTGACTTCAACTCCACTGAACTTGATCAGGTAGTATATGTCCATCCATTTCCTCTTCTCTATTTTATTCCAAGGCTCCTTCCTTAGAAATTAAATACTCACAAACCACTTTAGACATTCCTCCCGAAGATATACAAGTTCCTTCCGAGACAAAATCCTTGACCCGTGGAAAAATTTCTCCACCATGCACACTTTCTTCTCTGAGCTTTGCTGAGTCAATAACACAACACCAACAGTATTCTTCACGTTCCGAGTACCTTGACACACCACAACTCTCTCCCCGCATCACATCACAACACCAAGAAATTACATATATTTATCCTCCTGGTAAGACTTTGTACATTTCACAACAATGGGGACACTTGCACCCATTCAACTTCTTAACTCATCCACTATTTCTTTAACTCTTCTTCCTTGACTTGCTCCTTTCAAAATCCACTCCAGTAGTCCCGCTTTATTTACTGCTTGAATTCTGAATGGCTCATTGGATTTACCTTTTAGTGCGGCAAGACTAATATTCTTGATCTCCAACAACTCCAGATCTTCTCTCTCTACTACTTTGACTTCCTTTCGACTCAAGCCATCAACCACCACATTTGCCTTCTCGGGATGATACATGATCTTCAAGTCATATTCCACAATAAAATCCATCCATATTCTTCACAAACAAAACTGGAGCTGCCCATGGCGATGAACTTGGTCGCACGAAACATTTCTCCATCAAATCCTCCAATTACTTATGAAAGTTTCCTACCTCACCCGATACCATCCAATAAGGTGACTTCACTATCAGTGTCGCTCATGGATTACTCCGAGGTGAAGGCAATCAATCTAACAGTTTCAAAACTTCCTGATAGTCCTCCACTACAAGAACATCTCCAATCTCTAACGTATCTTCTACTTCACCTCCAACCCCTGTTAAAGAGACCAAATACGCTTCTCCTTGCTCTAACTCCTTTTCTTCCCTTAACGTCAAAACAGCTAACGCACTTGTACTAGGACTAATACCGTACTAAGTCACCGTAGGTTCCTCATCCACAATCTAACTTTTCCTTATAACCGGATCACTAATCCATGCCAAAATGTGTGTTGAGAAATTGGACATGGCGCCAACAAGTGCATGCCAGACTATCCTGAAGCATTGACTAAATCGTATCTTCCATGGAAACTCGTACTCCTCCGACAAGATCTGTTAATGATCATTCTACCAAGAAGCAAGTCACCAGAAAAGAAGAAGATAAACCTAAGTATTAATTAGGATAACCCTAAAACCGTTAAAACAAAAGGTTCCCTCACATGTAAGTATGGGTGCTAACTCCTCTTTTTGATTGTGTGTTGTTGTGTACTTTGCTTGTGTGTTGCTTGTTTAGTTAGTTGCTTGTTAGTAGTTCGTATTTAGTATTGTTTAGTTGGTTGTGGTTCGAGACATTATATGTTTGTGATTCCCGGAGTAGTCTCTAGGTTTAAGGGAAATTTTTGTGGTAAGATTAAGCATCAACATGTGTCAAAAAACCTAATTCCATGAATCACAGGTGAGTGCGTTACTGTGACTTAGTCTAGATGTCGTTTTCTTGCATGATTTTCTATTTTTTTAATATTGCTAATGTTTCTTGTCATGTGTGAATGTTTATAGCGCTATATTAAGAATCTTAAGTGATTGTTCTATGTGAACGATTACTTTGTGAATGTTAAGAATGTCATGACTTGTATTATAGACTTAGGAATTGATTGTTTGATGCGGATCTAAGAAATAGAGAAGCTTTGTAGTGCGTTCCTCTGGTCGGGATGTGACCTAAACCCCATGAAGGCTAAGCTAAAGTGGACTCAGGTTTGCCGTAAGATATATGAGGGTGGTTTGGGTCTAAAGAATGTAAGAGTTACTAATAAAGTCTGCAACCTCAAGTTAATCTGGCGGATAACGTAGGGAGCAAAGTAACTTTGGGTGAACTGGGTACAAAGGGAGGTTATTTGCACTAGCTCTTTTTGTTCAATTAAAGAATATTCAAGTATGGGCTCATGGATATGGAAAAAATTATTGAAATATCGATCAAAGGCGAAAACGTTTCACAGTGAAGGCGAGAAATGGTAACAATACATCTCATTCTGGTATGATGATTAGACAATTTTTTTACTTTGGTGTTGGGGAATCCTTTACCTATTCCTAATTTAATGGTTATATTTTTATTCATATTCATATTTATATTGAATTTTGATTCTTCTCCTAATAAGAACTCAGATGTTTACCTAAGTGATGATGGATCAAGAAGCTAAGTATATATCATACTAGATTAGGTCCCGCGTATACAAGAGATTATAATCTAATATTTTAAAATTTATGAGAATAAATTAAAATAGAAAATTTGAAAAATATAATTAAATCACCCGTAAAAATAAATATTTGATAAAATATTAAGAAAGCTTAAATAAATTATTTCACCAATAGAAAAGCCTAACAAAGTTACAATTATTATCTATTTTGATTATGTATAGTTTGGTTTATTTCTATTTGAATAAGATTTATTTATTTTAAATCATATTATAATTTTTTTTCTTTCAAATGGACATAAAATAAATTAGTGTTGTTATTTTTTAATTTTTTTTCTTATTGTTTTTTGGATAATAGTCATTTTCAGAAAAATAGAAGAAAAACCAACTGAAATTAGAGGAAAAATTTTAATAATCAAAAAATATATAAATTAATAAATTTAACGACAACCTCATAATAATAAAATAAAATAACTTTAAAAATAAATAAAAGGAAGAGATGTTTTACCAATAAAATGAAATTAAAGCTATGATGATGTTTTTGAAGAAAAATGTTTTGTTTGTTGAGAAGATATGAGACTACTTATTTGTTTACATAGATTTTAATATTTACAATTATTTTTCTTTTGGAACTAGAAATTTTTTTAACTATAGAAGTTTATTTTTTTTAAGAATTAGTAATTTGTATAATTTCTTATAGAATTTCTATTTTCTGAATAAGAGTAGGTAATTATCTTTATGTATAATTTCCTTATAGTCTTTGACACTTTGTTTGACACGAAATCTTGAATCGATAGACATGACACGGGTCGTGATCTCGTGGGTTACTAACTTTGAAAACTATACTTTATAAAATAAGATAACGAATGTTAAACGGTAATTTTCCCTAAAGGAGTTAAGTCAATTACCTTATAACTCCAATGTGGACGGTTCCTTGATACGTAAATTTTGCAATCAAAAGTAAATGCTATCAATATAAAGTCATTTTCATATATTAAATTGGCCGCAAATTCCAGACGAGTCATTAAGATCGGGCTACAAAAATTAATCCAAAGGCCCAACTAAACCCAACAAAAAGAATCGGTTTGTGGTCGCTTGAACCCTTCTTTATTATATAAGATATATAGATATAGTCCGCATTTCATTTTTTTTTATTCTGTTTGATAGTCCGTTTAATATGTAAATATATACTAGAAATGATTGATTTTTTGCCTTTCGATAAAATAATATTACTGTATAGCTACGATAATGGTTTATGTAGATGGACATAATAGTTACAGTAACTAAACTATGAACATGCACATATTGTCCCATCGTAAATGTTATAGTTTGTTTGATAAGAGTATTGTTCTGAATCTAAAAATGCTGAACTCCTTTATAGTAATCACCAAAACCAATTTATAAAAACCATAATTTTAATTTATAAATCAATTTTCATAAATGATTGATTTGATTTGCATGTCTTAAAAACAGTAAAGTGGATTACAAACACGCAAAAAATAATACTTGGTTTAATTGGTTTTCTGTAAGAGAGCATGTATAAATTTGTTTTTAATTTAAGAAATTAATAAATAGTCTAAGGGCAATCAGATTAAAGCTTCCATTTCTCCATTTTCCTACAAACATCAGTTTAAAAGAGATATCTTTGAAGGAGAATGGTACCTCCTAAGTGATTTAAGGTAATCGATTCAACCAAATGGTTGAGGCCTTCACGACATCCTTATAAATTAAGTGTATATATACCGGAGACAAGGATGGATCAGGTTAGATTAAGATCTATGAGCAATTTTTATCAGTTTTGCATCTTTTGCAACAATCAAAGTATGTATTAAATTAAAAACAATAGTGATGTTCTAGGAAGTTTAATTTATTTAGAATATTTGGACATATTAATCGTTATAATTTTCACTGGTTAATGTAGATGCATAAAGTGTTGTTGTTAGCGTGTCTGATGTTGATAAAATTCCTTATGTGGTTCGTGAATTTGGTGATGATGATGAATCCAGATTCATCAAGATTTGTCTGGCGGTTAATAGGTATGTCATGTTTCTTTATTGGTTATTTTATACACTTGGTAGTTTTTGTATCCTTCCTAACTTATGAAACTGATAGAACCTTAAGGATTTTTATTGACCTTATCAAAAATTCATTTGCAGTGGTAACAACCTGACATGTTGTGCTTTTGGTCCATATTGTGATGTTTTCTTCATCAATGGTCCAATGTTCCGACCATTTGTATTCTTCGGTTTTGTCGGGTTGAAATTTGGAGGTTAGATGAGCTATGATTTATACTTATTTGATTGTGTTGATTTCGGTTCTTAATTAAATACATGAATATGAACTTATCATAAAGTTAATTCTCTTTTGGTGTTTTATTTAGGTGAACGATGTATGCTTACAAAATGGGGATGTAAAAGAATCTCTCTCAATTCGGACGTTCCAAAAATAGACATGGCCACGTAAGTTCCTTATCCATGTAGAACCAATCCAAATTGATGCTTAAAATAACACTTCTCTCGATTTTTATTAATTATTTTGTTTTGGTTTTTGATGGTATAGCAATCGAATCAATGCTGAAGAAGGAAAATGATCTGGATGAGGTGGTAGAAAAAACCTGCAGAGCTCTCTATTTTTATTATGTAATGAAATCTCATCATAATATCGTTTTTTTGTTGTTCGCTACAAAGCCACAATGGAAGCTTTTATGTTGTTGTGGTTTTATTAAATCTTAAATGTGTTTTATCGTATGAATGTGGGAAAGTCGTCTTATTCATACATGGAGTATATCAATATGTTGAATATGTTCGTGCTAAAACATACAATTACTAAACGATAATTTGAATATCAGACATAAACTTAACATTTTGTGATAAAACATACAAAATCACTAACACCGTTAGTCAACCGTTAATTCATGCTGATGTGGCAAAAACGTGGCGTCCACGTGGCAAAAACGTGACGTCCACGTTCCAGGTAAATCGTGTTGATCTAACGAGGGATACCAAATTCCAGGTAAAAGGGGAGCTATGTTGCGGCGACTCTACTGCCGACTTACGTGCTCAACCCGACGTTAAAAATTCGTTACCACCACGAAAGTCATATTGACCGTCGTATTGATAAATCGAGATCATTAACTAAAGAAGAGAAACAGAATCGCGACTTGATAATGAAAGAAAGAACCAGAGATTATGAAGATGTTAAGAAGTCTGGAAAACTAGAGTTTTTAGAGAAACTTAGAGAGAGGTTTTTATAAATTTTCTGATCTGATATTTCACAATGGAGGGTACACACATATTTATAGGAGGAGGATAAGATCGCTGACATAAGCGCTTACCTCATTATTTAGAGCAATGACATCATTGCTTACATTATGCTTACATATGCGCTGACATAAGCGCTTTCATTATTTTAATTATATTCTTAATATTTATATTATCTTCTTAATGATCCATTTCGAACTTGATGATGTGTTTCTCACAACAACCGTAGTAATCGCCTGGGCAATCCTGTATTTCTTCGGGTTCTTCAAACTCTTGGTGAGATTCCGTGTTGATGTTGAACCTTCTTGCGATGTCATCAAGATCCATTTCGTCATCAGGGAGTTGTGCTTCTTGGGAGTATTCTGGTAGACAATTAGAGGATGACGCTTCTTGTACTTCTATCTTAACAACTTTTACCGTGTTCTCATGCTTTGTCACGAACCATTGTAGATCTTCGTCAAGGCTCATCTGGTAATCAACTGGGTAGTGATTCCAATTTGGCTCAAAAGGTATGGAGAATGTTTGCCTGGAATTGTTGAGACGAAAGGCATGAATTTGGAAATCTTCATATGCCTTAATATCTTGGATGTTGAAATCTGGACGAACTCCTCTTTTGTAGTCATCATGATGGATGAGCGTTGGTAGTGCATGAATCATATTTGACCGAGAGTTGACTTGAACAAGTCGGTGGAAGAAGTAGATCGTGTGTGGGTTGAAGAACGGGTTAAGACATCCTTGACTTCTCATTTTATTGAAAGGTAAGTTTGTTGCATTAGCCGATCTCCTTAGAATTCCAGTCCATCTGGTTAACGGTGCGAACCATGTTAAGAAAGTCGAGAGGCATTCTCTTTGGCCTTGTTGAGAATTGATGTATTGGTAAAACCATTGTATGTCAAACGCGATGCCTATGGTGTAGACTGAGCAGAGGTACCAGAGGAAACAGAGAACTTCTTCTGGCATGCATGTGCTTCCGATCCTGTAGAGATGAGCAAACAGATAGTCAGGATGTATACCTAGTGGCGCAAAGTAATGACTGCTGACTCCATGCTTTGATAAGATCGTTGATTGGTATTTGAAAATATGCTGTTGCAGATGCTCATGTAGGGTTTTCTTGTTGATGAGCGTCATTAGGCATGTTGGCTTCAAAGTCATAATAGCGATACTCTGAAGGTGCTGTCATGATATGAATTTCTTCAATGGGTTTTCTACTAAGCATGTCGGCCAATGTGTTCTTCGATCCCTTTATATAGAAGCAGTCGAAGTCATATTTGGAGAACCATTCGCTCCATCGTAACAGCTGCTGATGTGGGACCATCTTCTGCTTGAATTGTAACATCTTTGGAAAAGAAGACATATCCATTTCAATCCGAAATTTATGTCCTATCAGATGAAACTCGAACTTCTCAATGGCTCTTTTGACCGCCAAAATCTCTCTGAACGTGGAGTGGTAATGTATTTCAGAATCTTTAAAGCGTCCGCTCCTGTATCCGCAGATTTGACGTTTCCCATTTGTCTCTTCGAAAAGTATTGCCCCCCAATATTTGTTGCTTGCGTCAGTTTGCAGAACGCGTTTCCCAACAGAGGGAATCTTTAAAGGTGGTAGGTTCTGTATTTCTTGCTTTAGCTTTCTGACCGCTTCAGTTTGTCGTTTCGCCCACTGTGGTGGATTCTTTGTCAGCATCTTTTGGAGTGGTCTTGTCAGTTGCGAAAGTTTCGGGATAAAGTCGCCAACATAATTGATGACCCCAAGGAACT
The DNA here is from genome assembly GCA_004349715.1 of Crucihimalaya himalaica. Taxonomy (NCBI): domain Eukaryota; kingdom Viridiplantae; phylum Streptophyta; class Magnoliopsida; order Brassicales; family Brassicaceae; genus Crucihimalaya; species Crucihimalaya himalaica. Next base: position 1,016,506 of record SMJT01000055.1, on the reverse strand, counting down.
GCTTGACTTGTCTTCTTGTGAGATTCTCTTCAGGAAAATCAAGAAGTGTTGTTGCAAGATGGGCTTGTGGTGCAAATTGTCCATTTGTGATTTGCATCCCAAGGAATTCAATGTTGGGCTGGGCTATGATCATCTTTCGGGCTGAGAGCATGACTCCGTATTGTTTTACGATGCTGTGGAATTGTTGGAGAGACTTAATATGTTCCTTGTCGTTTGCTGAGAACAAGAGAATGTCGTCAATGTATACCAAAGCTGTGTGCAGGATGGGCTTGAATATCTTTAACATCGCTTGTTGGAATAAGGACGGTGCCGTTTTGAGTCCAAATGGCAGAACGTTCCATTGGAGATGTCGATTTGGCAAACAGAATGCTGTTTTGTATCTGTCTTCTGGGTTCACTCCTAGCTGCCAAAATCCTGATTTGAGGTCGAACTTTGAGAATATTGTTGCCCCTTGAAGATGTTGAAAAAGTGCCTTCCTGTTTGGTAGAGGGAATCTGATATCTTGTAGATATTGATTTAATGGTTTGTAGTCAATGACTAGTCTTAACTTTCCTCTTGTCTGCTCTGCACGGTTGTTGACATAAAATGCTTTGCACGCCCATGGTGAATTTGTGGTAGAGATGATACCTTGATCCATTAGCTGGTCGCATTCTTTATTAGCTTGCGTTAATAGGTCAGGAGGCATCCCTGCATGGCTTGCCTTTGTTGGGACTGTGTGAATGCTTTCTTTGAACGGCAGAGATACAAAGAAATCCGAATTGAGCCAGAGAGGGTTGTCACATTTCTGGAGGAAACTTGTATGAGACTCCGCACACGAAATTATTGTGATTTCTTCCTTAATTCTTCCAAACTCTGATGACACAGGTTCTTCGATGGAGAACAATCGTGGTATCGTCGTGAATGCTTTAAAATTATTCTTCCACTTTAGTCCTAGAGGTTCAAGCGATATATCAAACTTCTTTTTGAACGCATAGTATGCATCCCATCCCAAAACTAAATCCTTCACAGGTTCAGTTGAACCTAGAACTTCTGTTGTGAGTTGGCATCCTGGGAAAAGCTCTATGATAATCGGTTTTGATTTGAGCTTGATAGTCAGAGATCCAGAGTTTGCGACCTTAAACACTTGGTGGTGAGGTAGCCACATTGATGGCGAGAGAATCTTGGGATTCATTATCGTTGTATATGCTCCTGTATCGATGAAGGCGATGGCATGAACCGGACTTTCTTCTTCTGCTGAATCAAAGATTGTCACCGGGAAATGTGGTGTTTGTATATCTTCGTGTTTCTTGATTTCAGTGATTTTGAAACAACACTCTTCGTCACTCTCTGATGCTGAATCGGAGGAATCTTAAGAATCGGAATAACTGCAGATAGCATCTCTGTCATCACTATCATATGATAGGACTGACTCAAGGTCATGGTTGTCGAGATCGATTTCTGGTGCAATTTTTGCAATTGACCCAATGAGATACTGATTTTTCTTCTTAGATTTGTTTGGACAATTCTTTGCAAAGTGACCTTCCTTGTGACATAGAAAACATTTTGTTGTCTTCTTGAAAGATTGTTTCTTCCGGAAAAACCGCTTACGCCTGAATTTGTTAATGTTTCTTCGGAATGATTTCTTGAACCTCCGTGGCTTGATTCTTGTATCGCACGAGCAAGCTTTCTTTGAACTTGAGCATTTTATAGAGAGGTCTGGTCTAGCACAGACCTTTGATAGTCGCTTTGATTTGTCCATGAATTCTGTCCAAAAATCCTTTTGTTTGCAAAGCTTGTCTAGCGTTCTGAAGACATTTTGATGTATTTGCCCGATGGAGATTTCTTCAACAGTTTGACCTTGATCTCGGATGTACAGCTTGGTTTGTTGACTCAGATAATCATCGATGGAGGAGAGGTAGACTTGCTTTAGGCTGGGATTGTTGAGGCCGTTAAGCGCATAATACCGTCGTGTCAGTCTTTCAAAATGTTTCGCCAGATCTTTCTTTTTCAGCGAACAACATTTTGCTGTGAAGAATTCTTCTTGCAATTGATATTTTAGGAGATTAGGAGTCCCGATAAATTCTCTGTGAATTTCTCCAAGAAGCAACGGAATTGTTGTTTGATAAACTTGTTGTTGCCTATATTCGCCAAGTGAAATCCACCATTCTTTGAGTGCTCCAGCCAGTCTTGCTGTAAATTGATGTATAACAATATCTAAAAAAGAAGTCATGGCCTCTGAATTCATCCATGCATGAAACTCGTCGAGACGATCTTTCCATTTGTCGAAAGGAATATCGTCAAATGTAAATGTAATAACTTTTGACGCGAATTGCTTGGAAGTTTTATCTCGAGGGTTGAAGGGAGTGTGGTCCATCTCGTCGTCGCTTGAAAAGATCTCGTTTACATCTGGTTCAGGTTTTGGTACTGCTGAACTGTAGCCTATAGCGAAATGCTGTGGCAGAGATTCTTAATCTGAATTGACTTCGTAGTTGCTGATGCTTGAGTCAGAGTAATGATTGATCGCCGTGATTGACCGAGAAGGGTCAAGCGGAGTGGTCTGGGCTTGTTTTGCTTCTTCAGACTGGGGAGAAGTCTTTCCGATGGTATCAAGTAGTGTAGACATCGAAAATTCGATCATACTCATATCTTTTGCTTTTGCCTTTACTTCGTCAATGGATTCATGGCTAGATGACGAAGTAAGAGCCGGCTTTTTGCTGGGGTTGACAGGATTTTCTGACTCTTTTTGTCGTCTTGGTTTCTGTCGCTCACCCCTTGATCTGAAATTGCTGTATGAAGGCGTTGCATACTTAGATGTAAAGGCTTCATCGGAGCTCAAGAATACTGGTGCGGAAGGTTTTGTTCTTCTTTCTTGATCGCCAGAGAGAAATCCTGGGGAGTAAGATCCTTGATATATAGGTGCAATAAATGGTACACCTCCTAGAGGCATAAAGTATGTATCTGATGGTCTTCAATTTTGTATCATACTTTCGAGGCTCTTCTGAAGATCTTTCAGCTGAAATTTGAGGTTTTCCATCTCAGTTTCTCTGCTGCGAAAGTGAGAGGTATTAACCATCATATGTTGTGCCATTGACATCATCTCTTGATGAAGACTATTGAGTCTGTCATGAATCTCGTTGATCGAGCTTCGAAGACTGTTTAGTCTTTTAGTGTAGCCGTCAGCGAGTTGGTCAACTTTACGGTTTATAGTGGTTAGCATTCGGTTCTGTGCAAGAGCATTTTCCGATTGCCAATTGAGGACTTTCTCTGCCTGACTTAGATGATCTGGACCAGTAGGATTGACAGCTCGTGTAACAACCTTCGGGCTATGAGCGATATTGTTGCTGATAAAATCTTCTGGAGGTGGAAACTCTTCAGCTTGCATCATCATCATTTGTGGTTGTTTTTCTGAATATTGGACAATAAAGTCGTATTTTCCATTACCTAGAGGACCGACGGTAGGATCACCTTCGAGGTATCGTCTGTAAAGGGGGTCCTTTTTCTTCCTTCGTCTTTGTCGGATTTCCTCGTCAGATTCATAGATATCTTCGATGCAAGCAGAGCATGAACATACATCAAAGTATTGATGACCATTTTCGTCTTTGAAAGGGTAGACGACTGATCCGTCTTGGCCAAAGGAAATAGGCTGAAGGGCTTGTTCCTTTTGTGGCTCATAAAATTCTTTTTCATCGATCTGGATGGTGAACTGGGTGAATAGATTATTTCGGAATGATGATGACCTCGGCTTCTCGAATTTGATTTCTGTTGTTCCATCGCTTCGGGAATGAAAGATGACCTCGGACGTCTGAACAGGTGAATGGGTTGCTTCATGTAACTTCTCGTAACTTGTGACCCATGATTCTGGTAGTTGACGAATTAGTTCTTCTTTAGAGATTTGTCGAGGGATTTGAACATCGTTGGATGCTTGTGTAGCTGATGTGACTTCGAGATATAATGCTTCATCGGAAGATGGTAGGACTAGATCAAGTGCGTGATCTTGGATCCTGTAGACAATTTGATGATGCAGAGTTGCGACGACGCTTTTTTCTTGCATAGGAGCACCAACCAGTTGCAGCTGGACTTTAAGCGTTTTTAGTAGATTAGGATCTTGCAATGAAACATTGAAGTTTGGAAACAGTGTTATGAAGACTGTTCCTGCGTTTAGTGTTGTCTGTACTGTTCCGATGCAAGCTTGCTGGTATGACTTTAGTCTTGAGTCAACCAATGCTATTCGTGCAATGACTGGTAAGCCTTTGTGAGCATGTAATGTTAGACCGATTCGAACAACGCCGAAGTGGAGATGAGTAAATCCTTGCTGCTGCCATAGTCTTGGTAAGCTCTCTGGAATTGTGAGCGATATGAACTGTTCTTCTTCCGTGGCCGGGATTTGACAGGATGAGAATTTACTTGACTGGACATACTCCATGACCCTTTTGTTAGAGGAGGGTCTGATAAGCTCTCGAACACCTTTGACTGAGAAAGCACTGGGTTTTTTTGCAAAGTAATCATATGGATTTACAAGTGGAAGAGTAGTTTCGGGTAATTGATCACCTGGAAAATACTCGACTTCATAGAGGGAACTTATATTAGATGAAGAAGAAGATGAACGTGATTTTGCTTTTGGTAAAGTAGAAATTGCAAAAGGGGAATCGATTGTTTTTGAAATAGACATGAATATGAACTTGTTTTCCAGAACATTCAGAACAATCAATCATAATCAAAGATTCATTCATTCATACACAAGCCTTTGGCTCTGATACCAATTCTAAAGAGTAATGACCCCGATTCGATCGTATTGACTAAGTCGTGTTGATCTAACGAGGGATACCAAATTCCAGGTAAAAGGGGAGCTATGTTGCGGCGACTCTACTGCCGACTTACGTGCTCAACCCGACGTTAGGAATTCGTTACCACCACGAAAGTCTTATTGACCGTCGTATTGATAAATCGAGATCATTAACTAAAGAAGAGAAACAGAATCGCGACTTGATAATGAGAGAAAGAACCAGAGATTATGAAGATGTTAAGAAGTCTCGAAAACTAGAGTTTTTAGAGAAACATAGAGAGAGAAACTTAGAGAGAGGTTTTTATAAATTTTCTGATCTGATATTTCACAATGGGGGTACACGTGGTAAAAACGTACACGTGGCAAAAATGTGTCAAAAAAAAATTTCAAAAAAAAAATTTCAGAAAAAAAATTTCAGAAAAAAATTTCAAAAAAAAAAATTAAAGTTTTAGCATATTAAGGGATTCGAACCCCTTACCTCGGGGACAAATATGAGATACATAACCAACTGAAACCAAGCAGTTCTATCGATAAAGTCTTACATGCACATAAGTATATATAGTTTAAACAATCCAAAAGCTTTAATCAATTTTAAAACGCAAAAATAGTAAAATACCCGAACCCGAACCCAAACCGAAAACCAAATCCGAACCCAAAAGTTAAAAATATTTTGGTTGGTATATTAATGTAAAAATATTAGAATTTTGTTTTTGTATTTTCGAATAGTTTGGAGAGCTCATATACAAAATTCTCAATTTTCAAATATTTGCGTAAACTCGAATCCCACCCGAACCCAAGTAAAATATCCAAACTCAAATCTTTTTAAATTCTAAACTAATATCCATTAAATTATAATAGTAAATAGTATTTAAAATATTAAAATTCTTAAATAATATCCATTAAAATATAATCGTAAATTTTAAAATACAACTTGTTTTTAAAACCCAAATGTTCGAATACTTATTCAGGTTTGGGTTCGGATCGGGTTTGGATTCGGATTTTCAGTTTTTGAGTGTAGGACCCGTTTGGGTATTTTTAAATTTTGGGTTCGATTGGGTTTTTCTGTTTAGGTTCGGGTTCGGTCCTCGGGTTTGGGTATTTTACTATTTTTGCGTTTTAAAAATTGATTAAAACTTTTGGATTATTTAAACTATATATTATGTGCATGTAAGACTTTACCGATAAAACAACTTGATTTAGTTGGTTATGTATATCATATTTGTCCACGAGGTAAGGGGTTTGAATCTCTTAAAATGCTAAAACTTGAATTTTTTATTTGGATTTTATTTTGAATTTTTTTTTGACACGTTTTTGCCACGTGTACGTTTTTGCCACGTGGACGTCACGTTTTTGCCATGTGGACGCCACGTTTTTGCCACATCAGCATGAATTAACGGTTGACTAACGGTGTTAGTGATTTTGTATGTTTTAGCACAAAATGTTAAGTTTATGTCTTATATTTGAATTATCGTTTAGTTATTGTATGTTTTAGCACGAGCATATACTTCATGTATGAATTCAACATATTGATATAATCCATGTATGAATAAGCCGATTCCCTATGAATGTGTTTTGTCTTAAATTTAGAATTATAGTTCAAGATTTATCATATATTAAGTGAGAAATAATTTATATATTTGGCACTTTAAATAAATATATATACATAGTATGATATTTATTTGTAATATGATTGATAAACCACATGAAACTGCTCATGGCAAGACATTCATGTTTGGGCCATGAAACATGAAACAACCTGGTGTTTCGGTTATTTCAGGAAATTATAAATTGTAATATTTATAATTTCTATGTTTTTTTGGATCAGGTTTTGACCAGACATTTAGTGGACTAATTTTGTTGGCTTAATTGGTCTAGGACTGAAAATTTTTATTCTTTCTACAATGATTTAACAATAAGATGGACTATATCTGGTGGAATATTACAAGACTTTATTAACTACTCTTAAAGAAGCATTCCTCATACTCAAACACATATGAATGATACACCATTTCTGCAAAATATAATTTCTAAAAAAGAAGTAGGAACAAAATCACATGGTTTTTGTTTAATATTTATAAGTTGATAGGAGTACTTTAATTTCATTTTATGGATACATTTTATGTTTGTTATCGGAAAAATGATATTTTACTATATATTTCCCAATACTTGAAAAAAAAAATATGGTTTCAAAGTAATCGTGCGGGGTCCAAACCTAGTTGCAGTATCTTTAACAACGAAAAAAACTGATTAATCGTAGCCATCGAGTCTACATTTAGTATACAATAGTTTCATAGTTCATTTAAGAATCGCGTTTGATTGGTAGATATAATAAAAGTAATGAATTTGGATAAAGAAAAATTATATTTAACTAGATTAGGTATCGGCGTATACTTAGGTCCATGATATAATTAGATTAGTAATGAATTTGAAAATAGATCTACGATATATGTAATTTTTTGGATAAAACCTTTGTTATGTACTTAAGTCCATGATATACCATTAAAAAATGTTATATATCATGCATAACATATTTTAAAAGGTTTTTAAAATTAAAATTATAAACACACTTTTAAATTTCCCAAAAACTATCGTTCAAAGATAAAAACGTAAGTCAACCCTCCATGCAAGAAACACAACTCAATGATTGGCATAATCAATTGAAGTTTTGCTTTACCAATCGAGTATTGTACGATTGCTTAGCTACATATATTGTCTTACCTCTGATTTACCAATATAATAACGTTGAAGCAAGGTTGAAGTTTTTGAAGTAATTATTTTTTTTTTGAGAAAATATGAGACAATTTATTTGTTTATATAGAGGTGAAATTACCAAAACAAATTTCTTTTTGAATTAATAGTTAATTTTATAATATTCACCATTGTGCACATATTCATTTTTAAATAGAAGAAAAAGTAACCCTTCAATTTTTGGAATTAGTAATTTTTCTGTATAATAATATTTTCCTTTTTTTAATTTCTTTATGTTAGTCATTAATTGGATGATTTTCTAAATTCATCATCTCTAATCGAAACGTATCGTATTGTATAATAGTATTATTTCTTCCTTTTAAATATATTTTTCTTATAGAGTTATTGTTTTTTTGTATAATTTTCTTTTGATAATTATTCTACATTTAGTGACCTTTTTCACTTTTGGGATTTGAAATTTTCCAAAATTTATGCTAGCGTAATGTATAAATCTAATTGGTTAAAATTTTTAACACGTGTCGAATTCTTGAATCAATAAACATAACACGTGTCGCGATCTTATGAGTTATACTAACATTTAAAACTAAGCTTTATATAATAAGATCGTAGAATTTCAAATCGAAATACTTAAAAAGTCGTACTCGATAATAACCCACAGATCAAACACCCTACATCTAAACATTTGATTGCAAACTTACTAGAATTGCATAACAAATAATTCCAATAAACATTTAAAAATGCAACATTCTTTCAAAAACGATTCCACCAATCTATCAATTTCAATTCTAGTAACAACAAATAATAAAAGATAAAAAAATATTAGGGTAGAAGATCATAAACCCATCCACAGAACTTGGCAAATCAAATTGAATAGAGTCATAGAGAGATTAAGAGAAATCAAGAAACTGGGTAGAGTCTAGAAAATATAAGTCGCGTCAAGTGTGTTGCTTAATGTTGTGTGAAAAAGGCATTTGCCTAAGGCCACTTAAATTTAAAAATTTAATAGGCCACATTTTTTTTAAAAAGGCTTATTATGGGTTTCATTGATTTGACAAATATGTTTGAGTTTTTTTTTTTGTGCCTGTTAAAGCTCATAACCTATAATTGTTATTATTACTTTTTGTTTATATAGAAATATCTGCATAGTTAACATTTTTAATTTAATATATAATAAAATAAAGCCACACCCACATTATTATATGAGTAAAGGATAATTAGAAAAAGAGAAAAAATATTATTATTATTTTTTTTAATTTTTTTTTTAATATAAAAATACCACGTTTTTCTAAACTCGCCTTAAGCCTCAATATGTTTAAGCACGGCACTACGATTGGCCTCACCACTTCCTCCGAAGCCAAGACGTGTACTGCAAGAATCCATGGACGCTTTTCGATACTCAAAAACCTTTGATCTTACACGACGGACGTTACCGCTTCGTTAACCGGATTATGAATTCTGGTAAAACGGATGGATGTTAATCCGGATTATGAAGATCATGGGTAGTGATTAACTGATCAAGTCGGAGAAGATTCTAGGGTTCAAGAAAGTTTATAAGTTCTGTGAAAAGGAGAAACCGAAATCGGTTTTTAAGTTCTGGGAAAAGGAGAAGAGACGAGTAAGAGATAAGAGAATCTGGGTGATGGAAGAGTATAGGCTTGTAAGTCAGTGGAAACAAGATTATGTGATCTGTAAGATTCGATTTCTTAATCCAAACCCACTAGATTTTGATACGACCTCAACGAGCTTAATAGGCCTTATTGGGCTATATTATTAGTTTTATCGTTAAGCCCAAATATACTTGGGATCCTCTTGTATTTAGTCACTCCATCATTCTCTGTAAACGGGATCGAACAACAATCAATTAAAATCAAACATCTTCTTCCTCTTTACTTCTTCTTCTCTTCTCTAATCTCTTCTCTAATCTCTTCTCTAATCTCTTCTTCTCAGGTCTAATTTTTCTATTTCTCTCTTAATTTTTCTATTTCCTTTTGATAAACCATTTTCTGGTTCTATCAAATGGTGCTTTCATTGAGAGCTATCTCCTTTGGAACTCGAGGCAAAGCAATTTCAAGCTACAGTGGAACTAAGGAACTCGATGCTAGCTTTTGCTGAGCGACTACATAAGGAGAATCCATTTAGAGAATACTGCATAAGTCTCATGAAGGAACGATTTGGTGAAGATTACCAACGAGACTCGATGTACGGCTGGGATCTTCCTCCTCCGCCGCGGACTGAAGAGAACGATGGAGTGACTAAATACAAGAGGATCCCAAGTATATTTGGGCTTAACGATAAAACTAATAATATAGTCCAATAAGGCCTATTAAGCTCTTTGAGGTCGTATCAGATTTCAAGTTGTGCAACCATATTCGAGGTTACTATATATGATGAATCATATGACATGATGATCATGCACTGAAGACTCGAGTCGATAATCATCTTCAAATAATGAGCGACGATTTCATCTTCGATTAATTGGTGACGTCTTGACTCCATCATCCTCATTCTTCGATGAAACTCAGATCTTTTTAGATGAATAAGATTTGCAGAAACTGGTGACGATGAGGTGAGAGAAACAAGAAATGAAAGATGTAAATTATGAAGATGATGATAGTGTTTATTGGGAAAGAAGGTACTAAATATATAGAGAGGCGCTTCATAGTTACGTTGGTACCGTTTATATTAAATTATTGTATTGACCGTTGTTTTCTCTATTTTATGCGCGCACATGACGAAATTATTTTATATATATTTTTTTTAACTCAAAAAGCTTTAATTAATTGGAATGTAACATATCTAAACGACATACATCTCAGATATCAAGGGGAATACAATTATGAAACACAAACGAAGAAAGTGAATCACGTTATTGAAGATGTAATTTTCTGTCTAACATAGTTGCTGCAATTTTGTGTACGTGATTGCAAGAGTTTTCGGGCTCTTGTGCACAATTAAACCTATTGTGCTCTAATACCTCAATCCTAAAGGTATGTCGTATGTAACACTTAAAGGTATCGAATCCACAGGGAAGGAAAGATAACAACACTAGGAATGCAATAAACTAATCGAGCTAAACGATTGATGTTTTTGGTTTTTATGTTGTAAATAAAAGTAAATAAACAAGAAACTAAATACACGATGATTAAACAAGAAACTAAACAAGAACAAGAAGCTCTCGTTGTTCTTTTGAGCAAAGCTAGATATGTCGTTTCTAAGCTTAGCCGTTCTTGAGGTTGAGAAGAATTTTTCCAAGAACTTTCTCTTGCAATCATCCCATGTGGTGATGGATCCAGTAGGTAAGCTCTTCGCCCACAGCTTCGCCTTATCCCCTAAAGAGAAAGGGAATAATCTAAGCTTAAACGCATCCTCAGAGATGCCGTTTATCTTTGTCAGCCCGCACACGTCATTGAAGTTGTCTAGATGATCTAGAGGATCTTCAACTGCTAGCCCATGAAATTTGTTCCCCTGAACCATGTTGATACAAAGCTAGCTTTTATCTCAAAATTTTTGTTTCTCAACCGGCGGTGCATGAATACCGCTGCGGTTTGCCGTGTGCTTGAGGTGCGTCAAACGCCCCTATCACCCTCGGTGGTCTGGCTGCGTGGACTGGCGGGTTCAAATGAATCCCCGCTCCCTGAACTTCTTCCTACGTTTGGGAAATTATCTCCATATTCAACCCAAGTGTTCGTCGCAAGTCTCTCTCTCTCTCTTCTAGCTCGAGTGTTGGCTCGTTCTAGTCTCCGTATGTCAGGAACCAACTCAACCAAGTTTTGTTGTCCTTGGCTTCTCAGGTTCATACACCTTCAAGAAAGAGAAAGAAATAGAACACGGTTAGATGTACGAAAAATAAAAAAATTAGACTCGGTAGAATCCAAATCCTAATGGGCTATTCTATTGCCTTCCCCGAAACGGCGCCAAATTGATTGCAAGAGTTTTCGGGCTCTTGTGCACAATTAAACCTATTGTGCTCTAATACCTCAATCCTAAAGGGTATGTCGTATGTAGCACTTAAGGTATCGAATCCACAGGGAAGGAAAGATAACACAGTAGGAATGCAAGAAACTAATCAGGCTAAACGATTGATGTTTTTGGTTTTTATGTTGTAAATAAAAGTAAATAAAACAAGATAACATAACACGATGATTAACAAGCAAATAAGAAAACAGGAAAACTAAACAACTTAAATGAAAGACTTCAAAATAGCAAGAACATAAAACACAAATGTAACTTCGAATTAAACAAGCAATGCAAAGCAAACTAGCAACGCAAAGCAAACTAGCAACTTAAACAGTTGATTTCTAATGGTAAAAGTATGGACGGTATGGAATGGCAAACGATAAAGAAATGAATGATGCTTCAATGAATGACAATTTCAACGAATGACTATGTTTCAACTTATGGCATGAATCACTTAACTAGATTAGTCCACTCCCGTGGTACTAATCCTTTTATAAATCGATTAAGAAACTAGACTTCCGAATGCTCAAAACCAATTCATAAACAATGAACACAAACTCATATTAGCCATCAAATCCTCCTTAGAACTCAACTCCCGTTGGTTAAGGAATGGATATGTACACATAGATAGGGCGGATTGATTCTCAACACCTTCCAGGTGAGAATCGATCATCAAAATCTAGAAAACTCTCTTTCGAAGCTCATTTCTAGCCTTAAGAATAATCTATATGTGAAGATAAACAATAATCAAACACCAAACATCACAAATCAAGCATCAAACATCCTAAATCTCCAAACCAACATCCCAAAAGAAGTCTACTCACACATGATCAAATGACAAAAATAAACCGTACAAATGATAGATAATGAAGACATAATTGAGATTATATAAAAAATATTTGACAAATCTTCAATACAATATGAGTAGATCTAAGTTTTAAAAGCATACAAAACATGAAAACTAGAGGGAAAATGAAGGAGAAGACTCAGGTTGCAGAGAAAAGTGGTTTTCCCCTTAGTGGTTGAGTGTTTTTAGGCTTTTAAGGGAGTGGGTTCGCAAGTGAAGAAAACAGAGAAAAAGTCAAACTTCGGTCGTGAAATTCGGGCATAGACCGATTTTTGGAGGAATTCGGACATGGAATTCGACCTTGGGTCGATTTTTGCTCTAGGTGTGTTCCTCACCATTTTGCCGTCGGTTCACGGAAATCGGTTCGGACCGATTTTGGACATGTCTTTACTAAATCGCCCATAACTTTTGCACCACGTATCCAATGATCTCTGAAATTACTTCCATTGGAAAGCTAACTCTATTTCCATCTTTTCTATGAAGTGCGTTGAAGCTAAATCGCAGTGAAAAACGTTCATCTGAGTCGATCTTTGAGATACTTGGGCCAGTTCTGCATCATTGTTTTCTCCTTTTCCATCTAAAAGTGCATCTCCCATTATTACAACCTGAAAATTCAAAACACACAAAACACACACAAATACACACAAAAACAACAAAAGAACTGCTAAAAATACAAAAATACTTATTTAGACACTAAATGCATCAAAACACAAAAAAAAACTAATAACACAATAAAATGGATATTTACAACTATGATAAAGTGATAAAATGTATAGTTATCCACCCCCCAGACTTGCCTTTTGCTTGTCCTGCAAGCAACACAAGAATCGACAAACCGAGAATGGTTCGATGCATTCAATATGATAGCCCAACATATTGCCACGACATTGCTTAACGTTTCAAGTGACTCTAACTTCTCAAGACTTATCACGACTCTAGATCCAAAACAAATACATGCATGCCTTCTCGTCAATCAACTCCCTACATTCAGTTTTTATTCAAGCATGAATTCTTATTTATGGGCAATAGATCTACTCCAATTGGCTTGGTGGAAAAAGGTTGTTATGCTTAAGCGGCGGTTTATGTATTTGTGGTTACTCTCAAAATCAAGCAAGTCATTATACAAAAGCAATAGAGAATGGGAACAATTTATGCATACAAGATGTTCTTCCATTGTTCTACCCATCCTAAAGCTTTTCGTCTAATTTTCGAACTTGACTAGCATTGTATTTTCCTTTTCGAAACTTTTCTTAACCACAAATTCTTCTAAACTCAACCCACCAATATTATCAATCCACAATCCTTTCAACACCTTAGCAACTAGGGAATACTCTTCTCATTTCTTGTTTTCTTCTTCTTTTATTCTCTTTTGATGATTTTCGCAAGAGCATTTTTCGTTTTAACTCTCTATTCCCTAGAACGTTTTAGCACAACATGGCTTTTTCTACCTCTTTCTCAATCACATTATTCTTTTCAAACCAATCCCATCAATCCCAACCAATAACCTTCACAAAACCTAACAATTAGAAGAAAGAGCTTGTCGTTTCTATCTCGAAAGATTTTGTACATGAATGCGTGTAGAAAAGACCTCACATCACAATATGCATGCACATTGGTTTAAAGAAAGGTTTTGGGTTTTTGGTGTGGAACCATCTTAAAGAGGAAGATGGCCATTCGAGTTAACAAGTGTGGTACAAAAGTAAGATGACTCGAATGTTCATGTAAAACCATGGTTAAGATCTAAAGCCCATAAGCAAGATGAATTAAGTTAATTATGCCTAATAAGATGGAGTTGATATCGAATATAGCATGCATAATATGTATGTATTTCAAGTTTATAAAGATCAAAGTGCGAAGTTTTCAAGTCTTTCAAAATCGTTCAGCAATGTAAAACCATCATCGAGGGCATCACAATGAATGCAATTTTTTTTTTTTTTTTTTAAATTTTAGTTTAAAATCCACAATGCTTATCAAAACACACAACTCAAAATATAAAACAAAAATCAAAACAAAATGCTTCTCCCCCAGACTTACTTCACATCGATGGTGTGAAAAGAAATTCGAGAAAGAAGACTAACAAAACACAAAACAAAGCAAGAGTAAACACAAATGATATGTACAAGGGAAGGATGGACCATACCTTGGTCCTAGTCATGCATCTTTGGGGGTTGGAGAGGAGGAGTTTTGTAACTCCTTGAGAGTCCGATTCTAATGGTGGAAATATCGTTGAATGAATGATTTGAGCGTGTTCCACCATCGAAGTTGATGAAGATGATTTTTGAGAGGAGGTCTTGTATCTTTTCTCGGTTACCTTCAAACTCGGGATTGAGCTTGGCCTTGAGGCTCGCAAAAGGTTTGTAAAATCCCTTACACTTGAGCTTATACTCAATTTCGCAAAAGGTTTGTAAAATCCCTTACACTTCAGCTTAAACAATAATCAAACACCAAACATCACAAATCAAGCATCAAACATCCTAAATCTTCCAAACCAACCATCTAAAAGAAGTCTACTCACACATGATCAAATGACAAAAATAAACCGTACAAATGATAGATAATGAAGACATAATTGAGATTATATAAAAATATTTGACAAATCTTCAATACATATGAGTAGATCTAAGTTTTAAAAGCATAAAAACATGAAAACTAGAGAGAAAATGAAGGAGAAGACTTAGGTTGCAGAGAAAAGTGGTTTTCCCCTTAGTGGTTGAGTGTTTTTAGGCTTTTAAGGGAGTGGGTTCGCAAGTGAAGAAAACAGAGAAAAAGTCAAAATTCGGTCGTGAAATTCGGTCATAGACCGATTTTTAGAGGAATTCGGACATGGAATTCGACCTTGGGTCGATTTTTGCTCTAGGTGTGTTCCTCAGCCATTTTGCCGCTCGGTCACGGAAATCGGTTTCGGACCGATTTTTGACATGTCTTCACTAAATCGGCCATAACTTTTGCACCACGTATCCAAATGCTCTGAAATTACTTCCATTGGAAAGCTAACTCAATTTCCCATCTTTTTATGAAGTGTGTTGAAGCTAAATCGCAGTGGAAAACGTTCATCTGAGTCGATATTTGAGATACTTGGGGCCAGTTCTGCATCATTGTTTTCTCCTTTTCCATCTAAAAGTGCATCTCCCATTATTACAACCTGAAAACATTCAAAACACACAAAACACACACCAAATACACACAAAAACACAAAAGAACTTCTAAAATGCAAAATACTTATTTAGACACTAAATGCATCAAAACACAAAGAAAAAGCTAATAAAACACAATAAAATGGATATTTACAACTATGATAAAGTGATAAAATGTATAGTTATCAGTACGTGTCTGGTTTCTAGAAAATAAAAGAGGACAAGGTTAGAGAATGTTTGAGGATAAATCAAAAAGGAAATTTGGAAGGTTCTAATGAAGATATTTGGGAAATTGGAGTTTGACAAGAAAAAAGGGAAAATTGAAAAAGGAAAAACTTTTTCTGGGATTTGGAACCTTTCTCTAAGTGATTAGGAAATCATATTGGCTATATAAGGAGATGTGGACGTGGTGGAGAAGGATCAAGGGAGCTGAGGCATAAAGAAAAATCCAAGAGAGTTTCTTGAGAGTGTGTGTGAGTTGTGTAATCAAGTGTTGGAGTCTTTGATGTCATTGGTGTGCGTCGGTGTTGACGTACGGGTGTGTCGTGTTCTAGAGATTCTGTGATATTGAAATCTAGACTCAGGGGGAGTTTAGTTAAGGATAGAGATTATCCTTAAGATTTCATGTTATTGAACGGAGCGGTGAATCAAGAGGGTTGTGCTTGATTTACGCGTTTGTAAATAAGGTGTATTTGCTTTTTTGTTCTAGTGAAATCGTTCATAAACTTGGTCCCGAGGATGTAGGTTGGAAGGCCGAACCTTGTTAAAAAATTTCGTGTCTTGTTTCATTTCCGCACTATTATCTAGCCTCAATTGCACTTTCAATTGGCATCAGAGTGGGTTCCTGATAGAGATTTAGTCTTGTTTCAGATAGATCTCGTGTGAGGATAGAATCAGAGTTTTTAAAAGACAAGACATAGCTGAGAATCGAGAGTGATGGATTCATATAAAGAAGGTACATCTATGAAGAAGCTCATTATCTAGATGAGATGGCTTTTGATGAGTTTGTTGGGATTCTCCAAGCTTTTGAGTTGAGCAAAGTATATGAAACTAAAGGAATGAAGAAAAAGGAAGATGACGCTAAAGAAGTTGTGAAGAAGAAAGATGACATTGGAGTTGCTCTTAAGGTATCATCAACTGAAGACTCAATGGCCATGCTATCAAGACAATTTGCTAAATATCTGAAGTAAAAGGGTAAAGAGAAAAAAAAATAGAAAAGATGAAGAGTCAAGAAGTGGATCAAAGAATTTACAATGTTTTGAATGCAAATTAAAGGATATGAACATGTTCGTTCTGAATGTGCCAATCTACACAAGCAAAAGAAGAAGTCTATGCATGTCGTTGATAGTGATTCTGAAACTGATTCTGAAACTGATTCAGATGGTGAAGAAGATATGAAGAATTTTGTGGCATTTACTAATTCTATGTCCTGTTCTGAATCAGACTCTTAAACTACAACAAAAGTTGTAACTGGAGCAGAACCTGCAACTGGAACATAATTTGCTACAGAAAGTTTCAACGAGATAGAAAGTGTTGATGATGAAGAATTTGCTATGAACTACAAAATGTTGTATGAACATTGGCTGAAACTAGTTGAGGAAAATTCATTGTTGACAAAGGAGAACCTCAAGTTAGAGGCTAAGGTAGTTGAAGCACAAAAGTATGCAACAGAGAAAGAAAAAGAAGCATCACAAGGTAGAGTACAACTTTAAGAAACCTAAAAGAATTTGAGGATGCTTAATAATGGCACAAAGCAGTTGGATAATATTCCGAACATTGGCAAAACTGATAGATATGGCTTGGGATTTAAAGGAAAACCTTCACATTCAGATCCAAAGTTTGTTTCTAGTGGAAAAATCACATCTGCAACAGGAACTGCAGATGTGATAGGAACTGTGATAGAGACTGCAACTGTAACAAAAACTGCGACAGAGACTGCAACAAGAAGAAAAAATTCAGAAGTGCAGAGTGAACCTAGATGAATTTTTCAACCCACTTGACATCATTGTGGAGTTGTTGGACATATTAGGCCAAGGTGTTTCAGATTGATGAGGGAGAGAAATCAAATGACAAAGGCTTATGATGTGAGATTTTGTGTTCCTACATGTTATCATTGTGGAGTTCAAGGACATATTAAGCGTAATTGTTTTAGATTCATTTGAGAATCCAATCATGGAAGCTTAAGGCTCAGGAAGATTTGTGTTAGGAAAGATGATTTATATGGAGATGGGGCACATAGATATGACCTTCGGTTTGCAAAGCGGAGACAATTTTCTAATTAATTTTGACCATGTTGTGACTCAAGCAGGGGGAGAATGGTGATGTTCTTGGTGATATTATTTTGGAGACATAACTCTTGAATTCACAAACATAGTTAAAAAGGGGGAGAATGAAGATGTAATTGTCTGCAGAAAGTGATACAGGATGCTGCAATTTTGTGTACATGTCTGGTTTTGAGAAGATAAAAGAAGACAAGGTTAGAGAATGTTAAAAGATAAATCAAAAAGGAAATTTGGAAGGTTCTAATGAAGATTTTTGGGAAATTGGAGTTTGACAAGAAACAGGAAAACTTGAAAAAGGAAAAACTTTTTCTTATGGGATTTGGAACCTTTCTCTAAGTGATTAGGAAATCATGTTGGCTATATAAGGAGATGTGGACGTGGTGGAGAAGGATCAAGGGAGCTGAGGCATACAGAAATATCCTAGAGAGCTTCTTGAGAGTGTGTGTGAGCTTGTGTGATCAAGTGTTGGAGTCTTTGACGTCATTGGTGCGTGTCGGTGTTGACGTACGGGTGTGCCGTGTTCTAGAGAATCTGTGATATTAAAATCTAGACTCAGGGGGAGTTTAGTTAAGGGTAGAGATTATCCTTAAGATTTCATGTTATTGAACGGAGCGGTGAATCAAGAGGGTTGTGCTTGATTTACGCGTTTGCGAATAAGTTGTATTTGCTTTTATGTTCTAGTGAAATCGTTCAGACTTGGTCCCGAGGATGTAGGTTGGAAGGCCGAACCTCGTTAACAAATTTCGTGTCTTGTTTAATTTCCGAACTATTATCTAGCCTCACTTGCACTTTCAGTTGTTTCTTAGCTAATCGATCAGCCGGTAGATTTTCTCTTCGCGATGCCCACACAAAGTCAATAGATTCAAACTTTTGTTCCCAAGTTCTGATCTCATAAAGCCAATTCAGAATATCATACATCATTTGCTTTTCCAGAATCATATCCACTAATTCGTTACAATCTCCCTCTAAATTACTTTCTTATAGCCTTTAATCTATAACTGCTGTATGGCTAGAATGAAGCTTTGACACTCAGCTTCCATTGCAGTGAATACAACTTTTCCTGTTATTTGACTTGTACCTTTAAACTTTCCTTGCTCATCACGAATTATCCAATCTGCCGTAGACTTGGTATTTGAGTTTAGAAAGCTGCCATCATAGTTGCACTTCACAAATCCTTGTCTTGGTCTTTTCCATGGAGAAAATCGGGGTCGAGAATTATTGGTGCTGTGATTATTGGCTTCCTTTAGTCCATAGTTGATACATTACTCTGTGTCTGTCATTGCTTCTCGGAGATCTTTTCGCCAAGTATTGTGAAAACCTTGAAACACAAGCTTATTTTGGCTTTTCTAGATTCGCCAAAGCACCCAAAATGGAAGATGTGCTGTCAATTAATGATCTCTGTTTTGATTACAAATAATTAAATATATGATTTACCTTCCTTCAACGAACACACTAGGATCAAATAACGAAGACAACAACACATTAGTAGACTGCCAAATTTGAGAAGCATGAGGGCAATGGAAGAAAATGTGATTTGTGGTTTCAATATCTTTTTGACAACGTTTACACAACTTACCTAATACAATGTGTCTTTTATCAAGTTCATAGCATGTAGCCAAAGCCCATGAAAAAACACGAAATAAAATAGTCAAGCTTTGGAGCCAGCGGTAGCTTCCAAATTTCATAAGTCAAATCAGGGTTCCCAGGGGGAGGTCAGCTACTCTCAACATAATCCGGTAAATGATAGGCCAGCCAATATCCAGATTTAACTGTGTAAATACCCTTTTCAGTGTAGTGCCAACCTAAAAAGTCCTTACTTTGAACATAAACATGTTTTGATAGCAAGGAATATAAGGCACGTGTCATCTTGATGCATACGTTCGCAAAGTAAATCTTTATTCCAACCTGCCTTATTTGGCAAAAGAAATTCGGACACATATGAAACATGATGCTGCCCCGAGTTGATATTTCGAGGAGGACGTGAAGGATTAAAAGAAAGCCATGGATCTATCAAAGTTTGAATCATATTGCTGTGGCCAACAATATAACGTAGACCTTTCTTTAATAGATCCCTTCCTGAAGCAGAGACTGCCAACCAAGAGAAGCTTGTGAACCTTGAGAAGCATTCATAATATTTTTTTGATTGAAATACCGTCCACGGAGAGTAAGGGCTATTAAACATTCTAGATGGTAAAGGGTTTGCCAAACTTGAGTAATGAAAATTTGGAACCCAAAATAGAGTAAACATTCCGCACGAATTAAATTGAGGCTTTAGTGTTGATGTTGAGATTGAAGGTTGAAGCAGTTATATCAATCAGAAAGGATAGCTGCATCTATGAGATGACATGCAGAACATTCATCCATGAATGGGGAGATAACTCAGCCATCAGATGCAAAAGCTTGGAAACACTTTGAGAGGGTACACTCATCTTTTGCTAGACATATTTAGAATGTATATCTTGGTCTTTACACTCATCTTTTGTCCATTTGGTATGTCTAGAAGGCAACTCTCTTTGTAGCCAGTAATATTATTGTCATACAACCTTCCCCAGATATGTGCATGCAAAGAGAAATCATATTCTTGAGTATTTTAGTACCTAGTCCTAATCATCGAAAGCGGTCGCTTGATGATTTCTTGCAGCCACTAATATATGAGTTGAAGCAATTGTGGTATACATGTGTTCGTACATATGATATCTCTAGGAAAGAGATTTTTACGATGCTTGCAGTGCTTATGTGGACCATAAGTGACTTTCCAAATTATGGAATGCTATCGGGTTAAACTACGCATGGAAGATTGTCATTTCCGTATTGTCTTAATTGTACCGATGCGTTTCAACTGAAATATGGACGAAAAACAAGTTGGTTTGATTGCCACCGGCGGTTTGTCCCAATCAACCATCCTTACCAGATAAACAAAAGTTTGTTCAAGAACTAAGTGGAGAAGATTTGTTCACGTAAATTGATCCTTACGGTGCCCACGAAACATCTTTTCATTGGGGGGGGGGGGTAATTGGCAGACTCCTGGTACGTCTCGTTTAGGATCTTCCAAGTCTGCTAGCGTACGGGCGCCATCACAGATGCCACCACCACCTCCACAAGCAGTTAAGAAGCCAGTTCCGCACTGCAACCTCATGAGGCACTCATAACCGGATCAACAACATCTTGTGACAACCATAACATAGTGATCTCGATCGATTGGATAAAAATCAACATTCCGGAACATTTTGGTAATATAATAATTATTTGAAATATTTATAATTTAATTTTTTAATAATTTTTTATATGCAGGTTTATTGTAGATAACCATGTTAATAGGAGCGTGTCAGATCGAATCTAGAATTACATCGTCGAGCCGCATGCGAAATGGTCTCAAGAGCCTCAATATATTAAAGATATTTAGTTTGAAATGTTTGCGGTAAAATTTTTTATTTATTTTTGTCATATTTTCAATTTTTAATATTTTTAACTGTGATATTTTCAATTTACTTTCCAGCAAAAAGGGCATTGAGATGAAAGTATAATCGGAGACGTTCTCCGACCATTTGAGGCAAAGGCATTGAAACGCCTTGCTGGGACGGTTTCCAACTGGAAGACGGAGTGGAAGAAGAGCGGCGATGACGCTATGCCGCGCAGTATGGACCCAAATGTTTGGCGCGGCTTAGTTAGGTATTGGGAAGATCCTCATTCCCAAGCTGTAGCCTCTAGATGTTCTAAGGCACAAAACTTTGATCTTAATAGCTACGGACCACCTAAGCACCATGAGGTCAAACTTCATATGTCGCAAAGCGAATAAATTTGGTAATATTTATTTAATAAATTATTTGCTTTTCATTTACTTAATAAATTATTTAACAACTTTGGTTAAGTTTTCGCTTGTTTATCTAATATTTTTGTATTTTCTTATTAGGCTAATGGAGGTCCACTACCTCCTATTGGGGAAGTCATGGTTTACACCCACAAGAACAAGGATGGCATATTTGTAGACCGGTATTCCAAGAAGCTTTTAAATGATGTGAGCGCCAAGGTTATTGAGCGTCAAACACAGTTGGTCCAGACATCTCCAGGCGGTAGTTCCGTCCAGTTTTGTGACTTAACAGTCGACGAGATGGATACCATCCACAGAGAGGTATATCTATTTATTTATTTAAAAAATTTTTTTTACTTCAGTTGAAAATTGTAATGTAAATTTTATTATTTATTTCAGATTTCTCTAAGACAAAGAACAAGGTTTTCGGAGTTGGTTCTATCGAAGACGTTCCGGCTACATGTTCTTCTTCATGAGCTAGGAATTCTCGTGTTGTTGATGATCCTGCTCTCTTACGAACTCAATTGTCCATCGCAAACAACAAGATATAGGTTGTACGACTTCTACAAGAAGCGACGGAACGTGAGCTCTCGGGATTAGATCAGTTGATAACCTACTACAAGAAAACATCTTCTTTCCTACGATATTTGTTCGTAAGAAATATCTCGTAGGAAATCAAAAAATCGTAGGAATTTCGTAGGAAATTTCCTACGAAAATAACTTGGTAGGAAATTGTAGGATTCTGATGTGTTTTCTTGTAGTGACCCGAACTTAGTAGCGGCATTACGCAGGAGACGACCAGCCCAACCGATGAAACCAGCTAAAGAACAAATGACAAAATTGCAACAGGCTGCAACAGAGGCGGCCAATGCGGATATACCAGACATCAACCTCGGGACTGATAATGATATCTAGTTTTTATTTTTACTTTCGTTTTTTTAAACCTGAAAATTATTCATATTTATTTATTTTTGTTTGGATTTAATTAATAAAATCACAAAATCAAAATAATTAATAATATAAACAATAGCTAAATATTGTTGCAACAAAATTAACAAAAAACGACACTAGTTTTGAGTCGAATTAGCATCGACTATAACGATGTATTTGCGACGTTCACGCAAAATTTGCGTTTATTTAGCATCGAATCAGATGTTGCAAATTAACATCGTGTCATGCGTCGCAATGTCGACGCTAATTTTGCGTCGAATTAGCAACAAATTTGTTGCATCGAATTTGCGACGATTTTAGGGATGACGTGGAGTTTGTGACGATTTAGTGACGATCTGTATTTTGCATCACGCTGTTTGCAAGGCTTTGGTTTTTGTCGTAAAGTTAACGCAAAACCGGTTTTACAACGATCTAGCGACGAACATGGACGTTGCTAAACCCTTGTTTTTTTCGTAGTGAAGGCTTATGATCGTATTCAATGGGGTTTTTTAAAGGTTGTTCTCGAGAAGCTTAGTTTCCATCATGTTTGGATTAGTTGGATTATGGAGTGTGTTACTATTGTCTCTAACTCCTTCATCATAAATGGTGGTTCCTAGGGGAAGGTGATTCCATCAGGAGGATTAAGACAAGGACATCCCCTTTTTCCTTATCTTTTTATTTTGTGTATGGAGGTCTTGTCGGGCCTTTGTAGTAAAGCTCAACAAGATTGTCCTCTGTGGGGTATTTATGTATCTCTACATAGCCTTACAGTTAACCATTTACTCTTCGTGGATGATACTATGTGTTTCTGTAAGTCAAACCAAGCTAATTGTGAAGCTTTAGTTTCAACCCTCAATTAATACGAAAAGGATTGGGGTCAATGTATTAATTTACAAAAGCCTAGAACCTAAAGAGAAAGAGTGATGAGAGTCTTAGGCATTAACAATGAAGGAGGCTCTGGAATATACTTAGGTCTCCCAGAGGACTTAGGTTGTAAGAACGTGATAAAGGTTCGTCAAAGGTCTCACTCGTGAACTTCTAGATTTTTTACTCCAGCTAGAAAGCAAGTTCTTTCGAAAGCTATCTTCTTGGCTATGCCAACTCATTCTATGACTTGTTTTAATTTTCCGGTTTCCATTTGTAAAAAAATGCAATATCTCCTTACTCGTTTATAATGAGATGATAAGCCGGATGTACGAAAGATGAGATGGATTTCATGGGATAGGATGACCCTACATAAGAATGCTAGTGACCTAAGTTTTAAGGATTTTGTATCGTTCAATGATGCTCTACTAGCTAAGCTTGGATGGAGGTTAATCCGAGCATCGGATTCTCTTTTCGCCAAAGTCCTCCTTGGTATATACTACCATTTTCTAGCTCCTTTAATCATTCTCATGAATGTAGGAGTATTTTTGTTGGTCGAGAAATTTAAAGCTAGGCTTAGGTTGGCATGTAGGTGATGATACATGTATAAGAGTTTGGAAGAACCCGTGGTTATCTACCTCTACTCCTTATATTCCCATTGGTCCTACTCCTTTAGATGGAATAGATGTACAAGTAGCAGATCTGAAGTTTCCAAGCACAAATCTTTGGAATTGGGAGAAAATAAGATGTGTGATTCCCCAGTATAAGGATATTATTCGACTTCTCCCACCTAGCTCTACAAGACGGCTCAATTCCTTAGCATTACTTCCAGTAAAGAATGGCGTGTATTCTACAATGACTCTATGAAAACCAAAGAAAGACTTCAAGTGTCAGGGACTAATTTGGCGAGCAAAAAAAGTTCCTAAAATCTTGTAATTTTTTGTGGGGAATAGCAAAAAATGCGCTTCCGGCAGGGAAAATCTGGCTAGACGAGGACTAGCCCAGAGTGAAGCCTGCCCATGTTGTGGAGAACCTCAATCTACTCTACATGTTTTTAGAGATTGCGCCTTTGTAAGAGTAGTATGGTCAACAACTCATGTGCACAAGTTACTAGTTAGTATGATTAATTCCACGCTAGAGTGCATCTCGAGTTCGAGGAATATTTGGACAGCTAGAAACAAACTAGTTTTTGCAGAGTAGGTCTTTGAACCAGCTGAAGTTATTTTTAAAGGTACAGTTGAAGTTAAAGCTTGGAATGGAACGCAAGAGAAGCTCCCTCGACCTAGAAAAAACGACAGCTCCAACAATTACTTTTCCAAGGCAAATTCAGTTTTCTTACTTTGTAAACGAGACATGGAATGCTACATCTTGTTGAAGTGGTCTGGCATGGATCATTCAATCAAATGAATCAGCTTTTGAATGTTTAAATCCGTAACGCGAATTAATGTTGCTTCGGTGTTAGCAGCTAAAGCTTGGGCTATGCGAGAAACTTTGGGCTATGCAAGAAACTTTGGGCTATCCGAGAAACTTTAGCTGACCTTAAGGCTTTCCCTTTCGATGATATCTAAATATTATCTGATTCGCTTCAGTTGATCCAGCTAATAAAATCAGAAGCTTCCCATAGTTATTTATGGTTTTGCTAGAAGACATTCGAGTGCTTTCTTCATCCTTTTTGTCTATTTGTTTCTCTTTTATTCCTCGTTTGAATAATTCCATTGCAGACTTTCTTGTTAAATCGGCCCTTGTAACGATTTCTTGTTTAATAAAATTTGCTTGTTAAATAAAATTTTGTTCGGGAAAAAAAAAATAATGAATTTGTTATCTATGATACATTTTTAATCATAATGAATTTTTTATCTATGAGGCCCATACAAGTATGGAACTTTTGGATTACTCGTATTCAAAAATAATAATATAAACTTCTCATAAATGTTCTAGAATGACAATCTTCTGAAGTCATATTCAAAATGACCAAAAATTCAATATAGGGTTCATTATTTTGGATGTATTTATGTCAAACCATTTAACTTTTTAAAAATAGTTGAATAAACTACATATATGTAGAAAATATCATTTAAAATGGAAAATAAAGATATTTCATATTTATGTTAATTATGTTTCTAGGCAAAAGTGTTAATTAAAACATTAATTGGTGGTAATTAGATACATTGAATAATAAAGAAAAAATCTAAGGTTTGTAATGACTAAAATATATCAATCGTGATATGGATCTAACGGCCATTATTCTCTTGTAATCAACGACACATTATCCTAAAACGCGTTTAAATAGAGGTGTATCTTTACTCTCTTACTCACTCTCACTCTCACATATCCAAAACTCATTATTATAATTGCTACTTCAACCATTTCCCATCCGTAATTTTTCCTCTTCTCCTTCTTGCTTCTATCAACCTCCTTTATTTCTAAACCCTAAATCTCATTTCTCGGCTTGTAAAGGTATGTGCTGATGATTTGATTTGTTGTTTCACTATTTTATTGTTTTTATAGAGTTCATGTTAAGGTATATATATACTATAGAATTCAGATCTGAACATACTGTTATGCAATTCAATAACAATATTGTCAAACAATGGTTTTAAACATCTCTCCTCATCTCCTCTTCTCCAGTTAAAGTCTTTCTTTTTTGTGTCTTGATAGAAATCATGTCAAGTCTCAAATCGAGTCTCTCGTGAAATGCATGTTTCCCTTATAGTTTCCTTGAGAGGTAAAAACTTGAGAAATTTTGTTTGTTGTGTCTTTGTTTTAAGAACACCGAATGTATATATACTCAATTATTATTAGTTTAGGGTTCCAAAATTTTCAGGAAAGCTTTGCATCTAGGGCGTTAATAATTTATGGAGGTCTAATTTAATGAGTGACTAGTCTTTGCATAAAAATGATCATTTCTTTATTTATTTAACCATTAAACAAAGAAAAGAAGGACGGTCTTTTCTATTTGTTAAATTATTTGGAATGTTTGCAACCTTTGAATAGTGTGACTCACAGCCATATTTTGTAATAAACCTCCTCGCTATACCATATCTAATTTCTAATCTCTTTTGGTTTTTTTGTAATGATAGGAGTTCTTTTGCAATGGATAAGTCCATTTCGATTGAGGCAACACCGGTCATAAGTTCTAGACAAGATTTTGTAGACGATCAGACCCAAAACACATCATCAACATCTCCTCCTTTAATTGTCACACAACTGCAAACCATTAGACCATCCGATGGCACCAACAACCATTCTTATGATGCGGGTGCTGGTCCAAGTACTGCTCCAACAAAACGAGGACGTGGCCGACCAAAGGGTTCAAAAAAATCGATGTCATCTGCGAAGAAGCCAAAAGCACATGATCCTAGCAAAGTGGTTATATTTTGTCCGAATTTTGATTCAGGGATAACCGAAGCAGAGAGAGAAACTGGAAACCTGGAGATAGTTGATATGGTTATGATGCGGTTTGACGCGGTAAGACGGCGATTATTGCAAATAAATTACTCGAAATGCATCCTTTCAACATCGTCAGCTAATTGCTCGACATTGGGGGTCCGTACTAATATGAAAAGGAGAATTGGTCCAGTTCCTGGAGTACAAGTAGGCGATATATTCTACTACTGGGGTGAAATGTGCTTAGTCGGACTTCACAAAAATATGGTCACCGGCATTGATTATCTGACGGCTAAAGATGGAGCAGTTGATGGTCCTGTAGCTACGAGTGTGGTAACATCAGGACAGTATGATGATGACACCGAGGAGCTTGACACGTTGATCTATACAGGATATGGCGGAATGGACAAGCAAGGTCAACCTTGTGATCAAAATATGGATAAAGGAAATCTTGCACTAGAAGCGAGTCAAAAAATAGGGAACGAAGTTAGAGTCATCAGAGGCAAAGAGGATCCATCCAATTTGAAACAGAAGGTATACATCTACGATGGGCTTTATCTTGTTTCTGATGTGTGGTCTGTGGTAGGTAAATCCGGTTTCAAGGAGTTCAAATTTAAACTCGTGAGGAAAGCAGACCAACCTAACTCTGGCTATGCAATCTGGAAATTAGTTGAAGATTTAAGGAATTATGACTTCATTGATTCGAGAGAGGGTTTTATACTTGGAGATCTTTCTTTTGGAGCAGAGCTTTTACGAGTCTCGTTGGTTAATGAAGTTGATGAAGATGACAAAACGATTCCTGATGATTTTGACTACATCAGATCTCAGTATTACTCAAGTATGACCCCTAATACTATCGATCGCCAATCGCTTGGATGCCAAAATTGCCAGGGTCAGTCTTGCATTCACCCAAGTGGTACCTGCATGTGCATGCGAAAAAACGATGACGAACTATCGTACCATAACAACCTTTTGGTTTGTCGTAAACCATTGATTTATGAGTGCGGTGGATCTTGTCCTTGCCCCAACGACTGCAAAAATCGATTGGTTCAAACCGGTGTGAAACTCCACATGGAAGTGTTCAAGACAGAAAATTGTGGTTGGGGTTTACGTTCTTGGGATCCAATCCGAGCCGGAACTTTTATCTGCGAGTTTGCTGGAGTGAGCAAGACAAATAAAGATGTAGAAGAGGATGATGACTACTTATTTGACACATCTCGGGTTTATAACAAGTTCATGTGGAACTACGAACCTAAGCTTTTGGGTGAGGATGCTTGTGAAAAACTCCCTGAAGTTATCAATCTGTCGAAGCAAGTTTTGATTAGCGCAAAGGAAAAAGGGAATGTTGCTCGGTTTATGAACCACAGTTGTTCGCCGAATGGTTTCTGGCAGCCTATCGAGTATGAAAACAACGTTGATATATATGTTCGTATTGGGCTTTTTGCGATGAAACATATTCCTCCAATGACAGAGTTAACATATGACTATGGAGTTTCTTTTGTAAAGAAGACTGAAGAAGATGAAATACTCTACAAAGGTAAGAAGATTTGTCTATGTGGTTCAGTCAAATGTCGTGGCTCTTTCACATGAGTTGTTTCTTATTTTCTCTTCTGATTTTCGTATCCGTTGTTTTACTTTTTCTTTTATAAAACATTAATAAAACTAGTCCAAATTTGGATCATACTTCTTGCCTAGATCATCAATTCATTATCCGATGGGCTTACACTATATTTATGGCCCAACGCTTACATTAATTCAATAGTTTTTTCCTTGACAATTTATTGTCCACAACATTTATATATGAATTTTGTTTGTCCAGGTCATATATATATAAATCTCACATGATTAATATATCTTCTTCTTATGATTTTTGTATATTCTCTCAAAATCTCCGTCATCATGGTTAATAGTTGTTCTTCTTATGTTTTTTTATTCGTTTCATTTTAATTCATGAACTTTGAAATTGAATTTTGTTAACAAAATTGATGTCAACGATTTGATTCATGAGTATTGTCTCCAAAAATAGGGTTCATCTCTCATGATGTGATTGTAAAACGTGGATAATATTCTACTTTGACAACTTTTAGGTTTGATTAACATGCTTAAGTATATCTCAATTATAAATAATTATTGTCTATAACATATATATGCATTTTTTTCCACAACGAAATATATATTTTGTCAACCATACATATGTTACTTTTTAGATTTTAAAAGAAAATTATAGTTCTTTTTAAAACACTTATATATATGTGAACAAAAGAAAGAGAGAGAAAAGAGAGAGAGAGGAATAGAAAGAAAAATAGAAATGTAAATAGACAATATTCACAAGGAGAAGATTGTCTAATTTTGGGCTAATACCACAAAAATGTGGTAGATCTTGTAACCGTACCAAAATGTGGTAGATATGCCAAAGTCTACTTTCAAATGTGGTATATTTAAAAATATTCCCTTGAACACATTTACTGTAAAAATTAAACCCTAAAACCTCAATATATAGTGCATATCAACTTAAAATCTAGCCATGGCCGATTTCAACTTTTCCAAAAACCATAAGAATCATGGCGCCTAATCAACCATTTAGACAAACTAAATCAGTTTTCCTCAGCAATTCTAAACCAAAATTTAGGCCTAAAAAATACCAATTTCTAATTTATAAACACTTTGGGCGTTTTTATGGAATTTGCTAATTTAGGATGGTCTGATTCTAAAAAATACCAATTTCTAATTTATAAATACCAAGTTCTCAAACATGCATAATCTAGCAATTAAACATGCAAAATAGTTTCTCAACACCATCCTAGAGAAGAGTCAAGCCTCCAATCCCAACATAGAGAACCATGGAACAACAAACTTACCAAATCCAATAGGAAATTCAGATTGTAAATAGGGATTTCGAAACCATACATTTGTAGATCGTAGAAACTAATCCAAAAATCAGATTTATCTCGAACAAAACGAGTGGATTAGAGCCAAGAAACGTCAAAAAAATGAAGATTTGAGAGAGATATGAAGGTTATTAGGTGTTGAAGAGGAGAGAATTGGATGTGAGCTTCTGCAGCGAGAGTGGAAAAGGAGTAGGTAATTGATTTTAAGTTGAAGTAAACTTGACCAAACCGTTTTGATTTTATAGAAATTCCGGTTTAGAGGATAACTTACCTACATCGATCGGTTTCGGAGTGGACCAATCGATATCTCCTCCTCAGACTTGTTCGACATGTTGGATCGATCGGTCCAGTTCCAAACTGATTGGTCACTCCTCCACAGGTTTTGGTCAGCTAACCAGATCGATCGGTCCACAATTGGATCTATCGGTCACTTTTCCTCAGGTTTAAGATGCCTAACCGAACCGATCAGTCAACAAGTGGATCGATTTGTTGCTTCCCCTCATGTTATCGTCGATTTGTCCGACCGATTGGTCTACTTCGGGATCAATCGGTCTCTTCCCCTTAGATGTTGGACAAACTTTCTAGCAACACACAAGCAGAGAGATCAAATGCCAAAAGCGATCAGTATGCAGCCAGATTTTATCAAAAACAAAAACTAAAAACATAAACGAGTATATACAGGGTACCTAGTGGGTTTCCTCCCACTCAGTGCTTGTTTTAGGTCTTTAGATTGACTGTAGTGATGCGCTAGGCGTGGTTAAAGTCTGTAAGATGTATTTGAACACCATATTCGGGTTGTGCATCCGTGAGATACGGTTTATGAGGTTGACCATTAATTGTAAATAAATTTCCATTGGGATCCCAGGGAGTAATCACGCCATGTGATTTCACCTCTTTGATGGTGAACGACCGGACCACCTAGATCAAAGCTTTCCAGGGAAAAATTTCAGATGAGAGTTGAAGAGCTATACCTTGTCGTTCTCCGAAAATCATTTTGCGACGATCTTCTTATCGTGAATAGCTTTGGTCCTTTCTTTATAGATTCTAGAACTCTCATAAATCACCCAAACGAATCTCATCCAATTTGTTTAGCTGGATAAAAACGATTCTCTGCTGCGGTTTTGATGTAAAATATCATCAGCTTAGTAGCTTACAATGCCTTGTATTCTAGCTCAATTGGTAGGTGAAAGGATTTCCCATATATGAGGTTGGACGGTGTAGTTCATATGGGGGTTCGTAGGCAGTTATGTCTGTCCAAATAGCATCATCAAGCTTCAAAATCTAGTCTTTCCATGACTTTCCTACTATTTTATCAAGCATCACCTTTATCTCTCTCTTAAAGACCTCTACATAGCCACTTGTCTGAGGTTGGTAAGGTGTGGCGACTTTGTGCTTAATTCCATGTTTCTTTAACAAGTTCTCAAAAAATTTGTTGATGAAGTGCTTTCCACCATAGCTGATTACAACTCTCGGGATTCATAAACATCTTGAGCACCACTTTTGAATCATTGGTTGGATTTGCAATTGCTTTAACCTGGTTAGAAACATAATCCATAACAACCAAGATGTGCTCATTTCCATATGATGTGGGAAGGGTCCCATGAAGTCAATGTCCCACACATCAAACACTTCAACCTCAAGAATAAAGTTCTTAGGCATCTAATTTCTCTTGCTTAATCTTCCCTTTACCTAACAAGCATCACCCTTCAATACAAACTCAGGTGCATCCAAAAATAGGGTAGGCCACCGAAAACCAGCTTGGAAGACCATAGTATAGTCTTGAAAGACACAAAAGGACCTGCATAATCAAAAGTATGACAAAGATGGAGAATGCCAGGCACTTCGCTCTCACGAATGCACCTTCTGAATAGGCCATCAGAGCACCTCTTATACAAGTAAGGTTCGTCCCAAAATAGTGGTGGATATCCCATAAAAACTTCTTTTTATCGTACCCATTGAAATCAGGTGGTAAAACATCATAGGATAGGTAGTTAGCAAAATTTACTTACCACTGCAATTGATCCTCACTAGCGTGCAGTGTCATCAACTCAAAAGTGCACATGAGGTAGGCCTCCTCAACTCTTGCAATGTAGATATCCTTGATCGAGGAAAGTTCTTCCCTAGGAAGTGCATTATTGAGTGGAACTTCCTCATCAACTCTCAACCTGGACATGTTATCGACTACTCTATTCTCAATACCCTTATTGTCTTTGATTTCCAAGTCAAATTCTTGCAGTAGGAGCATCCATCTCAACAACCTCAACTTGGCATCCTTCTTTCTCAAAAGGTACCTCAAAGCAGCATGGTCCATGTGAACAATGACCTTGGACGCAACCAAATATGAGTGAAACTTCTCAAATGCAAAGACAATAGCAAGAAGTTCCTTTTTTCTTGTTGCATATTTGACTTGTGACCCGTCAAGAGTATGACTAGCATAATGGATCGCATGCAACGTCTTATCCTTTCGTTGTCCCAGAACAGCACCCACATCATAGTTACTAGTATCACACATCACCTCGAACAATAATTCCCAACCCGGAGGTTAAACAATAGGAACACTTACTAAGGATTATTTGATAGTCAAAATTGCGTTAAGACAATCCTCATTATACACAAACTTCTGATCCTTATAAAGCAATTGGGTTAATGGTCTAGCAATCTTAGAGAAATCCTCAATCCTGTAGAACCCAACATGACCCAGAAAACTCATGATCCTTTTCACTGCATTCGAAGGTTGCATGCTCTACATAACCTCGATCAACCTCAATTCCCTTTTCTGGAATCTTGTGACCCATAACAGTTCATATCTCAACATGAAATGACACTTCACCCAATTGAGAACCAAATGTTTGTCTTCGAAACGTTGAAGTACCCTGCACAAATTAGACAAGCAGGTGTCAAAATACATATCATGCACAGAGAAATCGTCTATGAAAACCTCCATAAAGTCTTTACTAATATAAGTAAAGATCGACATCATACACTACTCAAAAGTAGTTTGAGCGTTACATAACCCAAATGACATCCTTCGATAAGCAAATGTACCATAAGGGCATGTTAGAGTGGTTTTCTCTTGACCATCAAGGGTGAATCGGGATACGAAAGAATCTCGGATACCCATCAAAATAACAGTAGTAAGGGTTTGCTAGTCATTCAAGCATTTGATAAATAAAAGGTAAATGGAAGTGTTCTTTCCTAATTGCGGAGTTCTGCTTTTGATAATTAATGCACATTATGTGTACTGTGATAGTTCTTGTTGAAATTAATTCATTATAATCATTTTTAATCACAGTAACACCACTCTTTTTAGGCACCACATGACTGGGCTTACCCAAGTACTATCAGAGATAGGATAGATGATCCCTGCATCTAGAAGTTTCATTATCTCCTTCTTTACAACATCCTTGAGGTTCTGGTTTAACCGCCTCTGATATTCTACAGAAGTCAGTGACTCATCTTCTAGATAAATCCGGTTTAAACCTATATGTTATTGATATAATCACTTCAACCCATCTGTTTAATATTAGGTTTATCCATTGAATCTGATTAAAATAAACATTTTCCGTAAAAGAGCATAAATTTTACATGTTTTGAGTAATTAAGATTTGGAACCCGAAATAGAGTAAACATTTTGCATGAATTAAATTGAGGCTTTAGTGTTGATGTTGAGATTGAAGGTTGTTGTTATGATAATGTGATGTTTTTAAGACATAACCTATATTTTAGTTATAGAGATACTGTAAAAAGCATGAATATGAAAATCTAATCTTTGTTTACAAATGTAGTGGTCTACTTTAAAATCTTAATATCTGATTGATATTAAGATCAATATATGAGAGATCATTTTAGAGATTGTTCGTACAATAAGATCATCTCGGAGATCACCCATTTCTCCAGTATTTTATTGATATTAAGGATGATTATACTTTGGATGAAAATACTGACACACGCGTTCACATTACAAAGGTATGTAAGCTGATGATTAGAGAAAATTGATTTCTTTTTTATGATATTATTACACTCTTCTCTAGTTATTTATGTAAATATTCTACTTACAGAAGAATCTTATAGAAAGAAGGAAGACATGAAGACTTGTACATGAAAAGAATGAACATATTATTCTTAAGAAGGTAATTACTTAAAACCTATATTAGTTTATATAAATGATTTAATAAAAACGGGAATTCTGGAAATTGGAATATTTATATGGCATATTCAATGATTATAGCAATATAAAAATGTATTAAGTAAATAGAATTTTGTTTGCGAAAAAAAAAAAAAATAGATATTGATATACACTTTCAATACCAAAAACAACAACCCATAAGCCATGTCTTAGAAATAATTAAAAATATATAAAATCTTACTAATCCATGCCTCCATTTTGATGTGATTCACCATTCTCTTGAGCATTCCTTACAAGCCTACATGATATTTTGTAGTAAACAAACAAAATAGTTAGTTATGTGTTAGTTTTTATATAACTTTCTGTTCTAATTAATAGAGTATCATTACTTACATCTCAAAGCTTTTATCCACTTTTACGATGTTTGGATTCATATACACCTTAGAAATATGACCATGTGTGCATATTTTCACTTTCCTTGGACAATCAAAGTAGCGGTCAACCTTCCACTTGAGAACAACCACAAGGACACCACTACCAAACATGCGGTAGTTATGGTCAAAGTCCAAAGCTTTTTGTTTCATGGCCATACATTTTAAGACACGTCCACTTTATTGAAAAACAAGTATTGTCAATGAAATATTATAGATAGATTATGCTTAGTTTAATAGAAACAGGTTATGTACTCCTTGTCCCTGATTTTAAATGAATGTCTAAAACCATCAAGGTCATATGAATTATTGGCAACATTCTCTACACTTCCAACTTCGATGACGGCTCCAACTAATTCTAAAAGGTTGCATTATACACTAAAAGAAATAAACATGAATAGAAAAAAAATATAATTATATGATAAAAAAACAATTAACTTACCAACTAAAAGGGATGTATCGATTGGGTTATCAACGAATGAAGAGAATGTCACAAAATTGTTAGGATGATTATCAGGAATAGGTAAAATTTACTTCACAACTATGTATTGTAAGAAGTGGATTTTGTAAGCACTAGAAGTGGCTCTAAATGGATATTTGTTTAATGCAACACCAAAATTCATCATTGACAACCATTGCCCTTCTACGATATAGTCATTGAGAAATCACCAAGGTTTTTGTCAATGACCGCTTCAATCCTTACACCCCATAAACATATAATGAAAAAAATATTTAAAAAAATCTCGGAGGTTATATAATGCAAAAAATAAAGACTGAACATAAAAATATTGAAAAATAAATACATTCTCGTTTGCAAGAATCAAACTGAGATGCTTGAATGGGAGGGCAAGAAAGATTCGATATCTCAAGACCTTATGCCGGACATGGAATCTGGTAATTGTTGGTACCAACAAACTAAGATCATGATAATACTCCATTTTTTTTTTCTCTTTTTAACCTAATTTTCCCGATTTACAATGTATTATGTTCACTCCGAGTATATATAAAGGGGATGTCGAAGACATAATTATGGAATAATCGCGATTTTTCATGTAAATAAAGTTTTGTTAATAATTTCATTTTATGAATTATGAAAAGATATGATTGTTAGGGAATAATTCAGATTTTTCAGGATTTAAAAATATTTTCAAAGTCTTATTTAATATTTATAATTTTGTGTTAACTGTATTTGGAAAATTAACAACCTTTAGAGAAGTTAGTTATGGTTAGTTTGTATTTGAATAAGAGCAAATACTAACCATTATTTAATGTATATTTAATAGAATGGTTCTGCTGAAGTGTAACAATTAACAACCTTTTATATTTTCATCATTCACTCTTTACATCTCTCTTCCATTCACCTACAATTTTTTTCCTAAGCGTCTTCGTATTCCCTCATACAATTAATATTTTTATCATCAATATATGAAGTTACATTGAGTTTACTAAACTTTCTAACTTTCTAAGTACACTACGGATTTGATTGATGTTTTGGAAGTTTATAAATTCAAAACTTAAATATTTTCAAAAACTTTTATCTTTTCTAAATTAATTACATAGCATTTTAAGTATATATGTATATATATATATATATATATATATATCTGTTTGTAAAAGATATTTGGGAAGAAGTTCCACACTTTCGTGGTAAGTGACACAAATAAGAATTCTCTCTATATTATATAAAATGTACGACACAAATATAATTCTCTTTATATTATAAATAATGTATTTAGTTTATCTAAACATATAGTAATATATTTTTTAAAATATTCTAAAATCTATATCATTATTTGAGAAGTATTACTAATTTAATAACACGAAATTGTTAAAATTTACATTAAATGTTAACATCACACTCACTTATTCTCTAAAATGCACAGTATGCTTAATCAAATACCCAAACAATATATCTAGACTTTTTTTATAAACCAAATTTCATTTGCAGCTCTCCAACCAAGTTACACCAGCTTATTTTTTTTAAAAAAATTATACCCATTGTGTCTTTGTGATCAAAACCATGGGTCATCGACAACATTTTATTATTGTCTAAGCGTATAATATACATTATAAATATAACATCTAACATATTAAACCGTCAAAAACATTGCAAGAGGGTTCATCGTTAAACACGTTACCTTGAATGTTGAAGTATTGCGTCTATGAAAATGCATCGTAACGTAACTAAAATTATACCAGTTAAATAGTGAGAATATTCGACATGCAAG
Organism: Crucihimalaya himalaica; assembly: GCA_004349715.1. NCBI lineage: Eukaryota > Viridiplantae > Streptophyta > Magnoliopsida > Brassicales > Brassicaceae > Crucihimalaya > Crucihimalaya himalaica. Next base: position 980,153 of record SMJT01000055.1, on the reverse strand, counting down.
AACCGCATTGAATTGTTCTTAAAATATGTAAGCAAAAACTGTAATATAGTATTAGCTAATCCAAAATACTTGTCCCTAAGATCCAGAAAATCTATAGTTTAGGAGTGTATGAGTTTTTCATTTAAAGATAACATAAAATAAAATAAAGTTTAGGACTTTTACATTTAAAGAGCCTTACAACTAATATTTAATTTTTATTTAATAAATAGTATTCGTTTCTTTCAAGAGACACATGTCATTCTCTCCATCAGCCACGTGTCAAGTAGATGGAGAAAGTTTTTTTTTTTTTCACAAGACCCGAAGGTCAATCCCGTCTCTGACAGAGGAGATGTCAGAGGAGAAAGTTTTTATATATAAGATTTTTCATGTAAATAAAGTTTTTTTAATAATTTCATTTTATGAATTATGAAAAGATATGATTGTTAGGGAATAATTGCGATTTTTCAGGATTTAAAAATATTTTCAAAGTCTTATTTAAAATTTATAATTTTGTGTTAACTGTATTTGGAAAATTAAAAACCTTTAGAGTAGTTAGTTATGGTTAGTTTGTATTTGAATAAGAGCAAATACTAACCATTATTTAATGTATATTTAATAGAATGGTTCTGCTGAAGTGTAACAATTAACAACCTTTTATATTTTCATCATTCACTCTTTACATCTCTCTTCCATTCACATACCTTTTTCTTTCTAAGCGTCTTCATATTCCCTCCTACAATTAACATTTTTATCATCAATATATGAAGTTACGTTGAGTTTACTAAACTTTCTAACTTTCTAATTACACTACGGATTTGATTGATGTTTTGGAAGTTTATAAATTCAACACTTAAATATTTTCAAAACTTTTATCTTTTCTAAATTAATTACATAGCATTTTAAGTATATATGTATATATATCNCACCAGCTTATTTTTTTTAAAAAAATTATACCCATTGTGTCTTTGTGATCAAAACCATGGGTCATCGACAACATTTTATTATTGTCTAAGCGTATTATATACATTATAAATATAACATCTAACATATTAAACCGTCTAAAACATTTCAAGAGGATTCATAGTTAAACACGTTACCTTGAATGTTGAAGTATTGCATCTATGAAAACGCATCGTAACATACCTAAAATTATACCTGTTAAATAGTGAGAATATTCGACATGCAAGAACCGCATTGAATTGTTCGTAAAATATGTAAGCAAAAACTGTAATATAGTATTAGCTAATCCAAGATACTTGTCCCTAAGATACAGAAAATCTATATTTAGGAGTGTATGAGTTTTTCATTTAAAGATAACATAAAATAAAAGAAAGTTTAGGACTTTTACATTTAAAGAGTCTTACAATTAATATTTAATTTTATATTTAATTATGAGATATTTTGCAAAAAGGATGTTTATTTTTCTAAATGTCCATCTATAACTTATCTAGTTAGGATTGGTGGAATAGGTTTTATAATAATCAAAAACCCATTATGCCCTTAATTATAAATAAAAATGAAATAACAAAATTATAAATTTTAATCATATTTCATATTCTAAACCTCTTATTCATATAGAGTCTTTCATTAAAAAAATAAAAAATAAAAAAATATTATACAACCTATCAAAATAAAAATAAAAATTCTTAAAACTTATTTTTCTCTTTTTCCTTGCTGATGCCTTTTTAAATATTAATGAACAAAAATCTAAATGTTTTTTTATCTAGAGTACAATTTTGGACAAAACATTTATATAAAACCTACTACACCTATTTTAAAATAAATACAGTATATATTACAGAAAAATATATCTTTAAATTTATGTTTTATATGTTACAAAATAAAATTATAACTTATAATGGTTTAAATAGTGTTTAAAGGCCGGTCTATTAATATTGTAACGTTGGATACATTTAAAACCACTTTCTTACATTGGTTTGAAAATATGACCTACATATATTTGCTTTATTTTTATTTTTTACATCCATAATCTATATTTTGAAAAATATTTCATATACAAAATATTTTGTTTAAATATATATGTTTTTGAAATATATAATGTATTTATTTAAAAATGGTATAGTAGAATTCAAAAATGTTAAAGAATATATTCGATTTACATAAAATAGATTTACTTTCCTTATTTGTAGATTTGGTTACTAGTTTTAAGGAAATCTAATTTTGTAGAATATTGAGTAAATTGTAGAATACGTATTCTAAACTTTAGAATACGTATTCTAAATTTCGTAGAACATAGAGAATTTGCAGAATACGAGTTCCAAATTTTGTAAAACATGTATTCTAAAATTTTAGAACAAATATCTATTCTAAAATTTTCTGAACATGTACAATGCGTAGAATATGTATTCTAAAGGTTTTAGAACAGACAAAAAATTTAGAAAATGAATTCTAAACTTTTCGGAAGATCTAAAAACCTATTTATATGCGACCAAATCAAAAAATGTTTTCACTAAATCTTCTTTAAACATGTCTATCAACATATTTTTTTGGTTTTTTGTTCTTAAAATTGTCAAAATTTTGATATAGGGGTAGATTTGTCCAAAGTGACAATTTAGAAATTAAGGTGTATATGGACAAAACTTTTTTTAGAACTCCTTTATTTCCAATTGTCCCTTTAATTATTAGTATTAGTTTCTTTCAAGGGAAACATGTCATTCTCTCCACCAGCCACGTGTCAAGTAGATGGAGAAAGTTATTCAACTTTTCTATTTAACTTTCTGACCAAAACTGTTTTTGGAAACTCATATGATCTTTGTGGTCGGGTTATTAATTCAAGGATTTTAATGGATTTGGAAATCTAAGTAAAAAATATATGTTATTTAATTATTGATTTTAAAAAGGATTTCTAAATCATGTGTTATTGGTTCTATGATTTACAATGTTCTAAAACACGTTATGCGCTTGTTACGCGGTGGACAAACATTTAGCATTTAGCCGTATACTCAGACGTCTAGGTGAGGCCTAGACGGATTATATATTTTATATATATATATATATATATAATTTAATATTTATACAACATATTATATATATAGTAATTAAAACTTATATACTTTGATTTTAGTAAAGACAAAATAAAAATATTAAACTCTCATGTATGAAAAAATAGTTTTGAAATATATAATATTCTCATATTTTAAACAAAAGAAATATAATTCTAAATAAAAACAGTGAAAATTGAGAGTATGGAAGTTTAAATATATTTTGTAAATAAATGGGATTTCATATGTCTAGAGACTAATTATACAATTATTTAAAATAATAAATAGTATTTAAAAAATTTATAATAATAGTAATATTTTTTTATTTTTTTTTGTATAAGTAGCCGCCTAGGCGTCCAAATTATTTGAAACCATCAAAACTAACGCATAGCTGAAATTCGAGGTGTTAGGTCACCACATAGTGCCTAGATGCCACCTAGGAGGGGCATTTTAGAACACTGATCATTTATAAATACTAATTAAAATTATTTTTTAATTGTTTTATGATTTATTATTGGATTTTAAAATCTACATTATAAATTAAATAGATTGAATGGATTTGAAAATGAAGAACAAAACTATTCAAACCCGTAGGTAAAACATGTAATTTCAAAATCCATATGTATTGATTTCACATTCAATAATGATTTTCAAATTTTATATGGATTTACAAATCAATGACCAAATAAAGCCTCACAAGTGGACATTTTTTTCTTAGGGGGGTTTATTCATTTAAGGATTTTAATCGATTTAGAAATCCAAGTAAAATCATGTGTTATTCAATCATTGATTTTTAAAAAGATTTATAAATCATGTCTTATTGGTGTTGGAATGAAGGTGCGTTCCGTACACCAACCCTGTACACCAACCATCGTCCGTACACCAACTACCGAAGTCTAGCAGCGTAGCCTGGCGTAGTCTGGCATTGTAGTCTGTCATAGTTTGGCGTAATCTGGCAAGGTTTATCCTTCTGTATACCAATCCCGTACACCAACGTTTGCTTTTGTACACCAATTATTAGTGTGTTCTCTCTCTTCCATGCATGGAGGACAAATTTAAACTCCTTCTCTCTCATCCATGCATCCTTTCTCATTTATGTAATCTTAACAGCTATATTTCTCTATGGCCTATATATTTGTATCTTCTTGTACAATTCAGATTAAGAGAAATAATATATATTTTCTCTCTATTTGCTCAATTCTTCTCTATTCTCTCTTATACTCTTCCGCATAGGTTTCTACATGGTATCAGAGCATGGATCCTTAATGTCGTTCTAAAAACACCAAATCTTGTTTTATTTTCTTTGTTCAATTTTTTTTGGAATGGATTTCTCAAAACAGATCAATCTCCTGGTTATCCTTAAAGGAGATAACTATTTGCTAGAACCACCAGAACTGCTCTCTGCAGTCGTGGGCTATGGGATCACATCATTGGCATCCACAAAAAGTCTCCAATGAACTAGGACAAAGGCAAAAACATGGTGGAAGATGAAGAATCAGAAGTTGAAAAGTCTGGTTCTACCACAAGCTCTGGAAATCCAAAATGGTTCCACGAAGATCAAATGGTGCTTTCAATCCTTCAAGGCTCTCAAAAGCAATCTATTCTTGCTGCTTATTCATATGCTGAAATAGCAAAGGATCTTTGGGATACCCTTAAAGGGGTTTATGGAAACGTTTCAAATCTCAGTCGCAACTATGAGGTTAAGGAGGCGCTGAATTCTCTCCAACAAGAGGAGAAAACGTTTACAAAGCATTTTGGTGAGTTTAGATCACTCTGGCATAACTGGAGTCTCTTCGTCCTCCAACAACGGATCCAGCCACTCTCAATGAAAGGTGTGAGCAAGACCAAATGTTTCGGCTTCTCTTCACTCTCAACATCTCATTCAATGGTCTCATACGCCATATTCTCATATTAGACAAACTTCTTATCCTTAATGATGTGTGTATGCAAATCCAGAAGGAGGAAGGGTATGTTGGTTTATTTGGACAGAAGAGTGAACTGGCTCTTGTTAACCAGGCTGCTTCCAAAAGAGGTGACATCAACGTGGTTGTATGTACTCATTGCAAAAAGCGTGGTCACACCAAGGAGAAGTGTTGGATTCTTTATCCGCATCTGAAACCATCAAGGGGGAGGGAAACTCCTATTGGTAAGGCTTTGTCTGCTTCTGCTGCTGAGGATGATTTGGTTAGGAAATCTAATCTTGAATCGCCTATCAAGAGTATTGCTTCCTTGAAACCATATGGTAAAGCTTTACTTACTCTTAAGCATCATAAACCTCTTATTGTTGATTCTAGTGCATCTCATCATATGATTAGTGATTCAAATCTCATTCATAATGTTGAACCTGAAACTAGATATGTGATTATTGCTGATGGTAACAAAATTCTTGTTAAAGGAGTTGGAAACCTAAAATTGTTTAACAAGGATTCTAGAGCGTTTTATATGTCTGAATTTACTTCTAATCTTTTGTCTGTCCAAAAGGCAACAAAAGACCTTGATTGCTTGGTTATTTTCAGTCCTAATGAGTTTTGGTTTCAGGATATTAAAATTGGAAAGACTATTGGAGAAGGATCTACAAAGAATGGTCTATATATTCTTGATGATCTAAACTCATCCTCTTCTTTCTCTGTTTCTACTCCTGTTTTTGCTAATAATGTTGTTTGGCATGCAAGACTAGGACATCCTCACACTCAAGCTCTCAAGATTATTCTTCCAAGCCTATCTTTTGAGAATGATAAGTGTGAAGCTTGTATCTTAGGCAAACATTGTAGAATTGTTTTTTCAAACTCTTCTAAAACTTATGAAAATTGCTTTGATCTTATTCATTCTAATGTTTGGACTGCTCCTTGTGAAACAAGGGATCAATACAAGTACATTGTTACTTTTATTGATGAAAAATCCAAATACACTTGGCTAACACTTTAACCCTCAAAGGACCGTGTTTTTGAGGCATTCTCAAACTTTACAGCTGTGTTTCAACTCAATATAATGTCAAGATCAAGAATTTGCGAACAGATAATGGAGGTGAATACACTAGCAATGAGTTCAAATCCTTCATATCCAAGCAAGGCATTGTGCACCAGACTTCTTGTCTTTACACTCCTCAACAAAATGGTGCTACTGAACCCAAGAACCGTCATCTTCTGGAGGTTGCAAAGAATATGATGTTCGATAGATATGTTCCAAAACAATACTGGGGTGATGCCGTTGTGACTGCTTGCTACCTCATCAATCGCCTTCCAACAAAATGTCTAAAGGACATTTCTCCCTATGAGGTACTGAACAAGATTAAACCATCCATTGATTTTCTAACATTTGTTGGGTGTGTTTGCTATGTTCATGTTCCAGATGATAAGAGGGAGAAGCTTCAGTCCAAAAGCATCAAATGCATCTTTGTTGGATATTCTTCAACTCAAAAGGGCTACAAATGTTACAATCTAGAAACAAAGAAAATTTTTGTCTCTCAGGATGTCAAATTTATTGAAGACAAGGGTTTTTATGAAGCAAAAAGGATTGGAACAAGCTGAAATATTTGGGTTCTTCTGGTTCTGACCTTGCCTTTAGCCTAAAACATCCTCTCCAGATGATGTCCAGCCATTCACTACTGAATTAGTTCAGCAATCTCCTTCTGAAAATGAACCTAGAAATGATGAATCAGCTTAGCCATCCTCTTCTGAAAATGGTGAAAACAATGAAAATGCTCCTAACTCAACGGATTCAGCTCCCTCAAATCCTAATGTATCCTCAGATGATTATGAAACTCAAGAAGACCATGATGCTTCTGATGAAACATATAAAATCAGTGAGGAGGTGTCTGATGCAAGTGAGGATAACCAGAACATGGAGGCTGCTATTCATGAAGATGATTCTCCTCTTCCACTTAGACAAAGCTCCAGAATCAAGTATCACCCTTCCAACAAGAAGAATACAAGGGTTTACTATAATAACCTTGTTAATACTGTTGAACATCTTATTCAAGCTTATCGTTCTTTGGCTAACCTTCCTGATGATCATCAAGCTTTTCTTAGCAAAATTGACCAGGTTGCTATACCACAGACGTATGAAGAAGCAAAGGAAAGTGAGGTGTGGACTAAAGCAGTAAAGCCTGAACATGGAGCTATGACAAAAAAACAACACTTGGGATGTCGTTGATCTTCCGAAAGGGAAGAAACTAGTTGGTTTCAAGTGGATCTTCACAATCAAATACCACAGCAATGGTGAAATAGAGAGGCACAAAGCACGTTTGGTGGCTAAAGGCTTCATTCAAACATATGGAGAAGATAACAAAGACATTTTTGCTTCTGTTGCTAAACTACATACTGTTCGTGTTATTTTTTCTGTTGCTACTAATCTTTCTTGGGATTTGTGGCAGATGGATGTCAAGAATGCCTTCCTTCAGGGGGGGGAACTTGAAGAAGAAGCCTATATGAGGCCCCCTTGGTATTGATGTTGAATAAGGCAAATTTCTCAAACTTCACAAGGTTATTTATGGTTTGAGGCAATCACCACGTGCTTGGTATCACAAGCTGAGCAAAACACTCATTAGAAATGGGTTTAAGAGGTCAGAAGCTGATCATTAGCTTTTCAAAACACTCATTAGAAACGTGTTGTCTTGATTTATGTTGATGATATCATTATCTCAGGCAATGACAAAAAAGGTATTCAAAATATCAAGTTTTCTCTCAATTCTGTTTTTGATATTAAAGATTTAGGTGAACTAAAGTAGTTTCTTGGCATAGAAGTATGTCGTTCTGATGAAGGACTATTTATATCTCAAAGGAAGTACACTCTTGATCTTCTTAGTGAAACAGGAAAGCTTAGAGCTAAACCAGCAAAGATTCCCATTGAAGAGAAGTACAAAGATTGTTGTGAGGGGGAACCTTATGACAACATTCGACAATACCAAAGAATTGTGGTAAGCTCATTTATCTCACAATTACTCGTCCTGATTTGTGTTTTGCTGTGAATCAGGTTAGCCAGCACATGCAAGTTCCCACCATCTATCATTGGAATATGGTGGAAAGGATCCTCAAATACCTGAAGGGAAATCTAGGAAAGGGCATTTGGATGCAGAAGAATGGATACACTAAGATTGTTGGCTAGTGTGATGCGGATTGGGTTAGAGACAAGTCTGACAGGAAATCAACAGGAGGATATTGCACTTTTGTTGGAGGGAATATGGTCACTTGGAGAAGCAAGAAGCAGAAGGTGGTGTCAAGGTCTAGTGCTGAAGCTGAATACCGTTCCATGGCTGACACAATATATGAGCTTATTTGGCTTAGAGCATTACTGCTGAATCTCGAAATTAAGACCACTCAACCAATCATCATGCATTGTGATAATCAGGCTAGTATTGACATTGCTTCAAATTCAGTGTTTCATGAGTGCACCAAACATATTAAGGTTGACTACCATCATATTCGTGAGAAGGTTGAACTTGGGATTATATCTCCAGCTTACCCCAAGAGTTCTGATCAACTTGCGGACATTTTCACCAAGGCAGCAAATTCAAAGGTGTGTAGCTTCATTCTAGGCAAGCTTGGCTTAGTTGATTTTCACAAGCCTGGAATGTGATTGTTACACTCTTTTTCCTTTAACCATGGTTTTTTCCCATTGGGTTTTCCAAGTAAGGTTTTTGATGAGGTAACTCCATTCTGGGCACGATCTTCTTCGGCCAAGCTTGAGGGGGAATGTTAGAATGAAGGTGCCTTTCGTACACCAACCCTGTACACCAACCATCGTCCGTAAAACAACTATCGTAGTCTAGCAGCGTAGTCTGGCAGCGTATTTGGCGTAGTCTGGCAGCGTAGTCTGGCGTAGTCTGGCAGCATAGTCTGGCAAGGTTTATACTTCCGTACACCAATCCCGTACACCAGCGTCTGCGTCTGTACCCCAATATGCAATTATTGGTGTGTTCTCTCTCTTCCATGAATGGAGGACGAATTTAAACTCCTTCTCTCTCCTTCATGCATCCTTTCTCATTTATGTAATCTTAACAGCTATATATATTTCTCTATAGCCTATATATTTGTATCTTCTTGTACAATTCAGATTAAGAGAAATATTATACAGTTTCTCTCTATTCTCTACTCTTCTTATACTCTTCCACATAGATTTCTACAATTGGTTCCATCATTAACAAATACTAGTTAAAATTGCCCTTATTCAATATTTAAAGATTTAATATAGATTTTTTACATTGGATTTGAAAATCTAATTTACTTGTAAATTAGGAGATTTGAAATCCTTACTCCGCCATGTTATTTTCGGTGGATTTACAAATAAACATGATAAAAAGCATACGACATATAAGAACTAAGTTTGGCGTATGCTTAGTAACGTGAATGGACTTTTGTGTTTAACGATGCATAACTTGAGAAAACCGAGTAGTCATGATTCACGAGCTCACGTTGTCTTTGTGGTGATAATTGTTGATACAATGAATCACATTCCTTCACAAGTTACTCATGATGATGGCCGACATATATAACTTGAAAAGAAAAAGGGTATTCGTTCGATTCATTTTCTTTTGATTCGTAATACGTTTAAATTCAATAAATAAAAATTAAAGAAACCAATACGACCATAAAATAAAAATAATAAATCCAACCTAACAAAAAATAATTAATCAAACCTAGCAAATAAATAATTAGTATTACATACATTACGTTTAATCCAACCATAACGATCATTAGTAGACATACTAACAAAAACTCAATTCTTTCATTCCTAATTGGTGAATCACCTTAAGTGCATCATAACAAACATTTTCTTCCAAATTAGGGACTTCTTTGAGAGGTCAAATAGGAGAAAGATTATTTTTATATTTTTATGTATGTTATATTTTTAAATGTTTGATTTTGACAAATCCATATTATTTGACTTTGAAATCCATTTTCTAATCCACTTTTAAATCCATGTAATTTTGAAATCATTTTTGATTGATTTTTAAATTGATAAAAATCTGCATGAATTTCCAAATCTTATGAGCTTTTATAAATCCATTAAAATCCTTAAACGAATAAACCCCCTTTAGTAGCGAGCCCACCCATAACCTAAGATGCAAGGAATCGGAAGCGGGTACACAGAAGCGGACGCATTCGGAAGCAAAGAAGTGAATGTTTTGAAAATAATTAGGAAGCGGGTACACGTTGAAGCGTGTATAAATAAATATATATATATATATATATATATATATACATATTTATAATGAAACGTTAAACATATATCATATTAAAAATATATATTTAACCACACAAGATTAGTGTATATAATGTAAGATTCATTAAAGAATAAAAATTAAATAGTCTTTTTTTGTTACAGCAAATAAAATTTGATAATTCAAAGTCAATTAAAATCACTCTTTTGTTTCTCATTTTTCTTAATTCGTTCAAACCGAACCAGATGAGTTTTTTTGGTTAACAACTCATGAATAATTTGGTCAAACAAAACCATATACATGAATGATTTTTCGTTTAAGTATTTGGAAGCTTATTTGTTGAGTCGGTTTTTAGTAAATTGAATATTCGCGTCCTCATTATATGTTTTGTGGTCTTTTTTTTTCTTTTAAAATAAATTATAAATGTTATGCGAAAGAGCATAATGAAAATTACTACCTAAATGGCTAAATTAGTTTATGTTATTTATTTTCTCTAATTCTTGCAAAGTTTTAGTTTCTATCGGTAATACATGGCAGATCAAAATTTTCAAATATATGTCCATCTTCGTGTTGGTTCAGCGGAACTGTAATGTCTCTCTTAGTAGAGTGATTATTTCCAGTAGGTTATCTCTTTGCCGGCAAAAATTCTGATTGTCCTTCTACTCTATGGTATAGAGGTTTCACTTAGTTTTTTGATCCCGAAATCACTGGAAAAATCACTTTGTTAAAAGAAAAATAGATTTCTACATATCGAATTGGAAGAACATTAAAGTTAAAAAAAATTCAAAACGACATTGATATGGAAGTGTTTGTATCAGTGTGTCGACAATTCAGAACTGTCAGCAGAAGCAATTGGTTTAATAAAGCGAAATGCGACTCTCGATAAAGAAACGAAGACTAAGCACATTCGTCTAAGAAGATCGATTACTAGCAATGAATGTAACGGGATAATCCGTTTGCGAGTAAGACTTCAAAAAAATGCATCGTTAATTCACTTGTTTATTATAAACTATTTTCAACATATGGTATAAACTATTTTCAACATATGGTGCATATATCTGCTTATGTAATAATTTGTTTATGTAGTTTCTGTAATGATTTTTTATTCTATTGATATCAATGAATGAGATTTCCCGGAAAAAATGGCTAAATTAGTTATGGATTTTTTTCTGTATGGTTTTCACTTTTAAGTCATCCTAGGAATTCGGTGAAAACAACTAAAACAGAACCGAGGAAACCAAAAATTTTGGTTATTGGCACCGAGATTTTGAAGATAATTGAACCAATCGGCCAAATTGATTTCAGAAATTGAGTTTCGGATCAGTAATCAGATCCTATCAGTTTATCATAAACCGCGATTATGCAGCCATATATAAGGATAATGACTCCTCATTAACGCTAATTTGTTTACTTCTTCTTCTTTGGCTCTCCGCATATGCCGCATGCGAAACCTCACACCATCGTTTATCGTCTTCTTCTCCGATCTTATCTAGACTCATCACCACACATCTTCTCCTTTATCAATTCATCATCTTCTACTGCTTCTTTCACTCTTTTCACTCTCTTCATTAGAAAAGAAGACCATTTTGTTAGGGAATCAACCCCTAATCGCAGCTTTCTTAGAGGTAAGCTCGCCTTTTATCTCCTTAATCCCTTATATGTTTGATTCTTTATACTATATGTTGTCTCCGTCTCGATAATCTTTGATTTCGAGGTTGAAACCCTAACCCTAAAATTTTCCAAATCGATTTGGAGAATTTTAGGGTCAAGGTTTCAACTTCAAAATCATAGATTATCGATTCTTCTTCTGGGTGTTTACAACAATTATGGTCTTTGTGTTGTGTTTGTATATCGATTTAGATAACTTAAGGGCTTTGTTAATTTGACAGATCTGGTGACTTGTAAGAGAGAAGAGACGGCGAGAGCAGAGGCATCACGGATCTCATAGAGTTTTAGTGCCGCTGTTGTTGCCTTTGTTACCGTCTTCGCCGTTGTCGCCTTCGTACTGTCGTCGATGTTGTCGCCTTCGTTACTGTCGTGGCGGCGGCTACAACAAATCCTAAATTTAGATGGGTTGGGATTGTTTTTTGGGTTTGGGTTTGTTAATTAATTGGGCTTGGGTTTGTTATTTAATTTGGCTCATTATTCTATTGATTTGTAATCATATATTTTTTAGTTGAGCCCATCATCTTAGTTTTTGGGTTAATTCGGGTCAAATTAACCGAATTAGAAAAAAATCGGTTTATTTTTTAAATCGATTTTAAACCGAATAGTGAACTAACCGAATCTAATTTTTGTTCGATTTAATTCGGTGCAATAATTCAAAAATTAAAATTTTGTTTAAACGAATAACCCGACCAAAATAACCTGGAAACACCGAATGCAAGGACGACTTTTAAGTAGAGAGCAAAGACCTCAAGTTGACTTTGTAAGTAAGACATAGGACGAGATTATTGCAAACAATGTATTCCGACGAATACCTGTAAATAGTCGGAAAACATTAATCGGAAAACATGTTTAGTCGGAAAATAGCTAGAAATTTATGACCAACCATATTAGTCAAAAAGTGGTTGGAAAATTTCGCCACGATGTTTATAATTAAAATAATAATAATAATAATAATAATAATAATAATATTTTCGACGACTTTTATAATTTTGTTAAAATATCGGAAAAATCGTTTGTTGTATTTGTTGTTTGAGTTTAAGTTTAAGTTTTGAATTTTGAATTTTATGTTTTTTTTTGTTTGAGTTTCGAGTAGAGATTTGAGTTTAAGTTTTGAATTTTGAATTTTATGTTTTTTTTTTGTTTGAGTTTCGAGTAGAGATTTGAGTTTAAGTTTTGAATTTTGTGTTTATTTTTTGTTTCAAATTTTTATGTTTGGGATTGGAGTAGAGATTGGAGATTAGAGATTGATTTTTTGTCAAGTTGTAAATTGTGAAATGAATGAAAACATATTTTTTATATATAGGAAATATTTCCGACGAATTGTCGACCAATTTGTATTTTATTAAAAAAATGGTCGAAAGTTAGTAGGAAATTCATATATTTTGGATGAATTTTAGACCATTTTTTCTCTAAATAAAAATAAAATAAAGAATTGGTCGGAAATTAGGTTGCAATTCATATATTTCCTACGAATTTACGACAAAATTTAAAAAATGGTTGGAACTTAACTAGAAATATTTGAAATTCTGACAATTTTCTAGCCAATTTTTTATATTAAAAAAATTTAAAAATTTTGAAATGGTCAGAAACTCATACATATCCGACTTATTTCAGACCACTATTTAATTATTTAAAAAGGTAACAAAAACAGAATAGTAGTTTGAAATTGGTAGGAAATTCATATATTTACTACCAATTTCCGACCAACTCTATTATTTCCAACCATCACTTGTCATAATGAAATTTGGGTTACTTAAATAGGTTTCTTGTTCTTGTTAGTCTTGTTTTCGGGTTGTCATTTTCGTTCGAAGCAGGAAGCATTGACGAATAAGTTTCAGGTTGTCTTTGCTTCTTCCGTAGGTATCTATAAGGAAGAAATCATAGATAAGCAGAGATCAAGAAACAAGTTGTATTGAAACCAAATCTTTTCTTTTCTTTAGTGGATGTATGCAAAGAAGAGTCTTTGTATGAGATGTACTCTCTGGTTTAGAGAGGAACTCGTTAAATCTTTGTTTTGATTAGCTTTAGTTCTCCGCATGTTTAATCTAAAGCTTAATCAGACTAAAACCTCACTGAAAACCTCTCATTTTTTTGGGATTCTTTACTTATCTAGATAGATTCTGATCTATTTTCCTTTTTTTAATTGTAGGTCGATACTGAACTCGTTAGGTTTCTGACTCAAGGGCTGGTCTACCGATAATTCTGGTTTATTCAATAATTTCTTGGTTTATACCAAATTAATGCTCAACTCATCTCTTACAATTGCTTTGGTGTATTATAGCATTTTTTCCACGGATGGATGTGTACTTGAATTCTTTTACATGTTTTGAGGACTTTAATTTACTGTGTGTATAAAACAATAAGGATTGATGACAAAGTTTAAATCTATGAATATTGTTTATTTTTGTATGAATGTTAAATTATATTCACCAAAAAGTTTTGTTACATTGCATCCTGAGTTTGATATTTTGTTTTGATTAAAGACCATCTCTTGGCTTAGCTTCCGGCGTATTGCTTATAGATGCTAAGCGGTTTCTAATGCGATCTATACTCCGGGCCAGAATGTGAGGTTGGACTGGGGATTCACCGTGCCTTCGTCGGTTACGCTCTCGCAAGATTGTGTGAATTGAAGCTTGAAAAACATATCGCAGCACAAATCTCAGAGTACTTCTTAGGCCTGAGCAAGACAACATCGTCAATATAGCACTGAAGCTAACCGTATACCTGCTGCCAAGAATGTTTCTCACAAGCAGCCTCCGACTTGGGCAGAATATCTACAAGAGAAAAAGAGATGATCTCTAGTTTCAATCGTGTTTTGGCAAAAAAATGCGTCGCGGATATGCACCAACTCTCCATGCTGTCGTTTACTCTCCCGTATTTAGACGGTTATGAGGTGCAAGCCACACAACAAAAGAATACTTTGGCGTGGCATGTGTTAACCACACCCCTTTATGCCATTCTATGAATATTGTTAGACTTGTATTTCAAAAAGTCTATGCCAGTTTTTCCTAATACAATAAGGAACTAAATACATGGAATATGCCATCTTCATAAGATATACGCAAAAATATGGATCAATGTTTATTCCATCTTAATAAAAAGAATCAAGAGGTGTCCAGGTGTGTGTCAAAGACACTAAGCTTGTGTCTAATGACTCTTCACAAATCCAAAATGACGATTATATTGGTCTCTTTAATACGTAAGAGTGATTCATGTTAATGCAGTTTACGAGTTCATTAAACAAGTAGCTTTAAATTTTATTCCGCCTAGGATTTCCATCGAAACTTTTCATGCAAAAATCAAGAGATATATTAAATCTTATAAAATGAAAAGTGAAACCTGATTCTAATTAAAAGAATACCAGAGTTTGTAACAATCTAGTCAAATTTTGTATAAAGTACTTATAAACATAAATGGCAAGTCCTTATGCAAAAACAAAATAATATCTAACAACTACCAAAGTATCTTATATTATATTAGATTAGGCCCTGCGTATATGCGAGATTATAATCTAATATTTTGAAATTTATGAAAAAAAACAAAATCGAAAATTTGAAAAACAGAATTAAATCATCCATAAAAATATATATAATAAAATATTGAGAACGTTTATACAAAATAATTTACTGACATAAAAGTTTAACAAAGTTACATTTATTTATTTATTTTGATTATATATAGTTTGATTTATTTCTCTTTGAATAAGAATTATTTATTTTTAGTCATATTTGAATTTTTTTTCTTTTTCAAATCGACATAAAAATAAATTAGTGTTGTTATTTAGATTTTTTTGCTCATTGTCTTTTGGATCATAGCCATTTTCTGGAAAGTAGAAAAAAACCAACCGAAATTAGAAAAAAATTTAATAATCATAAAAATATAAAAATAAAAAATTTACGACAACCTCTTAAAAATAAGTTAAAATAACTTTTTCGAAAATGAAAAGAAGAAAATTTTACCAATAGAATGAAGTTGAACGTATGATCACGTTTTTGGAGAAAAGTTTTTTGTTTTTTGAAAAAACATGAGACTACTTATTTGTTTATATAGAGTTTAATATTTATAATTATTGTTTCTTTAGGATTAGAAATTTTATTAACTATGGAAGTTTATTCTTTTTAAAAATTAAAAATTTGTATAATTTCTTTATAAAATTTCTATTTTCTGAACAATGTTATTTACTTGTTTTTTTAATAGTTTCTTTAAAATAAGATCTTTAAAATTTTTCACACATGTCAGAATCTTAAATCGATAAACATGACACGTGTCGCGTCTTGTGAGTTACTATCATTTGATATAAATGTTAGGCCAATTTATAAAATATTTAATTTTTATTATATATTTAAATTTTTTAAATATTATATTATTGAATTTAGTAAAGATTTTATGTTATCTAATTATTTACAACTATTGAAAAACATATTATATATATATTTAGTGTAGACGTATATATAGTTTTAATTTTAGATATACTTGTAATAAAATAACTTTGGATCCAACCGTTTTATCTTAATTTAGTGTAATATGTAAAGCTAAAACAGAAATTATTAGTTTATGAGAAACAATAATAAAATTTAGATAAATAATTTAAATAACTAAATAATAAATTAGAAAATATTTGGGTTGAAATTAATAAATATTTATCTTTTCATCAAGTAGGAAAAAAATTCAATCCTATATGTTCATTTAAAAAAAAGATTATCATTTTTTTACTTTCTAGTAAAATGTACTACCGTTCGAGGATAAAGACGTTTTTTGTTTAGCTGATCTAGTGTTAGATAATCTTTATTTATTGCTTTTCGATCATAGCCATTTTATGAAAAATGAAAAAACAACAACTTAAAATTAGAACAAAAAAATTATCATTAAATATATATATACAATCTAACAATCAATAATGATTAAATAACGACAACCTCATTGTTAAATAATAAAATTATTAAATGAAAAGGAAGAAGAAATGTTTTACTAATATAATAAACTAAAAGTTAAGATGGTGTTTTTGAACTAAAGTGTTTTGTTTGTTGAAGTGATTAGTTTATATAGAGTTCAATACTGACAAATTTGTTTTTAGTATTAGAAAATTTCTAAATCAATATTGGAAGTTTTATCTTTTCAAGATATTAAATGTTAGTTTTATTATTTTCATAATATTTAGATAAGAAATAAATTAGCTATTCCTCTTTCAATGAATTTAAGTTATTGGAAAAGGAATTAATTAATTTGATTTACTTTTTTTTAACTATGCTAGAAAAAGAAGATATTTCTTTTTAATTTCATTTTGACAATATTACTATATTTTTTTGTAAAATTTATAAAAGAATAAATTAGCTATTCTTTTTTTCTTTTTTCAATTGTACATATCTGAAACAACAGTTCATTTCATTAGAGATGATTTTCTTCCCAAAGCATAGAACCATATGGCCCAGCTTCGAACCTTCCTTGCGACGTACAATGTTGTAGAGAACCTTATCGAAGGTGCTTATAAGGGAATTCTTCTCAATGAGTATTCAGAAATGAGACATTACCAATCAAATGTGCTTTGTATGCTCGATAATTGTAAAACAGATTTTGATCTTATGATACGTACAAATTGGTGGCCTAGGTTAGTGATAAATATCTCTATACTAGCAGCTTGTAGGCTCCCTGCTGTCTTGGACTGATTCCTCCCAAACTCAGAACGTGCAGCCTTAGCACCTTCCGCCCCTCGTGGTTGCTAAGTCAGCCTAACTCCAAAAGAACTTAAAAAGAATTTTAAGAGAAAACGAGTTTTAGAGAGAACTTTAGAGAAATGTTTACTTTTATTGTTTGGAAATGCTTGGATGGTTACAAATGAGGGATCCCACCCCTTTATTTACAAGTTCACCTCCATAATGGACAGTGGGGATTGAATCGATCTAACAGTGGAGACCAATTCTCTAGATCCTTCTACACTTCTCTACGTCCTCTACAAGGCTCTAAGACATTCTCCTAACTTCTAGAATATTCCAGAAAATATACAAAGAAGAAAGAGTTAAAAATGTCTAAGTGTTTGTGTGGATAAGCTTCTTGGATTCAGCACATACTTCCTTGAATATCCTTGGGCAGATTTTGGCCGTGACAATGCGCTCTAATATAATTTTGAAAATTTTCAATAATTTAAGTCTATATCGTTGTATGGCTGGATAATTATCAATATAAAATTTTTTTATCACTCATATAAATTTTGGCGAAGTATAATCTAAAGGTTACAATGTGTTGTCGCAAATTTATATTAGATAAGTCTTTCATAGATTTGTTTTTGTTTTTTTGTTCTGAAAAATTAAAAATAAAAACCTGAATAATAACATTTATTATGACTTTGTTACATTAGAATACGTAGGATTGAATATATACTGAAAGTAGGATTGAAAATGTAAGAGATGATTTTAGTGGATAAAGAAACAAGAAAATAATACTTAAAGGGAAAAAAATATGGGTAAAAAGAATCAAACGAGAATCCGTGTCAGAGAGAGATTTCTTCACTTCTTCCAACTCCTCAAACATGTGATTCTTGAGCACATCGGCAGCATGCTCGACCCTCTCGAGCTTCTCCCCAATCGCTACCACGGCCATTCCCAAAGCTTCCTGGGATATACTCTTATTCCTCCGCATATTCCCTCGGTTGGTCGTGGTTTCACGTCCGCGCTCATCAAATAAGAGAATTTCCTGAATTTGTTTTTCCATAGCCATCGTCTCCACGAACAGATTTTTCTCCTAACTCTCGATTGAACCTGGCTCTGATACCAACTATCACGGACTGAGTTCTCCCAAACTCAGAACATGGGGCCTTAACAAATTTCCACCCCTCGCGGTTGCTGAGTGAATCTAACTCCGAAAGAACTTTAAGAGATAACAAGGTTTAGAGAGAACTTTAGAGAAGTGTTTACTTGTATTGCTTAGAAATGCTTGGATGGTTACAAATGAGGGATCCCACCCCTTTATATACAAGTCCTTCTCCATAATGGAAGGTGGAGATTGAATCGGTCTAACAGAGGAGATCGTTTCTCTAGATCCTTATATACTTCTCTACGTCTTCTACAAGGTTTTAAGACATTCTCTTAGCTTCTAGAATATTCTTAAAAATATACAAAGAAGGAGTTAAAAATGTCTAAGTGTTTGTTGATAAGCTTATTCCATTCGGCACACACTTCCTTGAATATCCTTGGGCGGTTTTGTGCTGTGACACATCCTCCCCCACCTAATTGAGTAACGTCCTCATTGTTGTGTACTCTAATTAGAGCTTGTCTCAGAATTGCCATAGGTCGCCTTCTGGTTCCCACGTTGCCTCCGACTCTGGTAGCCCCTTCCACTTGATGAGAAAATGAGTTTGGCGAGGGACACCTCGTTTCCGCACTTCCTTTGATGCGAGCATTTCTTCGATCTGATATGACTTGGTTGCCACGGGTGGTCCTCGATCAGATACTCTTCGGCTTTGGTCTGCCTCATCTTGATGATAGGGCTTGAGCATACGCATGAGGAACACTAGATGAATCTTGAGAGTGTCGGACAACTTCACTTGGTAGGATACTTTCCTTACCTTCGAAAGAACTTCGAACGGTCCCTCATATCTTCGAAGTACACCCTTGTATAAACACCAAAACTTTAAATTATTTCGGAGAAGCTTCACATGTACTAAGTCCCCTACCGAATACTCCACGAGTTGCCTCGTCTTGTCCGCCCACTTCTTCATCCGCCTTCGTACATTCTTTAGGCATACATGGGCAAAATTGGCATGTTCTTCCTAAGCCTTGACCATCTTGAATGCTCTAGGACTTCCTTTTTTGGTGAGTGGGATAAAAGGTGTGTGGGGCCGTTAGTGGTTGTTGCCAGGTAGGTAACTCGAACGGACTTCGGTCGGTGGACTCGTTCCTCTGCAAATTGTAGGAAACTGGGAAACATCTATAAATTTTGCCCATCATGTTGGTTAGCACTGACAAAGTGTCGAAGGTATAGCTCCAATAGCGCATTCACCCTCTTTGTTTGGCCGTCCGACTGTGGGTGAATGCTCGTCAAGAAACTTAGGTTCGTGCCAAGTAACTTGAATAACTCCGTCTAGTACTTCTCAGTGAACCGAGGATCCCAATCACTCACGATGTTTTGTGGCAGCCCCCAAAGCTTCACTACATTCTTAAATAACGCCCTTGCTGCCTCCTCCGCGGTACATTCTTAAAAACTGATCGATGATCACCATAATCAACCCACACTTCTCTGATGTTGGTAAGGCACTAATGAAGTCTGATATATCATGGTTTTTACCCACTTTTAACCATGATATAAGTCCTTTTTGTTGAGTCTTTTCTTTAGTTTTAGAGTCTTTCAGGTTCTTTTCAAGCTATAGGCGCATATGGAGCTAAATTGGAATATTGGAAGCTTTTGAAGCAATCTGGAGTTGAAGCAGTTCGGGAACAAGCCAAGCATCGATCGACACCACCCCTTTTGGAGAGACACGACCAAAGAACTAGCATCGATCGATACCATTTACAGTATCGGTCGATGCCAGTGACCAGAACGCGAAACAAACCCGAAGATAAACCAGAAGCTTTCCTTATTTTTTGAGATAACTCCAAAAGCGTTTTGATATCTATATAATTAGGTTTTTGAGCCTCTTAGAGGCGATCTTGGTTTTTTGGGGAGATAGAGTTTTTCTACAATTGAGTTTTTGGAGTAGAAATCTTGAACCTCTTTTATTTCTTACTCTATTTCATTTATTTATATGATATCTATTCTATACATGATGTTTATTGCATTCACCATGTCTGAGTAGATTCCCTCTTACGATTAGGGTTGCTTAAAGGTATTTGATGGATTATTAGATCTGAATTAATTGTTAGGGAATAATCTATAGAGCTTTTCACTAGACTTGAGATTAATGCTGATTATAGCCTCGCGAACTAGAATCTGATGTTAGGCTGATTAATTGGCACGAAAGTGTGATTAGTTTCCTGAACTAGTGTTTGGTGAGAAAAGACCTATTCGCAAAGAAATTTGATTTAGGGATTTTGTGAACAATTGAACTCAATCGTTAATGCTTGTTTAAATTCATAGAATTTGCAAAGAAATTTTGGAATTCTAGGTTTAGGCATAGATAGTTTTCGCAACGACAGTTGGTTTACTTTATATATGTGTTTCAAGTTTGAGAGCGGAGCTTAATTTATTCCTGACAATTGATTTGATTTGATAGTTCTGATTTGCCTGCAAGTTTTTCCTAAGCCTAGCGTTTTCCTCCACTGAATTCTACCTGTTTTAATTATTTTGCTATTCTTAATTTCATCTATTTGGCTTAAACTTAATTCATATTCTAGAATCTATTGAGTGTTATCTTGAATCCTTGAGGATTGACCCCTAGAATACTACAGCGTCTTGCTTAGATACTTTAGGGTATTAGATTTGAGCATATCAAATTTTGGCGCCGTTGCCGGGGATTCTAATTTCACCATTAGATTACGGTTTAAGAATTTCGACTAAGTGTTTGAGCATCAATCGATACCCTCTAGTATCGATCGATTACTCGTTGTTACTTCTGTCACTTACGCGTTTTTAACTTCTGTGTTTCAGGTGTATGCAACATCGGTGACCAGAGGAAGAAGAACAAATAGTTGATCAACCTATCTAACGAAGAGCTAGCTGAATTAGAGCGTACAATCAGAAAGCAAAAGAAACAAGCAGAGATGAACAATCCGATTGTGCTTGCTCGTGATGAGGCTGGGATTTTGAGAGATTAGGAAGGTCACCTATGTGACGCGCGAGGGACAGAGAATTGATGCAAAGGAAACGTTGTTGCCCCTGCACCGGTTGCTAATGCGGTTATCCCACCAGCTGTACGTGGAGATGTTGGAATGCTCATGTTAATCGCGCCAGAACGGTTGGAGAATACAACAGACCAGATCAGTTCTATGCAAACCGATATGCTATTCGTATTCCTACTTTTCAGAGAAATGACTTCGAGCTGAAGCATGCCTACTACACTCTTGTAGGCCAGCATCCATTTCATGGTCTTTCTCATGAGCACCCCATGGATCATATCGAGAGGGTTCGAGGACTTGGTCACCAATATCAAATACAATGGAGTGTCCAATGACATCCTCTTCTGTAAGCTCTTCCCATACTTTCTTAGTGGAGATGCAACTTACTGGCTGAAGCAGTTGCTCCTGGTTCGTTAACTACTTGGAAGGAGACTAAGACTGCTTTTCTGAACAATTTCTACGATGATGCGAGATCAGAAGAACTCATGAACAAGATCTCCCAGTTTTCTCAGGGAGCAAATGAGGCATTCAAGGCTGCCTGGGTTCGATTTCGGTCTTATCAGAGGGACTGCCCTCACCACGCTTTCTCGCAGGTTCAGTTGTTGGGTATCTTCTTCAGAGGGATCGATTGGAGGTATCAGATGGCTTTGGACGCTGCAAGCAATGGTAACTTCAACACCAGGTATCCCGAGGACGCTTATGTGTTGATTGAAAACTTGGCATCTAGCAACAATACAAGAATGCAGATTTTGAGAGGAAGAAGCAAAATGGTAATGCTGATGGTTTGCGATAGCTGAGGTACATGCGAAGCTGGATTCAGTTCACAGTCTGTTATTGGGTAAGCAGCAGAAGGCAGTGCACTTCGCTGAGGAGGTCGAAAACATCAAAGAAAGTGAGGCAGAGGATGTCAACTACATAGGTGGTAATGGGTTTCAGGAATTCATACAACCGCGACTTCACTAACACTCTCAGAGAGGAGGATTCAAACCTGATTTCAAGACTGCTAATTTCGGAGCTCAGAAGCCGTTTCAGAACAGTGGGTACACTCGTACCTATGGGGAATTCATCCTACTAGAACACCGCCACCCAAGACTCAGGAAAGCAAAGTAGAGACTATGCTTGAACAGATTCTTGAGGGCAGCAGAAGATGACTGTCGACTTTAACGGGAAGATGGATGCCTTGTACACTGATCTGAACGGGAAATGAGGCTTTGAACATCCATCAGAAGAGGTTGGAAACCCAGATTGCTCAGACGGCAGAAACTGTAAAGAGACATGATGGTTTCCTACCGGGAAAGATAGTGAATCCGAGGAGCACGTCCATGCCGTTACTCTGAGAAGTGGAAGAGAAGTTGTTCCAAGGCAGAAGAAAAACATACTCGCCTCAGCATCTCGTCGATCTTGCTTGGAGATGACGACGATGAGATTCCTGCAATGACCCAGTATCGATCGATACTCATCCAGTATCGGTCGATACCCCCCTTCATCGATCGTTACCTGTTCAGACTTCTACAGAACCAGTTGAAAAAACCAAAAGCATCGATCGATACACCCCCTTGTAACGATCGATACTCCTCCAAAGGTCGACCAGAAGCAGACCACAGACATGTCGGGAGGAGTTTATGTACCAAAGATTCCTTTCCCTCGACCCCCTGCTAAGTCGAAGAAAGAGATAGAAGAACTAGATGCAGAGCAATGTTAGTAAAGTTAGTGGTCGAACTCCCGTTCGTAGATGCTCTCAAGACTGCACCAGCTTTCAGAAGGTATATCAACGAGGATGGTTTGGAGCAATGTGGAACCTTGAGGAAGAAGTACTGCGAATCACTCACGAGTACAGTCGATCCTTCTCAACAAGATTCCAGACTCACACCAAACTAGGATCTCCCTGATCCTCGCTGATCGATCAGTTCGATTTCCTGAAGGTTACTTGAGGATGTCCCGATTACCATTGGAATTGCTTAGTTCAACCGATTTATCGTCCTTGAGTATGATGCTGAACCACGAGATCTACTGATTATTGGGCAGACCGTTCTTAGCTACAGCTGGAGCCCTAATCGATTGCAAAAATGGGCGGAATATCTCTCAACATTGTGATCTGGTCATGACGTTCAACATGGAGAAGATGATGAAGAAACCAACCATCGATGGTCAGACTTTCTTCATTGACACCTTCAGTGACTTATCAGATTGAGTAGTTCCTAAGATTGCACCCTGAGAATCCCTTGGAGAGATCTTTGGTTTGCTCAGCTGAGACGGAGATGGTTCCTACTAAAGACTGTTGCTGCTTTTGCCTTGACAATAATGCTGAAGCATCGATCGATACCACAGGAGGTATCGCATCCGATACCAACCCCTTCTTCCCGAAGAACTGCACATCTCTCGCACCAGGCCCGATTCTTTGCCTGAATTGAGTGAAGAGAAAGCCCCCTAAGTTTGATCTTAAAGCCACCTCCCAGCTAGCCTGAGGTACGTTTTCCTTGGCCCTAACTCTACTTATCCTGTGATTGTCAATTCTTCTTTGAACAACGCAGAGGTCGCCTTACTGCTGAGCAAGCTGCGCAAGTATCGCAAAGCTCTCGGCTATTCTCTTGATGATATTTCAGGTATATCACCAGATCTGTGCATGCATCGGATTCATCTGGAGACGAGTCGAAAGCTTCAATAGAGCATCAGAGGAGACTTAACCCGAATCTGAAAGAAGTGGTCAAGAGGGAGATTTTGAAACTTCTGGAAGCAGGAGTCATCTACGCCATTTCTGACAGCAGTTGGGTCAGTCCGGTTCATGTTGTTCCTAAGAAGGGAGGATTCACAGTGGTTAAGAAATGAGAAAGATGAGCTGGTTCCGACGAGAACAATCACCGGGCATCGCATGTGCATCGATTACAGGAAGCTGAATGCTGCACGAGGAAAGATCATTTCCCATGTCGTTCATTGATTAGATGCTGGAAAGATTGGCTAGTCATCCTTACTATTGCTTCCTGGATGGCTGACTCATGGCTTCTTCTACGATCCCATACATCGGATGATCAAGGAGGAAGACGACTTCACTTGCCCTCCGGCACATTTGCCTACAGAAGGATGCCCATTTGGGTTGTGTAATGCTCCAGCTACATTTCAGAGATGCATGATGTCCATCTTCTCAGATATGATCGAGGAGTTATGGCAGGTATTTAGATGACTTTTCTCTGTCTATGGGTCTTCGTTTAAGGGATGTCTGGACAATTTGTGCAAGGTACTCCAGCGCTGTGAGGAGAAGAGCATCTAGTTCTGAACTGGGAGAAGTGCCACTTTATGGTTCAAGACGGCATCGTTCTGGGACATAAGGTTCTCTAAAGCTGGGATTGAGGTTGATAAGCTAAGATGCAGCGTCATGACAAGTCTCCTACCACCTACATTTGTGAAGGACGTTCGGAGTTTCCTTGGTCCACGCCGGGTTCTATCGCAGTTTTATTCAGGATTTCTCCAAGTTGGCTCGTCCGCTTACTGCTATGTTATCTCTCTCT
>SMJT01000055.1:938443-955053 GCA_004349715.1 Crucihimalaya himalaica | reverse complement strand
GAAAGAAATTTGGTTTAGGATTTTGTGAACAATTGAACTTGACCGTTAATGCTTGTTTGAATTTATAGAATTTGCAAAGAAATTTGGAATTCTAGGTTTAGACATAGATAGTCTTCGCAACGACAGTTGGTTTACTTTACATCTGTGTTTCAAGTTCAAGAGCGGAACTTAATTCATTCCTGACAATTGATTTGATTGATAATTCTGATTTGCCTGCAAACTTCCCTAAGCCTAGCGTTTTTCCTCATTGATTTACCACTTTGTTTTAATTGTTTTGCTACCTTTGATTACATTTATTTAGCTTAGCTTATTCTATGAATTATTTATTTGATGAATTAAAGGTATTTGATTAAAGGTATTTGATGCATTATTAGATCTGAATTAATTGTTAGGGAATAATCTATAGAGCTTTTCACCTAGACTTGAGATTAATGCTGATTCTAGCCTCGCGAACTAGAATCTGATGTTAGGTTGATTAATTGGCACGAAAGTGTGATTAGTTTCCTGAACTAGTGTTTGGTGAGCAAAAGACCTATTCGCAAAGAAATTTGATTTAGGGATTTTGTGAACAATTGAACTCAATCGTTAATGCTTGTTTAAATTCATAGAATTTGCAAAGAAATTTGGAATTCTAGGTTTAGGCATAGATAGTTTTCGCAACGACAGTTGGTTTACTTTACATATGTGTTTCAAGTTTGAGAGCGGAGCTTAATTTATTCCTGACAATTGATTTGATTTGATAATTCTGATTTGCATGCAAGTTTCCCTAAGCCTAGCGTTTTCCTCCACTGAATTACTACCTGTTTTAATTGTTTTGCTATTCTTAATTTCATCTATTTGGCTTAGCTTAATTCATATTCTAGAATCTATTGAGTGTTATCTTGAATCCTTGTGGATTGACCCCTAGAATACTACAGCGTCTGCTTAGATACTTTAGGGTATTAGATTTGAGCATATCAAAATCCAAATATACAGAGTCCCACGACCATTTGGGTATCGGTAAAGCTCTAATAAACTTGTGGTCTTGACGTAAAGCTCTAAGTTTCTCGCATTCATGGCCATAAATATATCGCACCTACCAGTGTTAATATCCAGTTCTGTGCAAGATGGCCTGCCCAACGAGTATCATGGCATTCTCGAATGATATCTCTTTGAAGGCTTCCACTCTACAGAACATATAATCATCGCCCTTTGGTGTAGAGTAACCCGTCCTCAACCCAATACCTCTACGTTTTTTCATCCTCAGCCAATTTTATCAAGTCCTTGGCGACAGAATCACGCTCGAGTCCTTCTCGATCATGTGCCACAATGTCCCCCTCGACTTTACTAATGGCTGCTAACTCTGCTTTTTGACTCAATGCGTCCGCCACAACATCAGCCTTCCCCGACTTATACTCCAAGTTATAGTCAAACTCGGCCAAAAAGTCCTGCTAACATGCTTGATTCGGAGATAGCTTCTTTTTTGTCTGAAAATAGCTTGTGGCAATATTGTCGGTTTGATGGTGAAATGTGATCCGAGAAGGTAATGCCCCGAGTCTCGCAATCAGTGTACCACGACCATCATCACCTTCTCCTGGGCCATGCATTGCCTTTCTATCTCATTCAGTTTTCGAACTCTCAAAGGAAATGAGATGCCCTTCTTGCATCAAAACGCCCCCAATGTAAAATTCTGACGCATCGGTGTGCATCTCGAACAGTAAGCTGAAGCTGGGTAAGGCGAGGATGGGCTCTTGATTTACCGCTTTCTGTAGCTCCCCGAAGGCCTCTTACCAACGTTCAAACCACTCCAAGGACTTCCCTTTTTTAGTAAGTCCGTTAAAGGTGCCGCTTTCTTAGAGTAGCCATTTATTAATCGTCGATAGTAGTTCACGAGTTCAAGGAATGATCGCACTTCCGTGACCTTGGTAGGAGCCTCCCACTTGGTGATTGCTTTCACCTTTGCATCCCTCATCTTCACCTTCTCATGTACGATGACAAGCCCAAGGAAGTGTACTTCTTTGGTGGCAAAACGTCACTTTTCCCTCTTCACGAAAAGCTCATTCTCGCGGAGAACCCATAAATCCGTTCGCAAGTGCTCAACATGTTCCTCCACCAAATTACTATAGATGACTATGTCATTTAAGTATGGTACCACGAACCGGTCAAGGAATGATTGGAGGATTTGGTTCATGAGAGTGCAAAACATAGATGGAGCATTCGTAAGGCCAAAAGGCATAACTAGCCACTCGAATGATCTATACCGAGTACAAGTTGTCTTTGGTTCGTTCCCTTTGGCAATGCAGACTTGATAATATCCCTTCGATAAGTCCATCTTGGTGTATACTTTGGCTCCTCCAAGTTATCGAATAGATTGGCAATCAACGGGATGGGGTAGCGATTCTTAATGGTTACCTTATTAAATGTTTGGTAATCTATGCACATCCGAAGAGACTCGTCATGTTTCTTCTGTAATAACATTGGGGCACCATAGGGAGCTTTCGACGATCTCAACTTCTCTGTAGCTGATTGCTCAAGTAATTAACCCAAAATACCTTAACCGAAAAGGCACGGTGAAGTGTGCAGTAGTATGTTCGGGGTCGATCCACAAGGACTAATGGTACTCTATAGACTTGCAAGATTCGTAAATAGTTAAAGCGTAGAAAAGTTGTTTTGGTTTTCCAAATTGTAAATAAAAAATGCAAAGAAATAAACGATGTAGATTATATGATAAAAAGCATTGGGTTATAGGGTAATTCTGGGAAGCAATGATTAACGAGATAAATGAAATAAGAAACTCAAAAATTAAGCACCGTTCTCGAACATGAACACTGGGGTACACTAATCCTCTTTCGAGGCATTAACCTCTAAACTTGACTATTCAATTTTACAAACTGTCGTTTGAGACCTCCTAGTAAAATTAACATTATCAAGCGAGTTCACTAAGTTCACAATACTTTCTAACATACTTTGTCGTTGGCTAAGAGCGTATTGCTCAATTCACATCAATTCTAGTAACCTATCAACACTTTCATGAATAGATAAACCCTAGATCTAAAACAAGGTGATCAATCCTATTCTAGCATTAAGCGCATATGAATTGAAGAACAAAAGAATTAGAGTCTCCTAAAACATTCAAAACATCAAACCATTAGATCCCCTACTTATAACCCTAAACCCCAATTAGGAGATCTACTTAGACATGGCAAAGGAAATAACGAAAATCAAAGACGAAGACATAATATAAATTGCAATCGATTAAAAAAATAGGGTTTAGCAATCATCTCCAAATTGTTAGGTAGGATCAATCTCTAATCCCAGGAGTAGCTTACAAGATCAAAAGTTTCTCCAGAAAAATAGAAAAAGCGTAATGAAAAGCGTGAAAAGAAGTGTCCAATAAAATTAGATTTTTCGGTATTTATACCCTTTTGCCAAAAATAAATAAAAGATAAGATAAGATTAGGTTAAATCGCACGATCCGATCGATCGATCCAGTTATGAATCGATCAATCTCCTTCTCTTGAGCCCATCCGACGAGAGTGATCGATCGTTCCAGTTATGGATCGATCGTTCCAGTTATGGATCGATCGATCCCTTGGTTCTTTCTTCATCTGGCAGCTTGGACCGATTGATCTTGGAATGGATCGATCGATCGGTCTCTCCTCTTTCATCTGACCACTTGGATCGATCGATCCTAGTATGGATCAATCGGTCTCCTCTTGTTCACGCTCACTTTGTCTCGCAATCGTCCCGAAAAACACGTAAAAACGTCCTATACCCGCATAATGTCCTGTAATCTGCAGAAAACACCAAACTCGACCAAAAAGACACTAAAAGACGCTACAAAGACATAATGGAGTCAAAAAAAATGCTTAAACGTAAGATGAAAGACGTCAAAAACACAACATATCAGTAGCCAACAATTCGTTGAGTTGCTTCCTTAGCTCCTCAAATTCGGATGGAACCATCCGATAAGGTGCCATGGCTGGTGGTTTTGCTCCTGGCTCCAAGTCAATTTGATGGTCTACTTTCCTCCGGTGGTATCTTGTCTGGCACTTTTGCGCACATAATTTCCTTGTTTTCCTCGAGAACAGTTTATATGATCGATGGAATTACCTCTGCCTTTCCCAAATCTTCATCACCTTCATCACCGCCAAGAAAGTTGGTTTGCTCTTTTTCACGCCCTATGAAAACTGGATTGCTTAGAGTTTCTCCATCCCTTTGATCTTGCCCTCAACGGTTGGAATAATGCATTGTGAGCCTTTTTCCATAATGTAAACTGAGCTAAGTGCTGGCATTGGTATCGCCATAACTGGCTTCCTGAATTTCAACCCTAGTACCACTTTGAAATCGTCCATGGGTACGACGGAGAAGTTCACCAATCCTATCCATTTTCCAAAATGCAACTCGATACCTTGAGCTATTATGTGGACTGGTTGAGCTTTCGTATTCACCGTCTTCAGCCAACCCTCCCCTTTTATCCACTTCACTCCAAGTCTTTTGGCTTCATCCGCCGCCATAAAGTTGTGGGTTGCTCCCGTGTTTACCATCACCCGAGTAGACTTTCCGTTGATCCGAGCTTCAACGTACATGAGTCTCTTGTTCGGAGATTTCCCAACAGGATGAGCTTTGAGGGCGTTAAGGAGTTGTAATGATTTCAAGTTACTCGTCTGTCCTTGTCAGTCTCCACCTCATGCTGCTCGATTATCGCGGACAACGATCCTAGCTTTGGATATTCATTCATTGGGTGCGGTCTCTTACACACGAAACATCCACCCTTAGGTATGAACGACCTCTTCTTAGTTTCGAACTCCTCCCTCCTAGGATTCTTCTCGAATTCATTTGGGTTAGATGATCGAACTTGATCCCGTCTCTCTCGCCCATTCTTAGGTATGACTTTCTTCTTCTTCCTAAACGACTCGAGAGGACCATGGGAACGAAAGTCGACCAACAACTCAGCTACCACAATGCCTTCATCGACAGACTGAACTCCTCTTCGTTGTAACTCTTGTTTTGCCCATTTTGGTAGTCTGTCAGTGAAGTAAAACACGAGATCCTCGTCCGAGAAGTTAGGAATTTGAAGCGTAAGAGTAGTAAATTCTTCAACATACTCCCGAATCATACTTTTTGGTCGAAGTTTCCTTAACTTCTTTCGGGTTTCATACACAATATTCTCCATGTAGAATAGCCGTTTAAGCTTTTTCTTTAATTCTTCCCAAGTGTCGATCTAGCAAGTTCCCCGTTCAATATCCACATGCTTCCTTCGCCACCATATTATGGCGGTATCCGAGAGATACGATGTCACAACCTTAATCTTTGCCACCTCATCCACAACATTGAGATTGTCGAAGTATTGTTCCATCTACCACATGAAGTTCTTCACTTCCTTAGTATCCCTCACTCCATAAAATCAAGATGGTATAGGGAAGTCCACACGACCATCTCCGGCCATGGGAACCATTATCATATTGGCAGCGGCCCTCTTGCACAATGTCACCTCTTCCTCCATCGCAGTGAACCTTGCGTTCGTCGCTCGATGCCTTCTCTCAAGGTCTGGATGGTACCCGTCAACGTCTCTTCCAACTGAATCAAACGAGAATCCGTGTCGGAGAGAGATTTCTTCACTTCTTCCAACTCCCCAAACATGTGATTCTTGAGCATATCAGTAGCATGCTCGACCCTCTCAAGCTTCTCCCCAATCGCTACCACGGCCATTCCCAAAGCTTCTCGGGATATACTCTTATCCCTCTGCCTATTCCCTTTGTTGGTCGTGGTTTCACGTCTGTGCTCGTCGGATAGGGAAATTTCCTCAATTTGGTTTTCCTTAGCCATCATCTCCATGAACAGACTTTTCTCCCAACTCTCGATCGAACATGGCTCTAATACCAACTGTCATGGACTGATTCCTCCCGAACTAAGAACGTGCGGCCTTAGCACCTTTCCGCCTTCGTGGTTGCTAAGTCAACCTAACTCCAAAAGAACTTAGAAAGTAATTTAACATTATACGAGCTTTAGAGAGAACTTTAGAGAAGTGTGCTTGTATTGCTTGTAAATGCTTGGATGGTTACAAATGAGGGATCCCACCCCTTTATATACAAGTTCACCTCCATAATGGACGGTGGAGATTGAATCGATCTAATGGTGGAGATCGATTCTCTAGATGATTCTACACTTCTCTACGCCTTCTACAAAGCTCTAAGACATTCTCCTACCTACTAAAATATTTCGGAAAATATACAAAGAAGAAGGAGTTAAAAATGTCTTAGTGTTTGTGGATAAGCTTCTCGGATTCGGTCCATGTTTCCTCGAATATCCTTAGGCGGATTTGGGCCGTAACATTTCGCTCTAATAAAATTTTAAAATTTTCAATAATTTAAAACTATATCATTGTATGGCTGAATAATTATTAATATAAAAAATTCTTATCACTCATATAAATTTTGGCGAATTATAATTTAAAGGTTACAATATATTGTCACAAAACTTATATTAGATAAGTTTTTCGTAGAATTGTTTTTGTTTTTTTTGTTCTGAAAAAACAAAAATGAAAACCTAAATAATAACATTTATTAACATTCTTACATAAGAATACATAGAACTAAATTTATATTGAAAATAGGATTGAAAATGTAAGAGATGATTTTAGTGGATAAAGAAACAGGAAAATATGACTTAAGAAAAAAATATGGGTAAATAGAAAATATCATTACTAGAATAAAGAAATACCACAACCTAATTTACCTATGAATTACATCACACCTTATAAAATGCATAAAGAAGGGAAGTACCAAAAAAAATTAAGGAAGAGAAAATTGGATTGTGGTGAATTTGGAAATGGAATATAAGATCATCGACAACAAGTCAGCAATTTGATATGTTGTTATTTTGCATTTTATTTATTCATTTTTCTTTACATTTAGCCATAGGAAAACTATTACATAAAAAGAGTTATTCGGAAATAAAATCCCGAAATGGTGATGAATGGTATACCAATTTTAGTGTTTCCACGTTTTAAAGATGATATTCTGCTATCATTCATTATTCAGAGAGTTTATGAGGTTCTCATATTTCACTTCTTTATAAAGTGATTCCGTTTTTAAATTATTAATAGAGAAATAGATGCCGATAGTTAGAGCCCAAGACCGTCCATATTGGGGATGGGCGTTCGGTTCTTCGGTTCGGTTTGGATCGGTTCTTTCGGTTCTCGGTTCTTTCGGTTCTTGGAATTTTGTATCCATATAAGAACCGGGGTAAATTTCGGTTTGGATCGGTTCGGTTCTTTTCGGGTTCGGTTCGGTCTGGATACTTGAGATTATAACCATTATAGAACCGAAAAAATGGTTTCAATAGGGTTTGGTTATGATTGGTTAACTTTGTAACCAAAATTACTCGAATTAACTAAAAAAGTCTATGGTACCCGCACATAAAACAATTAAAACAATACAACAATCAACATCAAACGACCAATATGTTGAGATTATAACATCTAAACAACACAAGGTTTACAGTTTCCAGATTGAAGAATTAGTGTAACAAAGACTTTAAAGGATTTGATCTGGTTGGATTATTCGAATACGAAGAGATTTTCACGGGGAGGGAAGTTAGGAATAGTTCGCGGGAAAGAGAAGTGATGAACCGTCATTTAAAGAACGTGAAACGTGTTTAAAGTATAGTTGGAAAGTATATAAGGGATTAACTACTAAGTGTAACTTGTTAAGGATTCATCTGTTCTATATGGGTACTATTCGGTTCTCGGTTCGGTTCGGGTTCGGTTCCGGTTCTTCGGGTATTGAATTTTTAGATCCATTTAAATATTTTATAAATTTCGGTTCAGTTCGGTTCGGATTTTTTCCGGTTCGGTTCGGTTCGGTTTTTTGGTTCCAGGATATTTTGCCCACCCCTAGTCCATATGTAGGCCAGAGGGGCCTCGGTTTTATTCCCATACATAATTTCAAAACATGTTTCATAAAAAGTGATCCAAGAATTTTTATTTTTAACATTGAAATAAGGCCCTAAATTTGTTTTTTCTTCTTGGCCCTTCAATATGTTATAACATATAATTTTCTTGGCCCTAAAACTCTGAATTAGGACACGTCTAATCCTTAGAAAGATATGCTGCTAAGAACATCACTTACACGTCTAGTGGTGCTAAAAGTGTGTATATGTATTGCCTTAGGTGTTTGGGAAGTGGAAATGAATAAATAACCTACATCGTACTGTGACTAGAAGTAGTGTTTGGGAAGTGGAATGAATACCTAACATACATCTTACTGAGACTAATAATAGGCTTAGACGATCGAATAAGTACATGTTACAATTTTGAAGCAAAATCGGGTTTACTGAGTAGGACTGGACATAATTCCTCCTTACTCGGTTCGTACCTGCTACTCGATACGTATTCGGCTTGAAAATTCAAGTATTAGATCTAGTCAAGTCGGGTAACAAGTAAGATTATTGATTATTCCATTACTTGCAAGTACAAGTCAAGTATCATAAAAAATTTTGGTACTTGCCCTTTTACTTGCTTTGTTATTTGATAAGTGATACTTGATACGAAAATTACTTGATACTGGAAAATTACTTAATACTTGATACTCTCTACCTTAGCTATTGGGCAATAAACCCAATCACCTTAAAATTCAATAACATTAAAACCCAATAACTAAATATACCTAAAATGACGTTAACCAATAAACCCAAAAACTAAAACCCAAATTCTTTAAAGGCTGCGTAGAATATCTTGTTCATGTTCTTGCCCGGTATTTCTTCCTTGGTTGTAGCTTCGCTCATTGGGTTAACTCCTCGTTTTTCTGATATTATCTTAAATAAACTGATTTTAGGATGTTTTGAGACTTTAGTTATTATGGAATTGTAGTTTTGATTCAAGTATTTCAAAGACAAGTAACAATTATCTCAGGTTCAAGTTTTAGGACAAGTAACAAGCCGGGTCAAGTACTTGGCGGGTATTCATTTTTTAGGGGGTAATTGTTTTCATGAATACTTGTTTTGGATGGATCAAGACCAAGTAAAAATATCAATTACTTGTACGGGTCAAACCGGATAACAAATACTTGATATTAGCAAATACTTGTCTTGTGTCCAGCCCTATAATACTGAGTGTTTGATTTTATTTTAGCACAATTGGCATGAGATCAACATGAACTCCGTAAACATCCAAAAAAAGCCTAGAGAACCCGTGCCTTGCATATGTTTGGGAGAGCATGCATTTAAGGCTTTTCAATAAAAACAAAATGTAAAATTATAGAAGTATGAAGCTAATTAAGATAAGAAACCAAGCGCCTAATCAATCCGAGTTTGCAAACCGTATGGACAACCCATCCGTTTACTTTGAGTTCTCGGTGGTCTGCAATGTGCATAGCCTATTTCGGATAAGTTGATCAATGCATTAAAGTAGATTCTC
Organism: Crucihimalaya himalaica; assembly: GCA_004349715.1. Lineage (NCBI taxonomy): Eukaryota > Viridiplantae > Streptophyta > Magnoliopsida > Brassicales > Brassicaceae > Crucihimalaya > Crucihimalaya himalaica. The sequence goes on along the minus strand of SMJT01000055.1, from coordinate 945,656 downwards.
AGGTGATTCGGGTGGCTCACCATGTCTGCGCCGGTTGCGTTCTTGCTAAATGGGGTTGTGATACTCGCTTTTTCTATATCATTTTGTTTCACAACTCAGGAACCAATGGTTCTGAGGACTTTAAGTCTCAGAGCGAATACAAGCTGATAAACGTCTTTTCTAGCTTTTGTTTGATTCACAACTCAGGAACCAATGGTTCTGAGGACTTAAGTCTCAGAGTGAATACAAGCTAGAAAAGCGTTGGTAGGAAAGCTGATTGCATAGGGTATCAATTCCTAATGCACATTCATTGTAGTACATAGGTATCAATCCAAATGGGTGTGATGCTATCAATCAAGATGTGATCAGAGTGAACAAGTTAAGCTAGATANAAAGGTATTGCATATCTTTTTTTTTTTAACAGTAATCAATTAATGCATATCTTAACACTCCTCCTGTTTCATTTTAAATGTTGTTTTAGGTTTTTTCATACGAAAACAATTAAAGTTTTTGTTTTTTCCTAACTAATATGTTTTAGAAATTTTTTATTAGTCTAAACATTAAAATAGTAGGAATAAAACATGAACTTTAAAAAAACATAAGCATTGAAAACCTAAAACAACACTTAAATTGAAACAAATTTTAAAAGCTAAAACAACATTTAAAATGAAACAGAGAGTAATTAAAGAATAGAAGAATGATTATTTTTTTGGGATTATCTTTCGTTAATTGTTAGAGAATAGATAAGTGGTACGCTATGTAAAATGTTTTTACAAAATTAAGATTATATTTAAAAAATTTAGACTTGGTACTCACATTTGGGTAAAACACATTTTATGCAGCTGGGACACCATGCGATGATTTTGGACCATTCACTGCCGGTAAGATCCCTTCCTCCGGCGAAGACGATGCCGCAAGTCTCACTACTTATGAATGGTCATTATCTCCATCACTTCATTCCCTAATCAATTCTCTTGCCTATGTACTTAATACTATGCCTTTTGTGTATGTATGTACTTTATGCAGGATTGTGATAAACGCGTTAGACCGTTGAACAAGCCGAGAGAGAAAAATCTTACGGGGTTTTTGTGTAAATATAAGTAACCTATGCATGTAATTATGTAAATATTTACTGATATGGTCAGTATTCAATTTATGTCTCTTGAAACGAAGTCTCCGTTTTTATTACAGGGTTTTTTAAAAGATTATTTGAACTCTGCTAAGTATCATACAAATATTAAATGATGTTTAAATCTGTATTTATGTTTTGGTGAATAACATTGATGTAGAGGATGAAATTCAATACCAAGGACAGGATAGTGCAGAAGTTCAATTTTTGTATTTGAGCGATGACGAGTAACTAATTTTACTCTTGTTTCTTCGAATTCAAAGATTCTACTAGTATCCATGAACTATAAAGGCAAATAAACGTTGAGTTGAAACCTTAATTATGTACTTTGTTGCATTATAAAAGACACACACAAAAACACTTTGATGCTACGTTAAATTGAGCATCAGACCAATTACTAGTGGGAATGAAGCTAGAGAACTTTTTTTTATCTGTATAATTAAAGGAATCAGAACTGTAGAATTGCTCTCAATATGTGAAACGATGGTCTGAATGATTCATATTTTAGAAATAGAAAAGAACAATGGCTTTATAGAAGCCTTACAACGTCACAATAGAAAATGGAAACGAGAAAGTAGGAAACAGACTTTAGTGAGTCTAACGTAGTAGCCTTATTCAAAGAAGAAAAACTAGCTCGACTTATTTGACTGCAGACTTATTATCTAAGAAAACTAGCTTGACATATTTGACTGCAGACTTAGTCAAACATCCAAAAAATTCCTCTCCTTAAACTGAAATGCTCTCCTGCATCAGTTTAACTTTCCAATTTCTGAATTCCAAGTAGCCCTCTGAACTTCTCATATTGATCTAGCTTGATAGGCTTATTCATGATGTCTGCAATTTGATCATTGGTTCCACAGAAAACTAGCTTCATAACTCCTTCATTAGACAGATTGCGCAGGTAACGCACATCGATATGCTTTGTCCTTCGGTGCATGACTGGATTCTTTGACAGTTTTATAGCCGAGTTGTTGTCGCACATAATGTCAATGCAGTCTCCACTCACATCACCCAACTCCTGCAACATCCCTTTTAAACAAACACAGTGACATGCTGAAGAGGTTGCTGCAACATACTCTGCTTCAGTGGAAGATAAAGTAACAATGTCTTGTTTTCTTGAGCTCCAACAAATTGCTGCTCCATTCACCAAGAACACATAACCCGAAGTGCTTTTCCTATCATTCACATCTCGAGCATAGTCACTGTCCGTGTAGCCTAACACGTTCATGGTTGATGACTTTCCATAAAAAACTCCATAATCCAACGTTCCTTTTAAGTACCTAAGTACTCTCTTAGCAATCCACATATGTTCTTCTTTGGGATATGCCATGAAACGTGCTATTAAACATACTACAAACATCAAATCAGGCCTTGTTACTGTAAGGTACATTAGACATCCCACGAGTTGTTTGTAGAGTGTTGCATCTACTCCTCCGCTTCCCTCGTTTGTGATTTTCATCCCAGGAACAATTGGATTCTTGACTGAATTACAATTCCACATATCAAACCTTTCCAGAACTTCCTTAGCATACTTCTTTTGGCAAATGTGTATTCCGCCACTGCTTTGATGAACTTCTACTCCAAGGAAGAACTTCATTTTCCCCATGTCAGTCATTTCAAACTCCCTCTGCATCGATGACTTGAATTCTGCGCATAAAGACTTATCATTTCCAGTGAAAATTAAGTCATCAACATAGAGACTTACAACCAAGATCTTGTTTTCTGTCTTCTTGAAAAACAAAGTGTGATCATAATTGCTTTTCTCAAAACCTTCCTTCTGAAAATAGCTTTCGATTCTGCTAAACCAAGCTCTCGGTGCCTGTTTTAATCCATATAGAGCTTTTCTCAAACGATAAACCTTATCTTCCTCCCCTGCTCTGATGAACCCTTCAGGCTGATCTACATACACTTCCTCCTTCAGCTCACCATACAAGAAAGCGCTTTTAACATCCAACTGAAAAACGTTCCATCCTTGTTGAGCTGCTACTGCCAAGAGACTCCTTATTGTGTCCCATCGAGCAACTGGCGCAAAAACTTCCGTATAATATACTCCTGCGGTTTGGGAATACCCTTTGGCTACCAACCGAGCCTTGCATTTCTCCACTTTCCCTTCCCCATTGAGCTTCGTTTAGTATATCCATTTAACACTAATTCTCTTTGCTTGAGGTGGTAGATCTACCAATTCCCAAGTTTGATTTCTTTCAATGGACTGAATCTCATTCTCCATTGCTTCTCTCCACTTCTCGTCTTTTTCAGCCTCATAGAAGTGCACTGGATCATCACTAGAGATAAAGAATGCAAAGTTCATCAGAGCATTTTCCTCTTCTTCACTCACCTCTTCACCGATTACATAATCCTGCATCCATGCCGGTGGTGCTCTTGGTCTTTTTGAATTTTCATCAACTTCAACGTCATGTGTTTCTGTTCTTGAGGCCTGGACAGTCTCCTCTATTTCTGCAGCAACATTAGTACCAGCTTCTGCATTCTCAATGTCTTCTCCTCCAACATCTTCTTCGTCATCAGTTTCTTCTTTTTCACAGACCCCATCATCTCCCCAGGCGAGAACGTTTTCCTCCGGCGTACTCACATTCCAGTCCCATTTAGCATCTTCTTCGAAAATGACATCTCTGCTTGTGATGACCTTCTTTGTGACTGGATCATATAGACGATATGCCTTGGATTCATCACTAACTCCCAACAAGATGCATTTCTGACTTCGATCATCAAGTTTTATCCTCCTCTATACCGGAATGTGAACATGAGCAATAGACCCAAATACTCTAAAATAACCATCTGATGGTTTGATTCCTGTCCATCTCTCTTCAGGTACCTTGTTTTTTATCGCTTTAGTGAAGCTTCGATTTAGGACATGCGCTGTCCATCTTGCTGCATCTGCCCACAAAGACCTCGGCATTTTCTTCTCGGAAAGTAGGCAACGAACCATGTTCATAATTGTATGATTTCTCCTCTCAGCTACTCCGTTTTGGGGAGTGTAGGCTGCAGTCAGTTGTCGCTTTATGCCTTGTTCTTTGCAAAACATATTGAATTTGTCATAAGTAAACTCTCCTCCCCTGTCTGTGCGCAACCCTCTGATAACAGTGTTGGCTTCCTTCTCAACAGAGCTTTTAAAGATCTTAAAGGTCTCAAAAGCTTCCGATTTCTCTGCGAGAAAATAAATCCATGTTTTTCTAGAGAAATCATCAACAAGAACCATCAGATACCCTTTTCCACTTAGAGAATTTGGAGTGATTGGTCCACACAGATCGGTATGAACTAGCTCCAGTTTCTCACTTGCTCTCCATTTGCTCCTTTTTGGAAATTTGCCTCTATGTTGTTTTCCTACATTGCACACAGTACACACCTTTGCTTCAGCTGTTAGGTTTGGTAATCCTTTTACTAGCTCCTTCCTTTGCATAAGTTGGATGGACGTGTTGTTTAAGTGCCCAAAACTTCGATGCCAGAGAGATTCCAAGCTCTCTTCCTCCAACTTGAAACAGTTCTCAATTATTGGTTTCTTCTTTGCATAAATCAGAAACATTCGATTTACCGTCATCTCCGTCTCCACAATTAAGCCTCTCTGACTATGATAGATTTTGCACACACCGTTCTTGATCATAAATGTCTACTGCTTCTCTTGAAGTTGCCCAATGCTTAGCAAGTTGTTGGTGAGGTTTGGGATATAATAGACATCGGTTATCACTTGTGTGATTCCTTCTACTTCTATTTTGATCTTGCCTTTTCCTTCCACATTCATCTTCGAGCTGTTTCCTAAGCGAACAGAGTGTTTAAAGCTTTTGTCTAGCTTGATAAACCATGACTTCTCTCCAGTCATGTGATTCGAACACCCAGAATCAAGAAACCAAATCCCTTTTGCTTCAGCATCATTCATATCAACATGAGCCATCAGCAACAGTTCTTCCTCTTCATCAAATTCCACATAGTTAACTCCTTTCTATGTACTTGTGCACTCAAACTGATAGTGCCCTTGCTTTCCACATCGAAAGCAATTGATGGTTGATCTATTCACAAAGGATTTGCCTCTTCCTCGTCCTCTGTAACTTCCTCTTCCTCTTTGAGAATTCCATCTTCCTCTTATTAGAGGGTTGCGCACAGACAGAGGAGGAGAGTTTATATGGTATCAGAGCAAAGATCATTGAGTGTTTGAGAGGAAAAACACAACAGAGAGAATGGGAGACGCCGGAAATTTCACTACACCTGCTGTGCCAAAATTCGATGGAGACTACGACCACTGGAGTCTAATCATGGAGAACCTTCTTCGTTCCAAGGAGTATTGGTATGTTATTCAACCTGGATTTGAGGATCTGAGCAGAATCGAAGCCCCCACTGCAGCACAACAAAAGGGGCTTGATGAAGCCAAACTCAAAGATTTGAAGGCCAAAAATTATCTGTTCCAATCAATTGACAAAACCTTCCTTCTGAAAATAGCTTTCGATTCTGCTAAACCAAGCTCTCGGTGCCTGTTTTAATCCATATAGAGCTTTTCTCAAACGATAAACCTTATCTTCCTCCCCTATATCTAAATTCAAGAGCTTTGTTGCCCATATAGCTTTGTACTCAACCTCTACTGGTAGATGGCAAGTTTTACCATATAGCAGCTGAAATGGTGTTCTGCCTATGGGGGTTTTAAAAGCAGTTCTGTATGCCCATAGAACATCATCAAGCTTGGCTGCCCAATCTCTCTTTGACATTCCCACAACTTTTGCAAGGATGGCCTTGATTTGTATATTTGAGACTTCTACCTGCCCACTAGTCTGGGGATGATAAGCGGTTGCTACATTGTGCTTCACGCCATATTTCTTCAAAAGGTTCTCAAAAATCTTGTTAACGAAGTGAGAGCCTCCATCGCTTATTACAACTCTAGGGACTCCAAATCTGGGGAAGATGATGGTTTTGAACAATTTTATTACCACCTTAGCATCATTCGTTGGGCTTGCAATTGCTTCCACCCACTTGGAAACATAATCCAAAACTACCAAGATGTAGCTGTTCCCATAAGATGATGGGTTGAAAGGGCCCATAAAATCTATTCCCCAAACATCGAATACTTCAACCTCAAGAATAGAGTTCTGAGGCATCTCATTCCTCCTACTGATGTTTCCCATCCTTTGACATGCATCACATCTGGAAATGAAGTCGTGGGCATCTTTGAACATAGTAGGCCACCATAGACCAGTTTGGAGTATTTTCTAAACCGTTTTGAAGGTTGCAAAGTGTCCTACATCCATATGTAGAACCATGGCAGTGTAACAGAATTCCTTGTACCTCCTCTTCGGCTATGCATCGTCTAAACAAACCATCTGAACCTTTCTTGTAGAGGTAAGGTTCATCCCAGTAGTAGTGGTTTAGATCTCTAAAGAACTTCTTCTTTTGATATGCATCCAAGCATTCAGGGATCTTCCCACAGATTTGGTAATTTACCAAATCTGCATACCAAGGCAAGTTCTCCTGGTTTAGTGCGCTTGCTTCATAATTTCCAGTTGTGGTCACCATTAGCTGTTCTTCTGGCATAGAATCATTGATAGGAATTTCATCTTCTATACGCATTCTTGACAAATGATCAGCCACTCCATTTTCGATTCCTTTCTTGTCCACAATCTCCATATCAAATTCCTGGAGCAGAAGTATCCACCTTAACAGCCTTGGTTTAGTCTCCTTCTTTGCATAGATGTGCCTCAAAGCTGCATGATCTGTGTAGACAGTCACCTTGGAACCAACTAGATAGCTTCTGAATTTTTCAAAAGCGAAAACCACTGCAAGCAGCTCCTTCTCTGTTGTTGCATATCTCCCTTGGGCTTCATCCATCGTTCTACTAGCATAATAGATAACGTGTAGCTTCTTATCTATTTTCTGTCCTAGAACAGCTCCAACAGCATAATCTGAAGCATCACACATTATCTCAAAGGGATAATGCCAATTAGGAGCTTGGACGATCGGGGCAGAGATCAAAGCTTCCTTGATCTGCTGGAAAGCTTTTAGACACTCCGAATCAAAGATGAACTCGGTGTCTTTGCAAAGTAGCCTGGTCAGTGATCTGGCTATTTTGGAGAAATCCTTGATGAATCTCCTATAGAATCCAGCATGCCC
>SMJT01000055.1:836479-938418 GCA_004349715.1 Crucihimalaya himalaica | reverse complement strand
TAAAGTTTTTATTGTTTTCTGGGTTTGTGTTCTTAAACTTTTTATTTCTAGGGTTGTGTTCTTAGAAATTTCCATTTTGATTCACACTTTTAAGTATGATTTCTTGTATGACGTTTTAAAGCATGCTAGTCCATAAGCTTGGGTAGTCCTTTGGATTCTGAGGATGGGATAGATAAATAAAAGTCTTAGTCTCCTGGGGGGTTGTTAAACTTAAATTTGTATAAATCCTTCTAGATTAGTGTTCTTAATGCTAGTTCCTCTTTGATCATTTGGAATTATAACCCAAATACTTCCACATCCAAAAGATATCTGGAAATATTTGATCAACTGATTCTAGAAATTTACATATCTAGCCCAAGATTGGTTGTCTAGAGTGTTTATTGGCTTTAGTGAATTGGATCTTAATGCCTGCTTAGTTATATTTCGCCAATAAGAATTGGGTCTGGAAAATAACTTGGTATTGATAGCTTCTATCACGAGAGTGGATTAGCTAGGCCTTGATGTTTATTGTCTAGGGATTAGCCTTGTATAAGTCTATTAAGTACCCCAGGTAGATTGAGAGGACTAACTAATCAATAACCCCATCTTTAGGATCTGTTACCATCTGATTACTTCATTGATAATTGTTGTTTACATCTGTTCTATCTTGATACACATTGTAGTAAGTTTCATTTAGTCTTTTGTTTCTTGTTCATTTAGGTTGATAATAAACAAAACCATTTCTTATTTGGCTTAACTTGTTTAATCTGATTTTATCTTGATTGATAGCATCACACCCATTTGGATTGATACCTATGTACTACAATGAATGTGCATTAGGAATTGATACCCTATGCAATCAGCTTTTCTACTAAACGCTTTTCTAGCTTGTATTCACTCTGAGACTTAAGTCCTCAGAACCATTGGTTCCTGAGTTGTGAATCATAAAAAGGCTAGAAATGATGTTCATCAGCTTGTAATCACTCTGAGACTTAAAGTCCTCAGAACCATTGGTTCCTGAGTTGTGAAACAAATTGACAGAAAAAGCTTGTATCAATTTGGCGTCGTTGCCGATTGGGTGTTTGTTTGTTACATTTAGGACTCCAGAATTAGCAAGATTAAGTTCTATATACTATTCTACTACGATCACTTACTGGTTTGTTCAAAACTTGATTTTGTGCATTTCAGGAAAAATCACTCGTCATTTTCCGCTCGATCACTAGCTTCGACCATCTGACTCGAGTACACCACTCGAGCCTAGCTCACCCGACCTTCTGCCTCGAGTCAGCCACTCGAGTCAACAACTCGAGTCTAGTTCCTACATTTATATGCAAACCAGATCAAAAAGCGACCAGAATCTCATGCCGGTATATCGACAACATTAACAGATTACCCGCGTGAACTGAGACAACAACGAAACAGAATCGAAGTGGATCAACAGGGTGACAAGAGAATGGAATTACCACAACACCAACAGCTCCCTCAAAGGGTACCCAGATACAATAAGCGCAGGGGATGCCTCCAATACTCATACTCAGAGGCATGGGATAGTACCTCCAGCTATTCAAAACAACAACTTCGAGATAAAGAGGTGGTCTGATCAATATGGTTCAGAGCAACAAATTCCATGGACTGCCAATGGAAGACACCGCTAGACCACCTTGACGAGTTTGATAGGCTCTGTAGCCTCACCAAAATAAATGGAGTCACTGAAGATAGCTTCAAGCTCAGGATTGTTTCCTTTCTCTTTAGGAGACACAAAGCACATCAGTGGAGAAAACTCTTCCACAGGTTCCATTACGTCCTGGGATGACTGCAAAAAAGTTTCCGTTGCCAGATTCTTCTCAAACTCTAGAACACACGACTACGAAATGAGATATCCGGGTTCGCACCAGCAAAGAACAACGAAAGCTTTCTGTGAAGCCTGGGAACGATTCAAGGGATACCAATCTCAGTGTCCTCATCACGGATTCACAAAGAATCTCTCCTAAGCACTCTCTAACCGCGGAGACTCCCCAGAATAAGGATGCTCTTGGATACAGCCAGCAATGGAAATTTCCTCAACAAGGATGTTGATGAAGGTTGGGAACTAGTTGAGAACCTTGCTAAGTTGTAGGGAATACAACGAGGAGTATGACAGGAACAACAGGGGGAATTCTGACTCTGACGAGAAACATAGAAAGGAGATTAAAGGCATTGAATGGTAAGATGGATAAACTCCCTTTTAGTACATCAAAAGCAGATTCATATGGTTTGTGAAGATGAACAGGCCTCCTGCCCATAGGATGGGGAGGAAGATCAGTTTTCAAGATGTTAACTACATCCAGAACCAAGGTGGCTACAACAAAGGCTTCAACAACTACAAGCCAAAAGATCCGAACTTATAAAATATGAAATTAAGGATCTAATAACAAACTAGCATACTTAGAAACATCAAATAAGAATTATTACTAAAAAACATGAATCATAATGGAAAATACTCAAGAACATTCAAGAACACAAACCTATAAATAAATTACTCAAGAACACAAACCCAGAAAACTATAAAACTTGCAATATATAAAGATAAGGATCTAAGAACAATACATAACAAAGAAGAAACAACTTACAAAATCATAACATAAATGCAAAAATCTAAATTACAAAGGATAGAGAGGTTTTGTGGTTTTGAGAGTTAGAAGTAGGAAAACTCGATGCCTTAAGCTTATGACCCAAGGGGTCTATTTATAGTGTTTGAGTTTAAACCTAATGCACAAGATATTTTCTTTTTAAGTCGGTTTGGTCCAGCTCGAGCCCTTTGCTCGAGTGTGTTGGTCGAGTCAGTCGTTTGAGTCGGTTGGTGCATGACTCGATCAAGTGGTCGAGTGTGTGGGTCGAGTCAGTCGTCCGAGTCAGTTTAGACAGTGATTTGAAGCTTGACTTGATCTTGGAGCTCGAGTGTGATGCTCGAGTCAGTCCCTTGATGCATTTCTCGACCAATTTCCCAGCTCCTTCCTTAGCCTTGATTGACCTAAAAACACCTGATAGTACTCCAAATGCAAGAATGTATGCAATCCTAATGCAAGACTCTCTACAAACATATTAAGACTCTAAATGTTTAGAACAAAGGATTCAACTATGCAAAAACTAATGTTAAATGTATGCTAAAAATAGGTAAAATATAGAGATATCAGGAGAACCGGGGATTCGGTGGCAAATACCATCAATACTCGCGTCTCAAACCTTGATTTGTATATGCGAAGCTAAAAAAAAAAAAAAAAAAAGAGAACATAAAAAGAGATAAGTCTGGGAGAGAGAAAAATAATACCGAAAGTATGTAATTTGGGTGGTTCTTTTGTCATGATATCATATACGGAAGAGTCTAGAAGGTTCTTGAACATTGGCTGTAGTGCTGAAACTGGCGATGAGGGTTTGGTTGGATGATGTTGTGAGATAATGTGTGGAGTCTGGGAAGCTGTGAATGTCTACAGAGAAGTACATGGTGGTTAGATCTGAAACTGATTAGGTGATATCTGGAAAGCTTGGGAAAAGGGTCATGGCGATGTTTCAAGAAAAGGTGAGTTTCCGTGTTTTCAAACCTCTTTCTCTAGTTTGGTTTTCTATTTGCTTGAGGGCAAGCAAAGACTAAATCTGGGGGAGTTGATATATCATACTCCCTCTGTTTCATTTTAAATGTAGTTTAAGATTTTAAATTTTGTTTCAATTTAAGTGTTGTTTTAGATTTTCAATGCATATGTTTTTTAAAAATTCCAGTTTTATCTTTATTGTTATAATGTTGTGACCAATGAAAAAAATTATTAAACATATTAAATAAGGGTAAAACAGAAAATTTATTTGTTTTCTTAATTTGTGTGAAAAAACCTTAAACTACATTTAAATTGAAACAGAGGGAGTAGTTTTTACCCGTTTTTAGCCATGATATAGTCTTGTTTCCAGAGTCCTTCTAGTGTGTTTGTAGTCTTTTTGAGTCTTTTCAGGTTTTAGCACGTCTGGAGCATTTTGGTGTCCGTTGAATAATTTTCCATCGTTGGATTGAGCTCAAATTTGTATACAAGACAGATCTATGGATTAGCTTTCATTTGGAAGTAGTTTGAGGCCACTCTAACGGTGCGATCAAAAGTTATGCCAGTTTTTGTAAAGACAATCCAGTCTGGCAAGCACAGAGTCCTGGTGTCGATCGACACCAACCTAGTATCGATCGACACCCATTCAGTGTCGATCGACACCATCATCTGGAAGAAACATGACTAAGAATTTTAGTATCGATCGACACCACTATTGGTGTCGGTCGATACCGATAGTCAGAACGTACATTCTTTAGAAGACCCGAAGAAGAAACAGAAGATTTCCTTATTTTTCCAATGAACTCCAAAGCGTGTAATAGTTATAAAATTAGGTTTTTCAGCCTCCTAAAACAGCAATCGATTCTGGGAGATAGAGTATTCTTGCAATAGAGTACTCTATTTTACTTTATGATATCTATTTTATTCATGATGTTTGCTTCATTCACCATGTCTGAGTAGATTCCTTGTTAGGTTTAGGGTTATTCAAAGGTGTTTGATGAATTGTTAGGTTGATCTGAATTGATAGGAGAGATTCAATAGAGTTGTTCATCTAGACTTGTGAATACTGCTTATTCTAGCTTCATGACCTAGAATCTGATCTTAGGTTTTTTTATTGGCACGAAAGTGTGATTGATTACCTGAACTAGTGTTAGATGAGCAAAAGACCTATTGGCAAAGAAATTTGGTTTAGGATTTTGTGAACAATTGAACCTGATCATTAATGCTTGATTGAATTCATAGGATTTGCAAAGAAATTTGAAATTCTAGGTTTGGACATAGATAATCTTCGCAGCGACGGTTGGTTGATTTTACATTTGTGTTTCAAGTTCAAGAAAAATGCTTAATATCCTCCTGACATTATATTTGATATACAATTCTGATTTACCGGAGAATTTCCCTAGGCTTAGCATTTTTCCTCCATTGAATTTTACAACTTTTATATTCTGCTGCTTATTTCCTGCATTACTTTGTTCGTTTAGCTTAATTCGAGTCTTAATATATATTGAGTGAATTCTTGAGTCTTTGTGGTTCGACCCCTAATATATTGCAGCTACTGCTTAGGTACTTTTAGGGTATTATATTTGAGCATATCAACCATCCAAGATGAGACGGTAAGTGCCAATAGCTTCAATCGGCGCTTTGTCTCGATTCTCCATAAATATATAGTTTTCACTTGGATTTATGGTCTGGGTCATAAGGAATCCCTGCAAAGAATTCGTTACATGTACATTAGCACCGCTATCAATCCACCAAGTTTTAGAAGAAACATGAGTAAGATTAGATTCAAAAAAAGCTTACGGAACCCATTGGATTACCTTTCTTTTCGAACCATTCTTTTCTTTTAGGGCAATCTTTCTGAAAGTGTCCAGACTTCTTACAGAGGTTGCATTTGTCATCTTTCTTTGCCTTTTTCTTCTCATTACCTTGATTGAAATCATTCATTCTGGGTGGTGCTCTTTTATGGCTCACTTGATGCCTTTTCCCAGCTTTAGGTACATCTCCATGTACATAATGGGCAACTCTAATACCTTCACGGCTAAGTCTGGACTCCTCTTGTATCAGTTTATTAGCCAATTCATTCGACGTCCACTTTTGAGCTATGAAGTTATAATGAATTTGGAATGGCCAATACTGAGGAGGTAAGGAGTTTAGAATAAATTGGACAAAAAAAGAATCATCCACACTCATTCCTAAACCCTTAAGCTTAGCCGAAAGGTTGATCATTTCAATGCAATGTTCATGCATAGACCTTGTGCCATCATGCTTTATGGTTGTAAGATCCGCCATAAGTTTCCCAGCAAGGGATTTGTCTGCAGTCTTAAACCGTTTCTCTATAGCATTAAAATAAACGTTAGCTTTTTCAGCAGGTGAAAGGGCAGATTTGATGTTGCTGGCAATTGTCATCCTCATGAACTTAATGCTAAATCTGTTCGATTTCTCCCAAGCTTTATGGAAAACTTTTTCTTCCTCAGTACTATCATCACTAAGTGGACATGGCTCTTCTTCATGAAGTGCCAAATCCAAATTTAGTACTCATAATGTGAACTCAACTTTCTCTTTCCATTCTGAGAAGTTGGTTCCATTGAGGGTTGGAACACCAGAGACCAAGGATGACATACCATCAAGGGAAAATGCTGCAATTTTTTCAGAGATACAACAAGTTTTAGATTAGGCTTCAAACATAATCAACACATAATTTTCAATTATTGAATAAACATGATAAAAATTTATGATGCTCATGTGGGCAGTCACCATAATCTTGAAAAAAATCATGATATTCACAAAACGTTAACGAGTAATGTATTGAATTATTTAGACTAAGTTATCTGTTGATATTCTTGATCTACACAAATACTAATACTCCATGATTTATTGATCATATCTAATGTTTATAGTCTACCTGTGGGTAACTAATTATCACAAAGATATATCAAAATAGTGGTTTCTATATGCAATCATTCTAAGGTAAGGTCACTGTAGTGATATCCAAACCCTAATTATGCACTGTAGTGATATCCAAACCCTAATTATGCACATATCGTTTTTTTTTTTCACATAATAATCATGCACGATTTTTGCACAGAACAATTCTATATAAATTCTTATATGCGAAATCAGATCACAGACGCACGAATATTGCACGTCCAAGTTTTACACAGATTTATGTCTATGATAAACCTAATTCACAGACGCCCGGGTTTTGCACGTACAGTTTATCAGTGAAAAACTTCATTCACAGAAACCCTAATTTTGCACAAATTTTTTATCTGCAAGAAACTTAATTTACATATCTGATTTATGTACGCTCGGATTTTGCACAAACTCAAATCTGTAAGAAACTTAATTTACAGATCTGATATATACACACCCGGATTATGCACGGACTTTCGAAAAGCGCGAATTTTGCACGAACGAAATTTAACTGCTATTCATAAATGCAGAAAACACTAATTCATGCAGATCTCTAATTCTATCATACTTAACGAATTAATCATATGCTTATAACCTTGCTCTGATACTACATGTAAGTGTAATTTACATGAACCCTAAGATCGATTAAGCAACATGATTAATCACATGACAGAATTACAAAGGAGGGTTAGCGGAGTACCTCCATTCATTGTAGTCGAGATTTCTTGATGAACGGTTTCCTGAAGTCCTGATCTTTTAGTTTAGGAGATTAGGTTTCTCTCCCCTTGCCTATGAACTATTCTCTATGTGTTGTCTTTCTGAGATTCTTTTCGGGATGCTTTTATGATGGACTAAAGGCATATATTTATAAGCGGAGAGAGGACCTAATTCCTCTTTACGGTTTCCATAAAATTTAATGTCAACCGTCCATCAAAATAGAAATTGATTAGGAAAAACTCATTTATTATTAATTTATTTGGTTACCAAATATATTAAGGAATAACATTATTCCAATAGAAACCGAGTAACTATAAGACCACATAATAAGAAAATGAATTATTCCTTACAGTTGTCACCTTTTTGGGGAGAAGCATTATCATGTTTTGGATTCGAATCCTATTTACAGGACAGAAAATATTAATTCATCTATTCTGATTTTTTACTTAAAGAAATTTTGGTCCAAAGCTCTTTGATTACTTGAGAGAGTAATAGAAATCACAATGGCTGAATAAAAAAATCAAATTTGAGCAGTTTTGCACTCCCAAATTACCAGATGAACCATCGTTACATTCCATAAATGTAAATGATGCAAACTCTTTCTCACTAAAAGATAAAAGTATCAAAATTATATTTTTCGTACCATAGATAATAAATATATAACATTGGAGAGTGAATTATACCATCATAGAAACAATGACAACTTTACTTAAAGTGTCAGTCAAGGTGTCAAAGATATAAAACATTATACATATATTTTTAAAGAGAGGTGATAGGTACAATATGATTCTCTTAAAGGCAATTTCATTAGAATCGATACCTCTTTAACTGCCAAAACGGTTGGTTTTTTTTTTTTTTCAATATTTATGGTTAAGATTCCTACAAACTATGTTTCATTAATTATCAGAAATTTTACTTTAAGAACATCATGGGAAATTATTGGCCGACAAAATATGCAATTGGTTTGCCTTGTTATCGTGATTAAGGAACTTAATTAGATAGAAAATGCGCGAACAGAAAAGTTATTTAATTCAGTTTCATGATTAATTATATTGAATAAAATGGACGCAAAGCATGTCCCGTTATGCATTCATATAAACTCCCATTTATGTGGCTTCGAACACAAACCTCAACCAATAAGTGTGAATAATCTATGTTTGTCAAATTGCCAACACGATCATATTCATTGCGCGTTACTGAAAATTGGATAATGTGGGCCTTCTTATATTTATAGACATTTTCATGTGTATATAAAAGTGGAACTAAAATAAGCTGTCCATCAAATTTTTTAAAAATTCAAAAATTACATCGGGTTGTTGTGAATATGTGTATTCAATGGACCAATTGAACTCAAATTACTTCTTGTAGTCCATTTCCTGGATATGAACTATCTAAATTAGTTGTCTACGTTAGTAAAAATGCGCCAATATCCATTGTCAATTTTACAGAACCACAACCAATATTCATACGTCTAGTATTGCCCTAAACTCCAGAAAGAAAAAAAAAAAGATTCTATTCTAATATAGAATAAAGAATTTTAATGAAAAAAATCCCTTATATTGGTTGATCCATTTTAAAACTTTCAAGTAATAATTGATCCATTTAAAACTGTTCAACCAAATTATTAATGAAAATCCCTTAAATATATAGTGATATATTTTAAACCTCATAACCTCATAAGTAAAGATCAATTAACAAAAAAAAAATCAAATTTTGTCTATAATACTGTCAAACCCCTAACCGACTACCATCAAATCGACATTTTGTATATTGATTTATTAAAAAAATACGAGTATATTTTCTTAGGCATAAAAGAATGTGGTACTTGTTTTAAAATAACAATAGAATAGAATGTTGATCTATTGGATTGAGAATCTGAAATGACGAACTAATATAACTAAGATATTGTATACTACGCTATGTAAACTTATGAAAATAGACAAATTCTTGTATAATTTTAGGAATTAAATGCATTTGAAATAAAGGATAAGCACGATAAACGAATGTCGGTTTCTATTTTACATAATTTTTAAAATTTTAAATCGATATATATGTATCTTAAAAATTCATATTGTTTTTGAACAAACACCGCGTTGTTTTAAGTTTAGATATAATACATATATGTCATTTTTAACAAGCAACAACATAAATTATTTTCTAAAAAATATATGTTTGGGCGGAATTGTAAATTAAGAAGGTTTTCCATTAAATTTTCTTATTTAAAGGATTTCTAATTATTAATTTTAGTTGAGTATTTTTAAATGTATCGACTAATAGTTAAGAAGATTTTCAATAAATCTTTTAATTGAGGGATTTTTAATAGATTTGAGGGTTTTTTAAATGGATTAGCCGATAGTTAAGAGTTTTTTCATTAAAGTTCTTAGAATAATACCTTAATCATCTATTAAGAATATCTAATTAACCATATGTTATTGACTTATTTCTAACTTAGAAAATAAAAAATAAATTGGTATGGTTCATATATATATATATATTCTGATAGCGTATATGTATATGTTTATTTAATAAAATTGATATAAATATCTACTTTAAGGTCAGTGATGGTTTTATTTTTAGGGAAACATAACGCCACTACTGGGAGCAGGAAGTCAACCTCAAAGTCTTTCTCCTTTCTATTCAGAGTTTTAAACTCATCTCTGGAACATATCATGAATCATGTTATATCGTTAGAGACGGATTATTCCGAATTATTCTAGATGACCAATACCCCTCGGGAGTTATCATTTTTTTTCAAATCATCTTATAAAAGTTTAGACTTTTGCAAGATAGGCTTAGTAATCTTACTCTCTCTTTGATTCTACGCAGTTTAAGTAATAAAAAAAATTGCCAGATTTTATTATAATTTATTTTGTTTTTAAACCCTTAAAATTCCAATGAAATTTATTATGTATATATTTTGTTGAGTTTGTAGTTTCACTGGGCAATTTTTCGCTCTTATAAATTTTAATTATGTATAAACGACAATAAAAAGGATCAGCGTCGCTAAAGTTTATAATTTTTAATTTGGTATTACAAAAAATCTATTCTCCCATCTTAGATCTCCAAACCAGTGATTTGATTTAAACAACTAATGGTGACGGAACCGCATTAGAAGAAGAGATTGATCGATCCCTACCTCGATCAATCGGTCCAAAGAAGAATCGATTGATCCGATCATGCAGGAGGCACAGGGGACAAACGACCGATCGGTCCAAAGATGCGACGAGATCTGCAGTTTGTGATTTTATTTTATTTCTTTTTTGTCTATTTTTCTGCAAGGGATATAAAACGCCCAAAAAAAAATTATTTTTACGCTTTTTTCCTAATTTTTGGAGAGATTTCCATCTTTTGTAAGCTACTTCCTGGGGATCTGAGATTCATCATTTCTGAAAATTCAGAGAAGATTTATGAACACTATTTTCTTAATCTATTGCAATTCTATTATGTCTTCTTCAATGATTTGTGTTGTTTTTTTTGTCATGTGAGTAATTCCTTAAATGGGTTTTGGGGTTCTAAGTAAGAGATTCCATGATTTGATTGCTTTTATGAAAAAGTAATTGTGGTTCATACCCTAGGAATGTAAAATATTTTAGTCAAAAGTTTGATGGCATTTGTGTAATTAAATCAATGTTGGTACATGCTCTCGTTTCGTGATGTAAAGACCGTTTTATCCTTATACCAGTCACAGTCTTTAGCGTCTTGTTGCACAGCATAGTCATCATGATATTTTTGAAATCGTCTCGACATACACGACGCTTCTTTTTGTAAAAAAGAAAGAAATTTTTTCGCTAAAGCATTTATTACCCTCTTTTTACTACGCATGGGTATAGTTTATCTTTCAAGTGTATGTCTTCATTGTTTTGTTTTGTTTATCTCTTGCAAAATCGTTCATCACATCATTAAATACGACCACTTCATCCTCCAAGATCAGCACTCTATTTTTTTGGCTTTCAGTAACCGTAATTATCTGAAACATGCGGGCTTTAGAGATGAAAAATCCTCTTTGATGTGTGAGTTTTCGTCTTGGATTTTTATAAATCAATAATAGAAAAAAAGTTTTGATTTTTATTAAAAAAGTTTGGATTCCTATATCTTTTTTATTTTATTTTTAGGTACGATTTATATCTTGAGTATCTTTTATCAACTTCAAGAATCATGGAATTTTTCATGTCTTCAACATCGATCACAGTTCACAAAGACAAATACGAAGAAATGGTCTCGTTTCTTACCAACTCTGATTTGCTTTGCGAGATCGATGCGCTCGTTGGTCTACTAGAAGAACTAGGTTTGACATATTATGATATTATAACATATATCATAATATATATTTGACATAACATGAATATATGTTATTATATATATTATTATATCTTGCTATAGGTTTACATATCGTTGGATAATGTATGTGGTCTCCACGTCAGTTGTTTGTCACTTTGAGCTTCGGAGATACAATTGAGATTGTCCATGCTTTGAAGCGGCCCGAGAGTTGTAAAGAGAAATTGTCTAAAATCAGCCATGTGAATTGGAAGAAAGAAAAAGATGATTTGATAAATTAGTATCGTTTCGACTATATATATCATGACATTAATGTAGTGACACTCGCAATATATATGTTTATCGTATTATATATTCACATATCACGTTATTTGATTCACATGTTACGTTGAATACAAATTTGAAGAACAAAAAACAATGATTTTGAAATCAGTCACCAAAAAACATCAAAACTTTTACAACATCGGATATTAATATCTGAAAATTACCCATATCGACTCTAATCTTTGCAAAAATAACTAGATTAACACCCAGTTTTAGATGCTAACTAGAGTAACACAGCATTTTTGGTTAATGTCTAATAAAACTGTATTTAGTTTACTATTAACGATTATGCTATTATCTTTAAAATTTTAATTAATTACCAAAAAAAAACTAAATTCGAGATTAGCAACAAAAGAAAAAATGTAGTTCGAGATTAGCAGAAAAAAAAATACATCTCGCCCTAAATCTCTATCTCACACATCGTCGCCGCCTCTCGACGTCGTTGATCAGCCTTCGTCACCGATTTCAGGGTTCTCACACCGGCGTCGGAGTTCTCACAGAGACAAACAAATCTCTGAACCTGCTCACAAACCGAATCGGCCACTATCTCTTGAATCTGCTTAAAATTGGTTCGTCTCATTCTTTTGATTGTTGTAATAAGTTTGATAGCTCTCTCTTTTGATTTTTACTCCTCTAAGTCCTCCTTTTTGGATCTGCTTAATGTATGAAAACTAAATATGTGGTATTGGTTTCAAATTGTTACTTCTCTGGGTTTGTTTTGGGTTTTGGGAGCCATTAAATTGTTTGCATTTCGAGATTGAAATAGTATATGTCATTCAAAGAGAGAATTTCCATAGTTTCCATTGTTCAAAGCTTACTACTTTTTTAGTTTACTATGTGTTAATAGTTTCGTATTGCTCAACCTTGTGATCTATCTTTCCCTTGTTATTGTTATATGTGACTTTGCTGCATTGGTTTATATTTGTGATTACTTGATTTCTGATTTTCCCTCTCGACACTGTTAAGGGCCACTGATTTCCTCAGTTAGCAGAGATAAGTGACGAACCGGCGTTATCATCGCCATCGATGTCTTCCTTGAATCGCCGGTGTCTTCCTTGAGCCGCCGATGTCGTCCTTGAGCCACAGACTTTGTGCTTCATCCAACTGTTCCTTGAGCCGAAGGTATAATGAGAAAATCAACTCATCAAAACAAGAGGTTTTGCGTTGCTCTTATGTTTATTTTCTGTCACAAATAAGCACAGAAAATCTGCCATAAACATACCAAAAAAACAAATTTGTTATCACATAAAAACAAATTTGTTATCACATAAAAACAAATCTGTCACCACTAGAGTTAGATTAGTAATTATCTTTGTCTAAACAAATCTGCCACTGAACGATAGTTTTTTGTTTAAAACATAAATCTGAAGCAACACAAAAAAAATCTGAGGAATAAAATAAGTATGCCATACAAAATCTATCACAAAAATTAAAACTGTGGTGTCGCTGTGAAAAAAATCTGCCACATAAAATTAAGTCTGCCATTAAAAATAAATCTGTCACAAATAATCTTATATAAATCTGTCATTAAATAGACACAAATCTGTTGTATAAACAAAAATCTGTCGTTCCAATATATCTATCATAACATTTAAAATAAATCTGTCATAGAGTTAAAGTCATTTACAAAAATCTGTGACAGATTTAATACGACAGATTTTTTAAAAACACATTTTTCGATGGCATTTTTGTAAATATTATACACGCTGGACTTTTTCATTAATGGCATATTCTGTAATTATGTTTTTCTTAACACATCTAATTAAGGGTGATATTGGCATATATTATACTCATATAACCTCCAAATTTTATATGTTAATCTAGTCATTAACATAAAGATTAGTGTTATTTTAGTAATATTCTCTATTAATATATCATGATATATTTTTATATATCATAATATTTAAATATATATCAGGATATTTAAATATATATCAAAATATATGTTTGACATATCATGAAATTTTAACATATATCATAATATATGTTTGACATATCTTGAATATATGTTATGATTTATATTATTATATCTTGCTATAAGTTTACATATCGTTGGATAATATATGTGGTCCCCACGTCAGCTGTTTGTCTCCTACAAAAGTTGATCGTTTCCCACTGTAGTAAGAAGCTCAACTTAAGTCGTAAATAGCACTATATCCGTTGACATAGCAGAAGAGACGTCATCCATGCATTTAATGATGTGGGTCCCACTTATTTGTATGTTTTCCAACGTTGAACCTATTCCTGACACGCTACAGCTGTTATCTCTAGTGTTGGCCACATTCTTGACACGCTACAGTCGCTTGTGTCGCCTATGGAAAACATAGACCAGAGTCTTCATGCCCATTGTCCCGAGGGCAGTTTGGTCCGAAAAACTTTTACCCATGGGTTTCTCTCTCTTCTTCATGTGCATTCCCCCCCCCATTTTAAAAACTTGATGTTTATTCCCCTAATTCTTTTAGAAAATATGTGTATTCCTCTAATTGACTCTTTATGAAACTCTAAATTCTTAGGTTCTTTAATTACATGTTTTTAATGTTAAAATTGAATTTGATTACCCTTTTTAAATCCTAGGCTTTTCTATGCATTAAAGTGTTTGATTGAATGTCTAAATTGATATGATTTGAGCAATATGATCTTAGCCAACGACAGTTGATGTTAGGAAATCTTGTGAACATAGTGAACCTGATTGATAATGCTAATTTGACTAGGAGATCTCGAACGACAGTTTGTAAAATTGACTAGTTAAGTTTAGAGATTAATGTCTTGAAAGAGAATTAGTTTATTTTAGTGTTCATGTTTGAGAACGATTCTACTTGTTGAGTTTCTGCTGCTTTGATCTCATTAATCATTTATTACCCAGGAGTTGATGAGAGGTATAAGATGGCTTTCGATATAGCTAGTAACGAGGATTTCATGATTAAGACTGAGGCAGAAGCTCAGACCTTGATTGAGAACCTTCCAGCTAGCAACATCAATCACTGTGTTGACTACAATAAGTCGCTTAAGAGCAACGGAGTTTCAAAGTCAAAGCAGAATTCAGAATTAATGGCAAAGGATGAATAGCTTTTTAGGCGAGACCAACGAGGGGTGTATCTTGTTGAAGATTCAGGGGTATCATGAGTTAGTTGGAGATGGATCTGAGGATATACTAGCAGAACAACCCTAATATCCCAACCTTTCATACATAAGCACCAATGTTGAGAATCCTCAGGATTAGGTATATCCAGCTCTTGCGGGAACACAAAGTTAGCAGTCTCAGCCCAAGCAATTTGTACTAGGATAAGGAAACTACCCCAAGATATACTTTTCCAAAGGGCAAAGGCAACAACTTCTAGGGAAGCTATCAGAGTCCTCAAGCTTTTGTGAGTGCTCCTACTTCGACATCCTAGGATAATGAGCTGAAGAATATGATGTAGCAGCTTCTCGAAGGATAGAAAAGAATGTTATCGATATCAATGTCAAGGTTGACAGCATGTATGGTGATTTCCAAAGCAAATTTGAGGTTTTATCTTCGCATGTGAAGACACTCAAGAATCAGGTATCACATACAACATCCTCTTCTACGAGATAGTCAGGAGTTCTTCCTGGTAAACCAGTCCAGAACCCAAGAGACTACAACACTAAGAAATTTGTGAATACCATCAGTTTAAGAAGTGAGAAGCAGGTTGAACAAGTCTTAAGGAAGGGAAAAGCAGTTGAAGTTACTGAGGATTTGAATGAGGAAGATATATATAGCTAGAGTTTCTGAGAGTCAGCCCGTGGTTGAGTAGGTTATTACAGAGGACACGCCTGTAGTACCAGCTGAGAGTACCAAGGTAGAGAGACCCATACCGCCACCTTACATTCCTAAGCTGCCTTTTCCAGGATGTCAGAGAAAGATTCAAAGGGAGAATAAGTATGCACACTTTGATGAGGTGATGAAACACCTTCAGGTTAAGCTTCTATTCCTTAAAGTTGTTCAGAATATCCCTACCTTATAGGAAGTACCTGAAGGATATATTGACTAACAAGAGGAGTCTTGAAGAAGGAGCTATGTTAATCACACATGAGTGCAGTGTCATCTTCCGGACCATCATTCCTAAGAAGAAAGAAGATCCTAATAGTTTTTTGTTACCTTGTGCTATAGGAGTATCCACATTCGAGAGATGTTTGTGTGATTTGAGAGCTAGTGTGAACTTGATACATCTCTATGTGTCAAAACGCTTAGAGATCACAAAGTTCCTGCCATAAAAGATTTATTTGATCCTTGCAGATCGTTCTGTACAGTACCTTACGTGAATGGCTGAGGATGTACATGTTAAGGTTGGGAACTTCTATATTCCCACTGATTTCATGGTATTGGAGATTAATGAGGAGCCACGAGATCCACTTATCCTTAGTAGACCCTTCTTGCACACTGCTGGTGCCTTGATTGATGTAAAGAGGAGTAAGATTCATTTGCAGGTCAAGGGACATTGTGCAAGATTTTGAAATGGATAGAGTGATGTGGAAATCCACTTTTGGGGGTTAGATCTTCTTGGAAAACATCATGGATGAGCTACCTGATGAGCTGCTTGAGGAGTTGAACACTGAGGATTATCTTCAAATTGCTTTGACTAAGGAGGAGAGTCAGTTTGGATACTTTGACGATGAGACTACTGGATTTGCTAGACTGTCGGATACTAGTGCTGAGATGGGAACAATGGTTGCATATGCTAAGATTGAGCAACTTAAGGACAAAGTTGCAGATACCAACCATTCTCCTAAAGACTGTGATGATTGGATTGAGATCAATGCTCCAAAAGTGGAGTTGAACACACTTCCTGAAGGGCTAAGGTACACTTTTCTTGGTCCTAATTCTACTTACCCTGTCATAATCAACGCTGAATTGAATAATTTGAGACTGCTTTGTTGTTGTGTGAATTGAGAAAATATAGAAAGACTTTATGTTATTCACTTGATGATATTAAAGGAATCTCTCCTAGTCTTTGTATGCATCGAATTTATCTAGAACATGAGTATGTGACTTCTGTAGAACATAAAAGGCGGTTAAACCCAAACCTTAGAGATGTTGTAAAGAAAGAGATTATGAAACTTCTAGATGTTGGGGTTATCTATCCTATCTCTGATAGTACTTGGGTGAGCCCAATCTATTTGGTGCCTAAAAAAGGTGGTGTTACTGTGATTAAAAACGATAAGAATGAATTAATCTTAACAAGAACTATCAAATGATAGAAAATGTGAATTGATTATCGAAAACTAAACTATGCAACTAGGAAAGACCACTTGCTTTTACCCTTCATTGATCAAATGCTTGAAAGACTAGCCAATCATCCTTACTAATGTTTTCTTGATGGGTATTCGGGTTTCTATCAAATCCTGATTCACCCTGATGATCAAGAGAAAACCACATTTACATGCCTTTATGGTACATTTGCTAAAGATGCCATTTGGGTTATGTAACGCTCAAGCTACTTTTCAGAGTTGTATGATGTCTATCTTTACTGATATTATTGAGGAATTTATGGAGGTTTTCATGGATGATTTCTTTGCGCATGATATGTTGTTTGCTGCTTGTTTGTCTAACTTGTGCAGGGTACTTCAATGCTGCAAGGACAAATATCTGGTTTTTAACTAGGAGAAATGTCATTTCATGGTGCAGGATGGAATTGTTCTAGGTCACAAGATTTAAAAGAGGGGTATTGAGGTTGATAAAGCTAAGGTCGAGGTTACGTCAAACATGCAGCCTCCGAATTCAGTGAAAGGTATCAGGAGTTTTCTGGGACATGCTGGTTTCTACAAGAGGTTTATAAAAGACTTTTCCATGATTGCTAGACCGTCAACACAATTACTCTGTAAGGATCACAAGTTCAAGTTTGATGAGGAGTGTATGAAAGCGTTCTTATCCATTAAAAAGTCACTAGTGAGTACTCCTACTGTTCAACCTCCTGATTAGGATCTACCATTCGAGGTAATGTGTAATGCTAATGATTATGTTGTGGGTGCTGTTTTGGGATAACAAAAGGATAAGAAGTTGCATGTGATCTATCATGCTAGTCGCACTCTTGATGGTGCACAAGTCAACTATGAAACAACAGAGAGAGAACTTCTCGATATTATCTTTGTGTTTGAGAAGTTTTGCTCTTATTTGGTTGGATCCAAAGTTATTGTTCACACAGACCATGCTGCTTTGAGGTACTTATTGTAAAAAAAGGGATTTCAAGGCGAGGTTGTTGAGATGGATACTTTTGCTGCAAAATTTTGACTTAGAGATCAAGGATAAGAAAGAGTTGAGAATGGTGTAGCCGATAACTTATCTAGGTTGAGAGTTGATGAAGAAGTTCCTCTTAATGATGATGTACTTGGTGAAGAACTTACTTTTATTGAGGATGTTTACATAGCTAAGATTAAAGAAGCCTATCACTTATGCAATTTTGAGCTGATGACGCTGCATGCTAGCACTAATCAGATATCTTGCTATGCTGATTTTGCTAACTACCTGTCTTATGGCGAGATGTTCAGCGCTATTATTGTGACGAACCTTACTTGTACAGGAGTGGTGATTAATGATGGAGGAACCACTTCATCAACAAAGTTTTTAAGAACTTGTTGAAGAAACATGGCATGAAGCAAAAAGTCGTCACACCTTATCATCCTCAGAAAAGTGGTCAAGTCGAGATCTCTAACCGAGAGATAAAGAGAAACCTAGAGAGGACTGTGGGCAAGACGAGGAAAGATTAGGCTGCAAAGCTTGATGATGCTCTATGGGCATACAAAACTGCCTATAAAACTCCCCTTGGGACTACACCATTCAACCTCATACATGGGAAGTCTTGTCACCTACTAGTAGACCTCGAATACAAAGCATTATAGGCCACTAAGATGATGAACTTCGACACAAAAACCGTAGCAGAAAAGTGTATGATCTAGCTTAATGAATTGGACGAGATTCGTTTGGGTGCTTATGAGAGTTCTAGAATTTCTTGTTTTAGTTTTTAATTCTTTAAAAAAAAATATTTAGGTATGATTATGGTTGTGATTACATGAGATATCTACTTGTCTTTGGTGTTTGATTGAAGATGATCAGTCTGGCTCTCAGACTGATCGCTTTTGGAAATTTAATCTGTATTTTCATGTGTCTCAGGAAAGGAGAGAAGTGATCGATCGGTCCCCCTACCGGATCGATCGATCAGACAGGCCGAGCAGCATTCGTGACCAAGCAAACCAGCCGATCGATCGATCTCCTACTGGATCGATCGATCCGATTGGTCGAGCAGCATCCGTGGCCAAGAAAACTGGCCGATCGATCGGTCCGCCAACCGAATCAATGATCCCTTTTCCTGAACACATCCACAAGCAACCGATCAATTTTTTCACTCGTGGATCGATCAGTCCCAGGTGACCTTTAACCAGAAATCAATTAAATTGAACCAGTTTAAACCGGAACACATTAAAACCCCTAATTTTCTTCTCTTCCTCCCACTCACGATGACGTCCTTTATCACCCTTCACTCACCATTGTTCCCCACTTCATAGCTTCATATCTCACTCGATTTAGAGAATAGAGAATGTGATTAGAGAGATTTAGGAAGAAGAATCATGAAAATCCATGAAGAATAGAAGAAGAAAGGTAGAAATCGGTTTCATTAGTAAAGGGAGAATAA
Organism: Crucihimalaya himalaica; assembly: GCA_004349715.1. Lineage (NCBI taxonomy): Eukaryota > Viridiplantae > Streptophyta > Magnoliopsida > Brassicales > Brassicaceae > Crucihimalaya > Crucihimalaya himalaica. The sequence continues at coordinate 919,001 of SMJT01000055.1, read as the reverse complement.
AGTTGTGTCAAGAGTAAAGTAAAGTGATTACAAATGAGTGGCTTATATATCTTAGCTCCTAGGTTTACAAGGAACCCTAAAAAGGAAGGAGAGAAGCGCAGCCACCAAGAGAGGAAGTGGTCCACACCGGAGAGAGAGGATGAAGTGGTCCACACCGGAGAGAGAATGAAGTGGTCCACACCATGGAGGTGGCTTTCACGCTCCACTCTCTTCATTTTGAATGTGTGATGGGCCTTTGTGAGGCCTAAACCATCTTCTAAAACACTCTCACATTCTCCCATTCAAGCCCTCATAGATTCGGCCTTATTCATGGTTCGTCCGTACGGTGCGGACGTACCGTACGGATGAATGTGCTTATTCTTCTTCTTGATCAATACTCCCCCTCAAGCTTAGCCGCAAAAGAACTTTGGAGACTAAGCTTGGATTGTCCATGATAGTCACCTCATTAAAAACCTAGACACGAAAAACCCTATGGGACAAAACCGTGTTAAGGGAAAAAGAGTATGATCACCATGGACGAGGGGACTTGATCAAGGACGAGTCAGATCAACAAGGCCAAGTCTGTCATGGATGAGCTTACACACTTGGAGACTTGCTGCCTTTGTGAAGATATCCGCCAATTGGTCTTCACTACTTGTATAAAAAGGGAGGATCACTCCTTCTTCAATCTTCTCTCGAACCTTGTGACAATCAACCTCTATATGCTTGGTTCGTTCATGAAACACCGAGTTTGTAGCTATGTGGATGGCTGCTTGGTTGTCGCAATGTAAGGTGATGGGAGATGTAGACTCAATGACGAGATCCTTGAGGAGAGACTTGAGCCAAGTCAACTCGTTGGTAATGTACCTCATAGCTCGGTACTCAGCTTCCGCACTTGAACATGAGACCACCTTTTGTTTCTTGGTCTTCCAAGTGACAAGGTTGCCTCCAACGAACGTACAATAACCGGTTGTGGACCTCCTATCTCCTCTATCTCCAGCCCAATCTGCATCACAATAACCCACTATCTCCGAGCTTTCATTCTTTTCCATCCAAATGCCTTGACCCGGACTACCTTTGAGGTACCTTAGAATCCTTTCCACCATGCTCCAATGGTACACCGTGGGAGTTTGCATGTGTTGACTTACCTGATTCACGGCAAAAGAGATATCAGGCCTTGTAATGGTGAGATAGATCAACTTACCTACTAGTCTCTGGTATTGAGGTGCATCCGCAAATGGTTCATCTTCTTTCTCCCCCTTTCGGTTGACCTTGTAGCCATCTTCAAGAGGAGTTTTGGCCGGCTTTGATCCAAGCTTTCCTGTCTCATTCAACAAGTCAAGGTTGTACTTCCTTTGTGAAAGAAAGAGGCCTTCCGGAGAGCGGCACACTTCAATCCTTAGGAAGTACTTTCGAGCACCAAAGTCCTTAATGTCAAAGGATGATTTCAAGAATGCTTTGGTAGAGGCTATACCTTCCGTGTTGTCTCCGGAGATGATCAAGTCATCAACGTAAATGAGTACAACAACAATACCTTTGGGACCTTGTAATATGAACAAGGTATGGTCGGCCTCGGAGCGTTTGAAGCCTCGATCTTTAAGAGTGGAGCTAAGCTTTTGGTACCACGCTCTTGGAGACAGTTTAAGACCATATATAGCTTTTCTTAGCCTTAGAACTTTACCAGGAGCTACCGTATCCTCAAGGCCGGGAGGTGGTGTCATGTATACTTCCTCTTCAAGTTCACTTTGCAAGAAGGCATTCTTCACGTCCATTTGCCAAAGTTCCCAAGTGAGATTAGTAGCCAATGACAACACCACTCTAACCGTATGAAGCTTGGCAACCAGAGCAAACGTATCCGTGTAGTCCTCCCCATAGGTTTGGGTGAATCCGCGAGCAACCAACCTTGCTTTGTATCTCTCAATGTCCCCATTGCTTAGATATTTGATGGTGAACACCCATTTGGAGCTCACGGCTTTCTTCCCCGGAGGTAGATCACTCTCATCCCATGTGTGGTTCCGTTCCATAGCTCCCACTTCATCTCCTACCGCATTCATCCATTCCTCTTTGTCTTTGGCTTCGCCATAGGTTTGGGGAATGAAATGTGAATCAATATTCCCTAATGATCAGATGGCAAGAGGGCAAGCGAACATGTTGCTTGGATTGGATGGGCTACGGCATTATTGTTGTAGAAATCTGGAGGCTTTCTCACTCGTGTACTTCTTCTAAGTACTGGAGGTTCATTCACTACTTCCTCATTGCTTGTAAAGGTGTCATGGGAATCGTCCTCATTTACTTCGTCACATGGTGAACTAACTTCTGATTCATCCATGGCTTGGGAGTGACTCAAGTCCTCATCTTGATGTTCTTCAATCAAGTTCATCTCTTGGTCAGATCTGCCCATTCCTTTATTCTCATCTTCACCACCATTTGATGGACCTAGTGGTGTATTCTCAACCCCCTTTGATTCATTAGTATCATTCCCAAGATGATCAAGAAGAAACCTTAGGCTTGCGGTTCGATCGGATGGAGAGCTAGAGAGATCTTTAAGCTTTTCCCAATCCTTTTCACCATAATACCCACGTTCTTCAATGAACTTCACATCCCTTGACACCATCATTCGGTGAGTAGAAGGATCATAACACTTGTAGCCATTTTGAGTAGTCGAGTATCCGAGGAACATACACTTAGTGCTATTGGCATCTAGCTTAGTCCTTTGTTCACCTGGCACTAAGACAAAACACACACACCCAAACACACGTAAGTGATCAATAGAGGGTTTTATCTTATTTAAAACTTCAAAGGGGGAAAGATCTTTAAGAATTCGAGTTGGTATCCGGATGATAAGATAGCATGCCGCCATGACCACATCTCCCCAAAAACGTCTTGGCACATTGGTGTGGAACATCATCGATCTAGCCACCTCCATTAGGTGTCGATTCTTCCTCTCCGCTACTCTATTTTGTTGTGGTGTGTATGGACAGCTTGTTTGATGAATAATTCCATGCTTAGCTAGGTGTTCTTTGAATCTATGGCTTGTGTATTCTCCTCCATTATCTGACCTAAGTACCTTAATATTCACTTTAAATTGATTAGTGACATAGTTTTGGAAGTTTATAAAAGCATCATACACACGATCCTTAGAAGGCAACAAGGTTATCAAAGTATATTTCGATTTCTCATCAATGAATGTCACAAAATACTTGTTGTTATCCCTAGATACGCATGGAGATGTCCACACATCCGAATGAACTAAGTCAAAACAATTCTCATAGACGGTACTTGATTTGGGAAAGACAATCTTGCAATGTTTACCGAGAATACAAGCTTCACAACTAATATGATCAAAAGAAACATTAGGCATCATCAATTCAAGAGCACGAGAATGAGGATGACCTAACCTAGCATGCCACATTGCATTCAAACACACTACACTACTAGAGTTCAAAGCGACAGAATTAAAAGCATTAGGAGAAGAATTCTCAAAAACATAAAGGTCATCTTTGGTGCCTCCTCCTCCAAGTATCTTTCCGGTCTTAATATCCTGAAAATGAACATCATTATGACCAAAGGTAGCATAGCAATTTAAGTCATTAGTCACCTTCTTAACCGATAGCAAGTTAGAGGTAAACTTAGGCATATAAAAAGCTTTAGAATCCTTATCAAACAACCTCAAATTCCCTACTCCCTTAACCGATACCTTATCACCATTGGCTATGATTACATTCCCTAAGGCCGGTTCTATATTCCCTAAGAGATTCGGATTGCTAATCATATGGTGTGAGGCACTCGAATCTACAACTAGAGAAGTAGAAGGAGTAGCAAGTTTATGGGATAATAGTGAGATACCAGATTCCTTTAGTGAAGCAATGGACCTAATGAGAGCTTCAAGATCAGACTTCCGCACCACATCTCCAAGAGAAGAAGGTGCCACCATTGCTTGTCTTTGACCTTGTTCTTCTTTGGAGTCCGTTGAGAGATGTGCTCTTGGATTCTCTTTGAACTTGTTCGGTTTGAGATGGGGATGGAGTATCCAGCACTTATCCTTGAGATGACTCTTCTTCTTGCAATGATCACACCACCAAACCTTTCTTTCATCTTGCTTGTAGTAGCCTTTGTTCGCAAGAAGAAGTTCTCCTCTTCCACTAAACAATCCGAGAGACCCTTGCTCCCTTTGGACTTGAGAACAAATCTCATCAAGGCTTGGGAGTCTATCCGCACGAAGGATGTTCTTGATGAGGTCATTATACGATGGATGTAAGGTCAATAGGAGGCCAAAGACCTTATCTTGCTCACGCCTCTCATTGAGAACCGCCGGATCCATGGTGCTTGGCCTTAACATCTCAAGTTCAGCCCAAAGTGATCGAAATCTTCCAAGGTGCTTAGTGAACTCCATGTCATCTTGCTTGAGGTTGTTGATGGCTCTTTTAACTTCCAATACTCGGCTGAGATTGGAGACATTTCTATAGACATGTTGAAGAGTTCCCCACAACTCCTTCGCCGTTTCACAATAGGAGTAAGCTTCAAGGATGGAGGCATCAAGGGACCCTTGGATGATGGCAAGCACGGTCTGGTCTTCTTGGAACCATTTAGCCTCTTCGGCCATGATTTCTTCAGCCCTTTCCTCATCTCCAATGGCAACCTCCTTGATTTCAAGAGATTTCTCCACATGCTTCCACAACCTTCGGCCACAAAGAGCCGTCTTTGTGGTTCTAGAACCGGGATCATCAATGGCTTGTTAATTTCCATTTGCAATGACCTTTGACAAAAGACTTAGTAGATAGAACAAGATAAGAGAAAGATGAGAGAATGAGCGAACAAGAGAGAGATGGAGTGAATCGAATGAGTAAACAAGAGAGAAAAGAGGTTAAAGAACCCAAGAATGCTCTGATACCATGTAAGAATAAGTAGATTAGAGAATAGAGAATGTGATTAGAGAGATTTAGGAAGAAGAATCATGAAAATCCATGGAGAATAGAAGAAGAAAGGTAGAAATCGATTTCATTAGTAAATGGAGAATAAAGTTGTGTCAAGAGTAAAGTAAAGTGATTACAAATGAGTGGCTTATATATCTTAGCTCCTAGGTTTACAAGGAACCCTAAAGAGGAAGGAGAGAAGCGCAGCCACCAAGAGAGGAAGTGGTCCACACCGGAGAGAGAGGATGAAGTGGTCCACATATGAAGTGGTCCACACCGGAGAGAGAGGATGAAGTGGTCCACACCGGAGAGAGAATGAAGTGGTCCACATCATGGAGGTGGCTTCCACGCTCCACTCTCTTCATTTTGAATGTGTGATGGGCCTTTGTGAGGCCTAAACCAGCTTCTAAAACACTCTCCCATTCTCTCATTCAAGCCCTCATAGATTCGGCCTTATTCATGGTTCGTCCGTACGGTGCGGACGTACCGTACGGATGAATGTGCTTATTCTTCTTCTTGATCAATATGAACTAGGATATGAATTTTGATTGTGAGGTGATGCACTACATTGATGTTTAGAACCTGATTTCAACATTAAATTTGTTTAAATTGATGTTTATTATCACTTCTTCATACTATCCATTTATATTACTTACATGCTTAGTTCCATGTTTCGTGTCTTTGGTGTTTACAGATAATGGCTAAGATAACGGCTCCGCAGAAGGACAAGAAACCGGTTGTGACAAAAGTTGCCTCTAGTAACCCTCCTCATAGGCCAAGTACGAGAGTTTGAAATACTAATGACACCAAGTACCTCGCCATCATGAAGAAGGTTGAGATTCTACCCACACGGTTTGGTTGTGAGGACACATTGAGCGAATTGGGTCTCTTGGAGGATGCGCCACCATGGTTGAGGTGATGGGGATTGGTCGCTTGTGGCGTCTCTGCCACATCACGTGTCGAAACTATGTCAGAGAGCTTATTGCCATGTGTCACCTCAAGTATAAGGACCCTGACAAGCCTAAGGCAAGCGAGGGACGATTTTCTTTCTTCCTCGACAAGAAGCACTTCTCATACTTTATGAATGAGATATGCTCGATCTATGGGTTTGCTCTGAGCAAGGAATGTTGTCTAGGACAGTTCACTCAAGAATACACCAATACATTTTGGAATGTGATCGGTAGGAGCATCTATAGATCGCATTCTGCGAAGATAATTCAGATCAGAAACCCGGTGATGCGCATTGTCGTCAAAATTTTGAGTAATGCCTTCTTCTTCAAGTCCGGAGCGGGTTCAATGACTACCAAGGAGCTGATTATGTTGTGGTATATATTTTAGCATCTATTACCTGAGTTTCAAACATATGATAGACCTAAGGTCAACCTTGCAGCGATCTTGTGCAGAATGTTAGTGAAACTGAAGACTACCCATCCAAAGACGATGCATCTTTGCATTGGTTCACTTCTCACTCATATATTCCTTCACGCTGAGCTTGATTTTTCTAGGTCTGAGAAGATCACGACAATTGAGAAGGTGGATATGAAGTACTTAGAGCACTGCTATATCATCAAGAAGGTGAATGTGTATCAATTTTTGGATCGAGATAGATACATTTACTTCTGCAAATTACCCAACATGGGCATCACTTCTCTCCTTTCTCGAGAGAACTTGGATTTCCTTCCGAGTGATGAGTTTCTAGTCTAAGATCCTTCGGCGAGCAGTAGGGGACCATCTCATCGTCGAGGCGTTCGTAGACCACAGCAGGTCCCTATACTTAAGGCTGACCATGATATGCCTTTCCAGCAGTTTCATGACGAAGGTGAGGATGATAGTTCTGCAGGTGAGGAACAACCTTCTTTTGAACATAAGCCATACATGCTTCTCCCGCCTAGCTCGGACCGCTAGTGTTTACCACGTGTGCCTCCACCAGAGAATATATCAGGATGACTAGAGTGGATCATTAGGTCGCAAAAGACGACCAACAAGATGATGCGTCGTATGTGGACCGCTTTGACAAACATTAGGTCTTGCGCATGTGCTTCTGGTTCTAGGACACGCAACAGAGGTGGTCTTGTCCCTTAGACATAATGATTAGTACCAAACATGCTGAGGATGTTGCTCAACCCAGCGGAGCTTCACCACCGCACTCACCAGGACATTCTGTTGACACTCGTCTTGGTAGGAGCAGGAGAAACAAGGCTGGACAGAGCCAGAGTTCGAGTGAGAGTCCTCCACACACCATTGAGAGCTAGTAATTCCTTCTCATTCCCTGTATCTTCCTTTGTTTCATTTTTCTTTGTAGTTTTCTATTATTGGTGCATGTGGCATTCCACCTGGATTTGTTTTGACACCGATACGATAAGAAGCAAGTCTGGGGGAGGATGTCATTCGTCTACTGATGTTATCTTTTGGCTATTTTTCTTCTTATGTCTTTATTTGAGTTAGTGAGTCTCTTTTGTCGAGTCAAAATCGTGTTTGTTTTATTGAGTCAAAACTTTGTCGAAAGCTATGAACTTTTCTTAGGGAACTGCACCTTGCTTTTTATCATTGTGCTATGATTTCTTTTGCATGGTTGATGGACAACTTGGAAACGCATGAAAATTCATGCTTCGATCACTGTACGGTAATCCCTATCACTAACAATTTGGATGACTTGAGCTTAACCTTGTTTATTGGAACTTAAACCGGACTTACTATATCTCATTTAGAGGCTTTATAATCATGTAATAGACCATATATTCAGAGTATTCTTTGCATCATTTATATCACTATTTGTAAAATCTGAATAGCTAGACTCATCTTACTCTAATACCACACATGTATCCTTACCCTTGTTTCAAACCTCATGCATCTTTTAGTCATCATCATTATGTGCAACTATGTGCAAAAACTACGAAGTATACTGATATGTGTGAGTTTTGCATAATTTTTGGCACCGTTGTCTTGATTTTTGTCTCATTTCTTAACTATTCTAGCACATTTGCATTGTTAAGTGTCATTTGGTCTTGGTTTTGCATTTTAGGAGTTTAGGTTAGTTACTTTGTATTTTGCATTGCATTTGGTCCATTTTTATAGGATTCTTGGAGTTTGGAGGATTAGGATATGGATTCGGATGAATTGAAGGCAAGAATCAAGCACTCGAGGGACTTGGAGCTGCAGAGAAGCTCAAGAATGGAAGCAAAGAAAGAGACGGACGTGCACATGGAAGAATAGGCATTCTCAACGGCCTCACCTGGTCGATATACTGCAACGGTCTCTTGTACCTACCTCACGTACCTGATGGAAGCTTGACCTACAAGAACCAGAAAGTTTCAGAGTCTAACATCGGACATTCTCAAAGACCTCACGAGCCTGTAAGGCAGTATCAACCACCACCATCGACCTTATATACCCGCTGGACCTGTGCAGAAGATCCAACTCAACCGGTCAAAACCCGGTTTGTCCAAGGTTGACCCGGTTTGAACCAATTTTGTATTTAAGCAATTTTAAGACATTTCTAGACCTAAGTTTTCTTCTCTATAGTTGGATTTAGATCCAAACTCTCTTCTTGATGTTTTGGATTGATCTTCACCATTTCATGCTATTTTTGGTGAATGATTCTTCATCTCTATCTTTATCTTTATGTTTATGCACTTTTACTCTGTCTTTCATCATGTTTAGTAGCTAGTCTTTTTGTTGGATCATGGACAATGCTAGATTAGGACAATTTGATAGTTAGATGATGATGATATAGATTGATTCTTATTAGATCCTTCATTTACGTTGATCTTAATTAATGCTAGTTTTGACTTGATCACTCAAAATCTAGAACTTAAGTAATTCATGCCCAAAATGTGTTTGTGAAAATGCTTGAACCAAATCTTTTATGAGCTTTACATTCCTAGCTAACGGGAGTTAATGATTAGGGTGTTTAGTGACCTAATTGGATTTGTTTTTAATGCTCATTGATCATTTAATTGCGAACAGAAGTTTATGAGAATTAGGTGATTAGTACCACGGAAATGGATTATCATATTTGTGAGTTTCATGTTTTAGGATAGTGCTTAATTCAACCTCTTGAATCATTGTTTGATTGTTGATCCATACTCATTATAGTAAAACCCATGGTCCAATGCTTTCTCTTGATTTTACTTCTTGCATTTTCTTAAACTTTAATCAAAACAAAAACTCAAAAAAATATAGCCCTAGCTTAGTTTGAATCTCTCATCTCTATTGTTGTAATCTTTATTCCTCGAGGGATCGACATCTAAATTACTACAACGTTTGCACTTGCACTTGGGTGATTTAGAGATATAAATTTTAAACCTTGTGTTTTGAACAAAATAATTTCCCTATCAAGTTTTTGGCGTCGTTGCCAGGGAGTTTAGTAATAGCCATTAAGATTTATAATCTATTTGAGACTAAGCCTTTAATTTCTTTGTTATTATGTTGTCTTGGCTTGGTTTTATTCTTTCTTATAGGTGCATGAACTTGACAAGCCGAGGACAAAAAAAACTTGGTTGATTTAGTGGTTGACATTCACCGGTTGGGAAGAGAAAATACTAGAGCAAGGCGTGAACGAGAACAGTTAGCACATCTTGAGTGGTTGGGTATGATGAATCAAGACCCGAACACTGGTGGTGGTAACCAAGGTCAGAATGGAAATGGTCATGGAGACAATGGTGAGCAACTTCCTCACCATGGATCTAGACCTGCTAGGGTTATTGGAGCTTATGATGCACAAAATATGCATGGTAATAGGAACGGTATTAGGCCTCCGTCGGTTGCGAACAACAACTTTGAGATCAAGGCGAGTCTAATCAATATGTTTCAAGGATCAAAGTTCCATGGTCTATCAATGGAGGACCCATTAGATCATCTAGACCACTTTGACATGTTGTGTGGGACGGTAAAGATCAATAGAGTCTCGAAAGATGCTTTCAAACTCCGCCTATTCTCGTTCTCTTTTGGGGATAAGGCACACCAATGGAAGAAGAACCTTCCTAGTAATTCCATCAACTCATGGGATGAGTGTAAGAAAGCTTTCTTAACCAAGTTCTTCTCTACATCAAGAACTGCTAGATTCATGAATGAGATCTCAAGGTTTACTCAAAAGAATGGTGAGATCTTTAGTGAAGCTTGGGAGCGCTTTAAGGGTTACACCACCAAGTGCCCTCATCATGGGTTCTCTAATGCATCACTTTTGAGTACCTTATATACAGGATTTATACCCAAGTTTCGAATGCTTCTCGACACGGCAAGTAACGGTAACTTCTTGGGTAAAGATGTTGAAGAAAGGATGTCCCTTGTGGAGAATCTAACTCAAAGTGACGGAAAGAAGGAAAGAGATGAAGGCTTTGAATGAGAAAATGGATAAGGTCTTGCAAGCTACTCTAAAACCGATTAACTATGTAGGAGACTTTGTTGGTAACCAAGGACATCAAGAGAATTGTATTGAAGCTTGTCAAGAGGATCAATGTGAAGTGAACTTTGTTGGTGTTTATCAAGGAGCTTACAACCCAAATTATCATAATCATCATAATCTCTCTTATGAAAGCACCAATATGGGAAATCAACAAGATATCTTTTATTCCCCTATGAAGCCTCAAGGACAAGGCTTTCTACAAGGGAACTTCCAATCTAAACCTCAATTCACTAACCAAGGAATTTCTTCTATCCAACCTTCTCCTCAAGATTTTGATATGAAGGGAATGCTTCAACAATTGTTAGTGGGGCAAGCTAGTGGGACCGCTGAAATGAAGAAGAATATGGCTGAGATACACAATAAGGTGGATTGCTCATACAATGAGCTTAATGTAAATTTTGAGGCCCCCAACGCCAAGATGAAGCATATGGATCATCAAATAGCTCAAGGAACATCTTCTTCTAGTAAACAAACGGGCACATTGCTAGGTATATCCAAAGCTAAATCCAAGGAGTATTGTAACATGATCTTATCAAGTGAGGTATCATTGGTTGATGAGAATGAAAAGGCAATCGAGAAGATCTCTAGACTTCTTCATGATTCTAAGGTTGAAGAGCTGGTGGTTGCTAGAAAAGTGAAAGTTGAGAAGGTTGAGAAGGTTGAAAAGAAGAAAACTCTTAGCCTTGAGCCTCTTCCTTATGAGCTTCCACTTCCATTTCTCGGTAGAGTTCTTACCAAAACTCAAAAAAAGATACTCTCAAACTTCAAGGCCAATATGAATAGAGTTGGATCTCCATTGCTTTATCTCAATGATTTATCTCAAGTAACAACATACAAAGAGTTCATAGAAGTCATACTTGCAAATCGAGAAAAAGTTGAAGATATGAAGCAACACTTTTCTTTCATCATGTTTGGAGATGCTTCTTCGAAATCTCCACTTGGTATAATTCAAGACTACCCACTCAAGTTTGGCAATTGCATAGTCCCAACGGATTTGATGGTAGTGGAGATGAAAGAAGCCCACAAGCTTCGTCTCATCCTAGGAACTCCCTTTCTCGACACCGTTAGAGCGAACATCAACTTTCCCAACAAAAGAGTGACTTTTCTCCACATGAATTCCAAAGGTCTCTTATCCAATCAAACCTTCCTCTAAAATTTTTTGTGGAACAATCGCTAATGAATAAGTGAAAACCAAGGAAGAGCCTATGAATTTGAAAGATCCAAAAGAAGAGGTCAGAGTTGTAAATATGAGGAATAGAGAGGCTCTAAAGCAAGATAAAGATATCTTGGATGGTGAAAGTCTACACTCCTTGTTTGATAAGCAAGAAAGGGGTGCTAAAGATGTGAAGATAGGAAATGATAAGGAGGTTCTTAGAAAGATCAAGAAAGAGATAAAAGAAATCTACCCTTCCGCCCTTGTTTTATCTTCGAACACTATGAGCTTACACCCTTTAAGACTCATAGATTGCGAAATTGAATACAAGGTGAAGGGTAAGGAAATTTCAAAACCTTTTTGCAAGCGTTAAAGCCAAGATTTACCTCTGGTTTCAAAGTAACCAAGGAAAGGTTCAAGTGCTCCTCTCAAGGGTCATCACCATCAACCTCCAAGGTGGAAAACACTCTTTCAATGCTCTTTCCACCAATTCAATCGGCCTCTCAAGGATTTACAAAACTCCTCATCTCTAACTCCCTAAGAGGCTAGGGCCACAGTATGGTCCTCTCTTCCATTGTATATACCATTTAGTTTCTCTTTTCTTGTTTGTTATCCCCTTCTCTTTGGCTTATATTACACCGAGACGGTGTAATTCAAGTTTGGGGGAGGGATTTGTGTCTTTTGGCTTGGTGTTTTGTGTTCTTATTTTCATTTTTGCATGTTTGAGTCTCATGTATTCACTCATTTGCTTTAAAAAATCATGTAGCTTTGCATTTTAATTGCTTTTAGGATTGAGTATAGTAGCATCTAGGTTGCATTTGCATATGCATAGGGGATAATGATGATATTACCTGGTAAAATTTGAACTTATGATTGAGATCAATGCCCTTGATCATAGTTATTTGTTGCTTATAAATTCTTTGAAAAAAAATAGAAAAGCCATGTTTAGTTCATTCATACTTCGAGAGCACCTACCTTTGTGAAACTTGCATGATTCTCAAAGCATCTTTATGAACTTGGACTTAATTTGAATCTAATTTTCTTGCTTAGATAGTTTAAATGCGTTGTCATGGTATAACATTCAAGTTTTCTTATTCACTTTACCACGCTTATACTAACCCAAATAGCCATTCTAACTTTAGGAATGGTTCGCTTACCCCTAACCTTTGCCATTTCTTTCATAACTTGTGTTGATTGTTGAGGAAGGCCTTTTGTTGTTTTGTGCTATAATTTGCAAAATCTTGTGAGTATTGAGAACGACAAAGGAATGCCTCTCGTTTTAGCTAGCTCTTGGAACGTTATGAGACTAGCAATTAGGTTGGGAATGAAATATATAGGTGGTTAGATTGAATATTGGGGTTTGGGAAAAATGAGTTAAATGATGAAAAGAAAGGTTTGTCATTAGTCTAAAAAGAAAAGATAAGTCTCTATGGAATAAAAGTGATATGAAATATGTTCTAAGTATCAAAGATGTAAAAAGTTGTGTTAGCTTCCCTTAAGAATCCAAAAAGAAAAAAAAAGAGAAGAAAAGAAAAGATTTGGGAACAAAAAAAAACAAGAAAGAGAGATAGAAAAGAGCTAAGTGATTAAGTAAAAATTCTTTCCTAGGAGACTACAAAAAGAAAAAGGTTTTGATCATGAGGCTTGGGTTGAAAGACCAAAGAGTCTAGAATTTGGAGTTGAAAAGAGGCTTGAAAAGATTGTGCCAAGGGAGTAGAATTTGCGTTTTGTATCATAAAATGGGTAGCACAACGAGAGGTATGACTTTGTATGCATAAATTGTTCTCGGTCTTAGATAGATTTTGCATTTTTCTAGCATTCCATTGATTGAGAGTAAAACCACCCAAAAAAAACTTTTTAGAAACCACCTCAAAAGACTTCACCCAAACAGATTGAGAATTATTTAACCCTTTGCGAGACCACACTTGAAACTTTAATGTATGTGAAAGAGATGGTTAGGCTTGATTGCTTTGGTTCTACTTGGTTTCAGTGTTTAGAGTAGAAGTTTGAATTGAACTAGTCATGGCAAAGTACGAATGAGTAGATGTTTGTTTCTCGCTCCGTTTAACCATATTTAAGGGCATTTTTTTGAATTCTCTCTTTGATATTTTGTGGTTTGGAATCCCTGTATTCAAACTTTTTTTCTGGTTTGTTCTTTGTTGTTTGCTCGCGGACAAGCAAAGTATAAGTTCGAGAGAGTTGATATGTGTGAGTTTTGAATAGTTTTTGGTACCGTTATCTTAATTTTTGCCTCATTTCTTAGCTAGTTCTAGCACATTGCCCGGAAGGTGTTTGTGAAAATGTTTGAACCAAACCTTCTATAACTTTACATTCCTAGCCAATGAGAATTGATGATTAGGGTGTTTTGTGAACTACTTGGACTAGTTTTTAGTGCCACAGAAGTGGATTAGTCATATTTGTGAGTTCCATGTTCTAGGATAGTACTTAATTCAACCTCTTGAATCATTGTTTTATAGTTAAACCCATGGTCCAATGCTTTCTCTTGATTTTACTTCTTGCATTTTCTTACATTTTAATCAAAACAAAAACCTAAAAACATATTATTCTAGCTTAGTTTGAATTTCGCATCTCTAGTGTTGTAATCTTTATTCCTCGTGGGATCGACATCTAAATTACTGCAACGTTTTCACTTGAATTTGGGTAATTTAGAGATATAAATTTTAAAACTTATGTTTTGAAATTGATATCATTTATCTATCATACACAGACCGACATAGCTTTTCTTTTGTTAAGATTGAGTTATGTAGTTTGTATGTATGGACTTTTGGAATGAACTAGTAGTTATGACTAATGATATGCTTATGGATGTGAACTGAGCATGCATGATTAAGTTGTTCCTTGATGCAGTTTGTATAAGACAAGAACCGGTTCCGCTCTCCTACTGAAAAAAAAATGCGTATGTGGGAAGGAGAAGTGAAGGATCCGGAAAATCTAAATTATTATGTTAGTTTTCAAAAACGTCAAGAGAATTTATAATTTATTGAGGTTTTGAGTTGGGCAGATCAATCTAGGCGGAAGGGAAGTTGTGCACCTCCTAATTAGTTTGTGTCTCACTATGATTTTGCACAATGACTTGCATCCATTCGCATTTGCATGAAACCCTAAAACACTTGAGCCACCATAAACTAGCCTTGACACCAAGACCATAACGTGTTTAATACCCTGTTTGTGAGAGTGCACACATCATCTTAACGAATGTTAAAAGGTTGACTTCTTTGATTCTGAAAGTTCTTTTTGATTCTGGGGTTTAGTCTTGTTGCTACAGGTATGACAAATTTCAGCGGAGTACGGTTTGATATTAACCATGTATCGATGGTTTGCAGACAATTAATATAAGAATGTGTGAGTTTTCATGTTTTCAAACCTCTTTTCTCGATAAAGAAACTTGTTTTACTTGAGGACAAGCCAAGGTCTAAGTCAGGGGAGTGGATATATCGTGTTTTATCGTCTTTTGTCTAAGGTTTTAGTGTCGTTTTTGAGTCTGTCATGTCTCTTTAGCATCTTTTAGTGTCTTTTTGGTCGAGTCTTGAGTCTTTTGCAGGTTACAGAACATTATGCGAGAATATGAAGTTTTTGCACGTTTTTTGGGATGATTGCGGGACAATGCAGGGCGTGAAGATGAACGACCGATCGATCCCCACCTGGATCGATCAGTCCGACAACACGAAGAGCATCAAAACAAGAGATATATTGATCCGTACCTGGATCGATCGATCAGAACCTACGGACGAGCGTCAAAAGAAGAGATCGATTGATCCCTACCTCGATCGATCGGTCCAAAGAAGGATCGATAGATCCGATCGTGCAGGAGGCACCAAGGGACAAACGACCGATCGATCCTTCTTTGGACCGATCGGTCTGAAGATGCGACCAGATCTCTGTAGTTTGTGAATTTTTTTTATTTTTCATTTTGGTCTATTTTCTGCAAGGGATATAAAAACCCTAGATTTTATTTTTATGCTTTCTTTTCTAATTTCTGGAGAGACTTCCATCTTTTGTAAGCTACTCTTTGGGAATCTGAGATTCATCTTTTTGACAATTTGGAGATGATTTATGAACCCTATTTTCTTAATCTATTGCAATTCTATGATGTCTTCTTCATTGATTTGTGTTGTTTCTTTTGCCATGTGTGAGTAATTCCTTAATTGGGTTTTAGGGTTCCAAGTAAGGGAATCCATGATTTGATTGTTTTTACGAAACTTTGAATTATTAGGTTCTTCAATTTACGTGTTATTAATGTTAAAATTAGATTGATCACCCAATTTTAGATACTAAATTTTTCTATGCATGAAAGTGTTTGATAGAATCCATGAATTGATTTGAATTAAGCAATATGCTCTTAGCCAACGACAGTTGATGTTAGGAAATATTGTGAATATAGTGAACCTGATTGATAATGTTAATTTAACTAGGAGATCTCAAACGACAGTTTGTAAAATTGATTAGTCAATTTTAGAGATTAATATCTTGAAATAGAATTAGTTTATTTTAGTGTTCATGTTTGAGAACGGTTCTACCTATTGAGTTTATGCTGGTTTTATCTCATTAATCATCGATTCTCTTAATAACTATGCGACTCAATGCTTTTTATTATATAACTTACACCGTTCATTCTTTGCATTTTTATTCACAATTCTGAAAACAAAAACAATTTTTTCACGCTTTAACTATTTACGAATCTCGCAAGTCTATAGAGTATCATTAATTTTTGTGGATCGATCCCGAACATACTACTGCGCATTTTACAGTACATTTACGGTTAAAGTATTTCGAATTAATTATTCGAGCAGTCAGATACTTTAATTGAGTATCACTGGTGGAAATGCTCTTATATTTAAATATAAAAGAAATTTTATGAAAATTTATTTTGTATGGAAAACAAATGTAACTATAGATGACGAAGTATCAACTATATAAAAATAAACTATGACGAAGTATTTAACCTGAACGATGGTGGAGTCATTTAACGTTAAGGATTTACTCTTAACATAGCTAAGTTGATGCACATCATGTGGACGTCAATGCTGGAACAAGCAGAGCATGATCTTTCGAGAAAACAAACCTATAGCGCACTTGATTTGGCATTGTGGTTACGATGTCACTGTAGAAAAAATTATTCAATGTTGTAAATATAAGCATTTTAATATATATATATATATATACATTAATTTTAAAGATTAAAATATAGAATTCCGTTTAGGTAGAAATATATTATGATAAAAAATAATGAAAAACAAACAAAAACAACAACATTAAACACGAAATAATA
The DNA here is from genome assembly GCA_004349715.1 of Crucihimalaya himalaica. NCBI lineage: Eukaryota > Viridiplantae > Streptophyta > Magnoliopsida > Brassicales > Brassicaceae > Crucihimalaya > Crucihimalaya himalaica. The sequence goes on along the minus strand of SMJT01000055.1, from coordinate 902,262 downwards.
TTAAACACTCGCACCATGGATGTCAATTCCTAATAAACTAGGTAATCGCCTGTGGTAATGCATGATATAACTTAGTTCGAAAAATTATTTATAAGTTAAAACACTATGCTATTGTATATTAAGAATTTGAAAATTTTGCAATACTCATAAACATAAAGTTTATTGTATTACACGTTGGGTTATCATATTCAATCCAAAAGCATACTATAGAAACATTCTCGTAGCAACATGTAAGTAAAAATACATTTTAACATTTTTAATATATATAAAAAAAATAATCGAAATCCTAACATATAAACCAATAATTACTCCCTTTGTTTCATATTAATTGATGTTATTGTTATAAATTAAGTGATGTTCTCAACTTTTATACAAAAAGTAATAATTTCATTTATGATTTTTGATTGTATTATTTTATAGGATTTGTTGTCATTGGATAAATAATTACTATATTTTATATATAAAATTTTATTATAAATTAGAAAAAAAATTATATAGTTTATATAGTATTTTAATATGTATGAAAAAACTCTAAAAATCTTGTATTTAAATATAATCATCATAACTAATAAAATATTATCATGTGATACCCATTAACATGACCATCATGATTGTAATTATTAGGATGTTAATGCTCTCTCCGAGAACCAAAAATAGAGATTTTATTTTCCTTACTTACTTCCACTTCCGTTGAATGTTCTTGTTTCTTTTTCTTGCCTTTTCATTTCAAGAAAAAGTAGGCATTAATTAAACTCTTTTATAGACCCAGAAAAATTACTCTTTCAATTTTCCAAAGTTAATTTTTAAAGATCATTGAATACATAACATAAATTGTATATAACTATATTACTAAGTAATTTTTACAACAATATTTCTACATTTTAGAGAAAAAAATTTAAAATCATTACTTCTCATTTTACAGCTAATTGTAATGAAAATAAAATTCATAAACACTGAAAAAGTTGGAAACTAGTCAGGTAAATCCTCATCTTAAATTTCAAAAAAATATACCTCATTTTGAAAAATATATCTTTACCATTTAAAAACTAAAAAAAAAATCCATTAGGAAATTTTCCTATATAAATAACATTCAACCTCTTTATGATTTTTTATTTTTGTTATAATTTTTCACCAGTAATCATTTTAAGTTTTTTTTGTTTAACAACTTAAAAATATTGTTGTAGAAATTGCGTAGTAATTTGTTATATATATCCTTTTCTAATTTATCTTTTCTATATGAAATATTTGATCAATATTTCTATAATTTTTACGAATTCATAGATAATATTTGACCGAATCTTATACTTTAGATATGCATAACAAAATGACGAGTAATCTAAACTAAAAATGTTCAAAAATATATATAAATGTAAAAAAATTATTTCATCCTAAATTCTAATTACAAATAAAAATATATAAATAATTGTATGGTCGATCTTGATTCGATTTGATCGATCTCGTCCATCTTCCAATATTGCAACCTAAACTTAGAAAACCGTCTGAAACTTGGTTGACTAGTATGTAAAGTTTGTTGACTATGTATGTCTAGCCAAAATTTTATATTGAAAAAATGTAAAGAGTTTTATGGTTATTTGCTTTATCTTTTAATTCTCTCTAAGATATCGCTTTGTGAATTGTGAGTACCGAAAACAAATGACACAATAATTTCGACTAACTACCGTCGAACGATATCAAAACAAAATTTATTAAATACATTTTAGAAATTTTATTTGGTAAAATCTATTTACAAATTTGTGTTTAGATATTATAAATACTACTACAAATTACCAAAGTCAATTTTGGGAGCCAATGTGAAGATTCATAATTGAAAAGTGATTCCATAAACTTTTTAAATATGGTGGAAAATGTATACTTATCAGCTTGTTTTGCTAACAATGGAATCCACGTCATCTTTGACTCTGTGCATGTATAAAACATCCATACACATATAAGCTGGATACAAATACAATACATAAATACTTGAGATCTCCTATCGGCTTCTTTTTTTCTTTTTTAGGAGCATGAATATACACACCCCACAAGGTCAAATTACATTTTCGTATAGTTAAGTCATATTTTTCTAAATTTTCAAAATATCTTTTTTCGAAAAATATAAACTTGCGATAATACCTGTTTCCTTCATTTACACAAAACCAGCGACTTTCTTTAGATGGGTACGCTGCATGCACATGACTATTGGAGATGACTTACTACTCATTATTAATTTCGATATGTTTAATTTTTTCGGGAAAACATGAATGGTCCAAAGTCTACCAGAGATGTTTATGTTGACCACATTCTTTGTAAAGCTGGATATATATGTGCATTCAGTATATATCACCGTAAAGAATCATATAAGAGCATCTGCAAAATAAACCTCGAAAATGAGGTTTTATGCTTTTCAAAAAAACAAATCTCAAAACCTCAAAATTTGAAGTTTCATCTATTTATTGTAATTTAATCTTTCATTATATATATATATATATATATATATATATATATATCTCATAAACATATTCACTAATTTTATTTTAATTATAATAGTCCCTATCATTTATGTCTAATAATTATAGTTTTAATTTCTAAATATAGAATAAAGTAAACACCTTAAATTAAAAATAAAAAAATATAATATTAGTTTAGAAGAATATTACGTAACATTGAAAACAAATATTACACAACAACAAATTTACATTAAACAAATATAATATAAAATAAAGCAAAAAGATTAAATTACATAAACACATAAATATAACACGAATTAAAATATTACAACAATACTAATATTCAGGTAAATTTGATTCCGAATCTCTAAGATCACCGGAATATAGGCCATAAAAATTAGGTGTAGTCGGACGTTGTTGTCGTTCTTGATCTCAATTAATGGATGTATAAGATAAGTTGTATATTTTGGTTAGAGTTTCCATCATTTGGATGATGACGGGTGAGATCTATTGAACGGCTTATAAAATCATCTATCACTTTGAAATGCATTGATTGATCATGTTTGGAAGCTATACGGAAATAGTTTTGTACAATAATTTAGTATTTTATTTGAAGTTTAAGAGAAATTATTGTGTTTTGTAATTGTTTTACGTAATTATATATAAAAATGTAACATCTTATTAACTAATATTGCTTGTAATATTTATTTAATATATTTTATAGTTTTTTTAAAATATGATTTTAACTAATTTTGTGTAAGGATTCTAATACAACACACAAATTATTTTAAAATTTTATTTAAATTTTTTTAAAAAAAATATATTCTTTAATTTTAAATTTGAGATTTGGCAAACCTCAAATATGTCTTTTTTAAGATGCGCTAACACTAACGTAGTAGAAAAATAGTATAATGCTATTTTACGGGAAGATCTGCTTCTAGTTTTATTCATTTCTTATATGTATCAGAATATCTTAAGAGGGGAAAAGGTAAAATAAAAGCAATGTGAAACAGTGCAAGTCCACTTAGATGAAATAATACGACTCTGGTAGATCTTTTTGTAACCTCGATTTAAATATAGAAATCAGGAATCATGTACACATATATGCATAATATTTTAAGAAATGTATTTTTAGTACTCTTCTCAAGTGCTCACTTTGTTTTGCCCAAGAAAACCAAATAAATGTTCTTCAAAAAATAAGTAAGAAAATTAGACCAAAGCTCGTACGTAGTCAAGTAGTTTATACAAGTACCGTTGTCGTATCACAATTCGGATTCAAATGAAAAAATGGGCATGTGCGAGTTGGTAGCTTCATCCCCGATATTGATAGAGATTCTCTTTTCCGTACTATTAATCGAGGTCCAAACTTTTCGACACAGACATATTGAAATGCATATACATACACACATGCAAATAAAATTAAATGTTGAAATACAGTATTCTTCTCCCGTTCTTCTCGGTGTAGACTTGTTAGTGTGAACTGGGTGTAACGTCAAAGAAATTACTCTCGTAAACTTGTTTCGTCTTTGGGGTAAAGACAAGAAATGCTATTGTATCCATTGACACCACGAAGGAAGAAAACAAAAGTACTCTTAAGAAAGTGAGACCCAGCAAGTACGTAAACTACAGCATTGGTCATTGCACCAAACCTTCGAGATGCTTAGGCCATCCTCAATAAGAGTATCTATTTTAGATACTCTTATTATAATAATAATAAACTAAATATTTACGAGAAAGAAATTAGAAATTTATGAGAGAGAGTTTCTTAACCAAAAATCCATGGGTTCTAAGTTAAATACTCATTTTATAAGTGTCATCTTTTTATTGGTTTAATTGTTTTAACAAATTTAAATTTAATCAAATAATTAAATTTTATTAAAATTATTATTATTATATTGCTAAGATACTCTATGATTATCTTCACCAATGCAAATACCCTTAGTACTTAGTAGGAACAGTAAATAAATACTTCGAATCACTGTGATTATTTGAAAAGACTTTTTTGTTGAAGTTAGCCCCGAATACCCGATCCGAATCGAACCAAAATTTTTAGGTTCGGTTCTAACCAAATATCTAAATGGGTCTAGAATTATTTTAAATTCAAGTATCAGTTCGGTTTGGGTATTACCCGATACCCGAACGGTTACTAAATATATCTGAATTATTATACCCTATTACAACCTAAATACTCATATGTAACCAAATATACCTGAATTACCCGAATAGTTATTAAATATACCCAAATTACCTGATATCCGAAATTATAATAGGATTTTTGGAGTAATTTGGTTACATATGAGTACTAATACCCGAACCGAAACCGAACTCAAAATGTTTTGGTTTTTTTTCAGGTTTGAAAAACATAACAGGAACCGATCCGAACCCGAATACTACCCTAACCGAACCCGAATAAAATTTCATAAATATCTGATTGGGTCTAGACCCCTCTACACAAATTATCTGAAACCCGAAAAGTATGTACTCATTCGGGTTCGGATACCCGAATACCCAGGGCTATTTGAAGTACCTAATTATTTTTTCTTTGTTTGTATTTGGTAATCTAAAATTCTACGATTTCATTTCACAAATTTAACTAACCTTTTATATATTTAAATTTTACAATTTATTTATGCACAAACTGGTCAAAAAATAAACGATCTTAATTATAAATTCGAATCACCAAACTTTTTTTTGACTTTAGGAGCCATTAATTTTCTTCTAGTAAAGGTTATGGTTTTTTTAAGAAAAGCAAAAATTATTTTAGGTTTTGTATAGTATATTATATATGGAAGATACCACCATCTTTTGGCCATTAGAACTACATTTTGTTTCTAATTCGGATCACCATTTTATTATACCGACTATGTGGTGCAATCATCTAGAACTTAATAATGTTACTGTTATATATAAACCTTATAAGTTTTTTTTTATTATAATTATTAAATGCTTTATATGAATTTGAAGCTCGAGTAATGATACAACGATGAGATTGAACAAACCAATAGATTACACGTTCCGTTTGTAAAGTTTATTGCTTATAGTTATGTTATTTGATATATATATATTTAAATTTCAAATGATATACGTCTACAGTCTCTAATTCATAGGATAATTTATTTAAATGAAAAATATATAGTAAACCATACTTTTTTCATATTTCGTAATAAGTGATATCCGGTTATATTATACAATTTCTTTTCCATAAATTAATAAACGTAATGAATATAATATTAATACTATATATTTATGGTGGGGTTATCAACTTTGTAGAATATATTGGATACTGAAGGTAAAAGATGTTGAAAGCTCTTTATATGACAGGCACAGGCGTTTGCTTCCTTTAAGCAGTCCATGAAGTTTCACTCCTTTATAACTCTCTCTCCTTCTCCCTCCTTCTTCCATAGAACTCTTCAGTAAACCCATTCTCTGTTCCTCTCTCTTACTCACTCCTCACACTTGTTTACATAATCTAAAAGATCTCTTCGTTTAGCCTATTTAGAAGAAACAATGGACCAAAGCAATGCTCTTCTTAGCTGGGCTTACTTCTCTCATGGAAAGGTATAGACTTTATGTGAATTTTTTCAACATTTTGGTTTCCTCTGTTTTTCTTAACTCTGTTTAGTGATGGTTCTTGCATTGGGTTCACTGTTGTGCTTAGATCTACGCATAATGTGTATTCCAAAATCATAAATTTATTGTGTCTTCTTCTTCGTATGTGTAATAAAACCCTAAGCTCTGACGAAAGTTCTGATTTTGAAAATCAATTTTTCAGAAAGCACTCATACTCTGTATCTGGGTTACTTTAATCCTTTAATGGGTTTCGAACTACACTTGCTGGAGAATTCGATACATTCACCAATTTCCTAGCTTAATTTTGCATAAATGTCAAAGCTTTAGCTTAAATTTCGCATTTTGTATGTAAATTAGTCGGAAAAGACAAGACTTTGAGGACATTTGTTGTGTATTGGGTGCTAATTTGTGACCAAAAACCCTAATTTTGATATGAATCTGCATATATATGCTCAGATTTAGGGGTTTCTCTGTTCCTGTGTAATGATTGTTTTGTGTTGAATTGTTCAGACTACGGAAGAGCTAAGACAGACTCTTGTGTACACGACACTAGAGTTAGAACAAACAAAGCTGGTGGCTCAAGAGGAACTACGGAAGAGAGATGAACAATTGATCCATCTTGAAGATGTTTTAACCAAAACCCTCAAAGAAAGAGATGAAGCTCTCGAGAAATGTCATCATCTCCTTATCAACAATCTCTTACTTCAACAGAAACAGCAACAGAATCAGAAACAGGAACATATCACTCCTCCTCTATCTGGAGCTTCAAGCATTATTGAAGATGAGCAAGTTCAGCCACAGCCACAGCCGCAGCTTAACTCCAACAAGAGTTTCTCGTCTTCAGACACCGAAGAGAGCATTATGTCACCATCAGTGATCGATCCGGTTATGATGAACCAACAAATTGAAGTCTCAGGAGCTGAGATGATGGCTACATTGTTGCCTGAAAAGCCACTGCCTGAAAAAGGAAAACTTTTAGAAGCTGTTATCAAGGCAGGTCCTTTGCTTCAGACACTTCTCTTAGCTGGTCCTCTGCCTCAATGGCGCCACCCGCCTCCTCCACTTGAGACCTCTGAGATCCCTCCAGTCACCGTCCCACCACCGCAGTTTCAGAACAGTGGTTGTGGGAACTCCAACAAGAAAAGGGCATTCCCAGTGTCAGATGAAACTTTCTCAGAAACTAAGTATCAGAAAGTTCTTCTCCATTAACCAGAAATTAAGCCAGCCTGAGCTGCTACTGATCTTTCATCCTTACTCAACAAAATACTAATATATAGTCTTCTAATATACCATATACAGATCACTTTCAGTATTAGTCTCACTTAGGGTTCTAGTGAGAGTGATCTTTTTAGTCAGTTTGTTGTAGATAGAGCTTGATTTAAAATTGTGGAGAGTGAATCTGATCCATTTAGGGTTTAGATCTAGAAAGTGATGGGAATGAAACTCCCCTGGTTTAACTCAAACTCAAACATGAGTTTTTTTTTACCAAGCGTGAGAGTTTTGCTGTTTGCTTTTGTTTTGTTTTGCTGATTGATTTTTTTTTTGTTCTGTTTCCTAAACCCAATATCACATCCATGTTTTGGCTCCATGAATGTAAAAATATTGGGGTGTTTTGTTTTTCTATGTGTTACCTATGTTCATTTCCCTTGGTGTAAAATACTGAAATCTAATGGAAATGTGATGATTTTTAGTGAATGAATGTGATGTATGTTTTGTGGGTGTTTAATTGATTTGGAGACCTCAAGGTATATTCATAACCAAAAGTTATTTTTAAGGTATTTTAATGCAATGTTCAATATTATTTTTAAATGGAAATGGGTGAGAAATGGGAACCGAAAAGTCGAAGGGGTAAGCCAACAACCAGAAAGGATTTGATGTTTTTTGTTGGAGTCCGGGTGGGTCCTGAAGATCTGAAACCGGATCTTCTGTCTTTTTGCTAACACTAAAATATTATTGCATGGGCCTCCTAAATTTTTTATTTTTTTTTAATGAAGTTTCTCCCGTTTGGTCATTTACAGATTCATCCAAGATTCTGTTCAGAATTTCCAAAAAAAAATTGATATCAAGAGAGTCTAATCTTGTTAATGAGACTTATGATCTATCAAAACCATGTTCAAATATGGATATAAATCGATTATTGAAATTCGGATTCGTTATATATGTAACTTGTTTTGAGTTGGTTCGTTCTCTAGAAACAGATTTTTCGGAAGGTAAATGGACACATAATAGTTTTGAAACAATGATATGTTGTGTTTTTTTGAAAAAATTTCGATGTTCAAATTAGTTATAAAACGCTTAATTTGGTCAGAAATGAAACAACAAAATAGTGATATAGAAACTTAATTATTTTATTTACCAATCAGTGGAGACAAAATGTGTTCCGCATCCCTTTCTTTTTCATTACATAGATTATATAGATAGATAGTTAGATCCAAAAATGCTAAACGTACAAGAAATATATGAAAATCTTAACGGAATAGGATAAATACATACAATAAGAGATTTGTATATATGAGTATAATTTGTAACAAATTGAAGAGGAACGAAAGTGCTCAAAGAAATTTACATGCGTACCATCATAAGTATTGCGTCGGTCATTTCACTTGTGCTATAATTGTAGTATCATATACTTAAAAACTCAATAACTTACTCTTATCTATGCAATTTATTAATATTTTTTTATGTACTACTTCTTATGATTTCTTATACTTAATTGTATAATCTCTATTGATTGGTCTTTTCCTTAAAGCAAAAGGCCAGAACTTGGTGTAGCTTACAAATTATTTCAAGACTACTAAATTACTTTTTCTTTTTTCAGACAAGAAAAATTTCGATTGTACGAGAAAATCTTGTTTTTCTTTTTTTTTTTTTGAAGCCCTACAAAGTCATGATTACGCTTATTTATTCTTTTAATAACATTAACGAAAATAACTAAAGGGAAAATAATACGCATATAAGTACGCGTATATGTATAATTTTTTTTTTGTAAAATAAGAAATTATTATGTATTAGCGAATAGCGATCATATGAGCACCATATGTAAAAACATTTACATAAAAGGATCAAGAAACTATATATATTTGGGTTTGGTTCGCTGTTGGCTGCATTGAACACAACTTTTGTTTAGTTTTGTACATAAACCAATGTCTATTTAACAAAACTCGAAGTTAGCATTCTCCAATTTTAGAACTGATCATCGCAAAAGGATCTCTAAATTGTCTACCTTATTAAAAATGTACTACGTATTAATACATATATTATTTAGTTAAATAACACATAAATTTGATAAATATAATGAAAAAGGATTGTTTGTTTAAACCAGATTGTTAAGAATTTCTTAAGACAAATGGTCCGTCTACTATATGAATTTATATCTAAAAATATATTACTGTTTCTATTTATATATTAACCATCACACACGGAAAAAAAATATTATATTGTAAGATTCAACATGTATATCATACAATTTATGCACAAAAAGCCTAATAAAGTCTTCTTAATTATATACTAGCACACCAATAGCAAGTTGTAAACAAATGTGGTCAACGATGGGCTAGCTTAATTTGTTTTGCTCTGAATACTATTTTGAGCTTCAATACTCTAGACCTGGTAAATATGAGATTTGATGTGCTCTTGTTTGCTCGTTTTATATTATATATGCTTCTTCGTATGTTTTTGTTTCTCTTAATTATAACACTCGCTCATCACTTGATAAAGTAAGCTACTCTTTTTTTCTAACGTTGATCGATCTCTCGTTTGTAATCAGATAAAAACAGTCAAAGAAGCTTAAACGACACAAAGACTTTAAGGACTTCAGATCATCAATGTGGAAGCCCTACATCACGCCAAGAATTTTTACTCCAGAAAATCCACTATTTTTATCTATTCTTTGATATACACATGTCGTGATCTTTCTTTACATCGTTCAATAATTCATCATGTCAAATAACTCGCATTAAATATATCCAACCAGTTTTAGTTGTTCTGCATCGTCATCACCATCGTAGATATTCAATTTAGACCTTGCGGAAGAGGAGGAAGAATCAATGTATTTTGTTGTTGTTGTTGATGTTGAGTAACGACATCATTTTCTTTCTCTAAATCTTTAAATAACTCATCGATGCCAAAAAAACCTCTTATCGTGAGACATATCCAACAAGTCTTCTTGAGTAATTATGCCGTTGCTCCAGGTGGTCATCACCATTCCGGATCTTGAATCTGGACCTTGTAGAAGAGGAAGAGGAAGAATCAGTGTACTTTGATGATGTTGTTGAGTAAAGAAACCATGTTCTTCCTCTCTCACCATCATCATGTGATGATGTTGTTGCTGATACGCAAAATCAAAAGGCTGCAGTTGATGCGAATCTAGTGGGGATTGCCAAAACTGTTGTTGATAAGCAATATCATGTTTTTGTTCGGTTGGTACAAATTTACAATTTGGCGGTAAAAGGTAAGGTTTTGTCGATGAAGAAGACAAATTATCAGCGGTCGAAGACAAAGAAGAAGGAATCTCTGACATCAGTTGCGTTTGCGGTTCCAAAAAGATTTTTTTTTTTCCACTTATTTCTTCTATACATTGGCATAGTAAGTTAGTAACTTTGGAGCGTTAACCAAAAAAAAGACATAATTCAAAAGAGATTCAATTTAGTTGAAGTCCTTTATTTATAAGGTTGTAATAAGACAATGGTTATAATTATTTTTTATCAAAATTAAAAATATATATTGATACCATTGGATTAGATTTAGATTTGTTTTGAAATTGAGAGTTGGAAAGAGACAAGTTTCACGTTTCGCTACAAAACTTAAAAACTGTGAACATATAACTATTAGCTAGATTGTGGAATCAAACACATTTGAGTCTGAGGGGCATGAATGAGGAAGGCTATATAGTTAAGATGGAGGGAAACAATATGTGTTCCAACTCTCAATATATAGTATTTGGAGGGAACGGAATGAAAGATGCCATGGAGACATCCCAATCATGGCAAACCAGCTCACAGGTTAAATTGATAAAAGTGTCAGAGATCGACTCATTACACTCACGTTGGACAACTCTAATACTATGAGGGTGGTCTTCGGTTCCAAACTCGTAGTTGATCATTTATCGATTTAAATTGTATTCTTTAGTTCCAAAATCTCAAAACTCTCAACTCTCTATGATGGATTCATTGTAAAACAGTTTTTTCGATAAATATAATTTTACATTCATACAAAAAAGATGTAATAAACTGAGCTACCAGGCTCAAGAGTTACAGCTTAAATAGTTTAACTTATTTGAATAAGAAACTGTAATTTATTTATTGTGTTTATACTTTCAGATTAGCATGCAACGTTGTTATGAGATTCACAATTATATAGTCAAATTTTGCTATTCCAAAGCATTCCTTATTTTGCTAAATACATGAATCTCCTAACAAAATCTTTGGATTTTCTTTTTGAAGTTTTATGTTAAAGGAAAATAAATTCTCATTAGGAATGGAAATAGCTTTGTTAACGTAAATATAAAGATTAAAATAATATTTTGGATACGTGGATATAATAATTTTCTAAATTTATTAAATTCAAATCAATATTGATTCGAACGGATTATATGGAGATTTGTTTCGAAATTAGATTTGGAAAGAGACAAATTTCCTGTCTAACAACAAAACTTTAAAATTCCTTTTCCTTAGTGCTTAAATCATTAAAAAAGTATTAAGTACAAATAAATGTGATTAAATAACTTTTTTTTATATTATATGGAAGCAATCAAATGTGGCCAACTATGGGCTAATAAGAGATTTGATGTGCTATGTTCTTCCTCGCTCCTCGTAACTCTCATACGCTCTCTAAATTCTCACTCGCTGAAACGCTAACTTGATTATAAAGTAAGCTATCAATTTATGTAAAGTTACCCATACTTCCATATGAGAAGAATTAATATAAGTGACTGTTCTTAAGAATGTCGTGTATGATCTGTCATGCAAAATCAAAACTTTCCATATAATAAGATATATAAAAGCGTTTAATTTCAGGTAGACTCAACAACTTAGCATGAAAAAATAGTACAATGTGCAAAATGCATAAACATTTCCCTTGCGCAGCAAATACAAATAGACAATGGCTAAATAATAAATAAAAAAATAGACAATGGCTTGACAACAGTTACAGCGAATACGACTCACATGAGAAAATGGCTCAGGTACTGCTTTTGGAGCAGCTTTTTTGGCATCCTCTGGTACTCCAAAGACATTCCAAAACATCAAAGTCTCGTCTCCTGCTGCTGAAGCTACGGTACAACCATCCGGACTCTGGGCCATATGTAATACGCGTGATGTATGACCAGTGAGCTCAGCCATTTTCACCATGGATGGGTATTTCCAAAGTGTAAGGTTGTTCTGAGTAAACCCATGTGAGCTAAGCAACTCTCTTTCATTCTTGCTCCATAACAAAGAACAAACCTGAGAGCCAGTGTCTACCGTGTTCAAGCAAGCTCCTGTGCGAATATTCCAGAACTTTATCGTTTGATCTCCTTCACCACCACCAGTTGCAAGTAAACCTGCTTGAAAAGGGCACCAAGCAAGAGCTTTAACTGCAGATGTGTGTTCTTCAAACCTGTGCAGCCACTGAGTTGTAGAACGGTCCCATAAGTGAACCACATTGTCGTTGCCACCACTTGCTAAATGCTGTCCAGATTCTGACCACTTCAACCCACAAACTTCTGAAGTGTGACCCCTGTAAGTTTCCACAACGTGTGATCTGATCCGTACATCGTTGTTAATAATCTGTCCATCCATTCCTCCCGTTGTTAAGATATGATTGTTCCACGCCAATGATCCTACTCTTGACTCGTGACCGCCCTTCAATGTTCTCTGTTTACGATTGGCAGCAGTATCCCACAGCTGGACTTCAGAGTTGTTAAGCCCAACTGCAAGATTACAACCATCTTGTGCCCAGTTGATACTTGTGACAGGTCCCTTCTCTTCACTAACCGTCACAAGCTCTGAAGTAGAACCACTAGAAGCATCCCACAAATAAACAGTATGATCCAACGCTATGGCTAATACATTATCACTGCTCCAGTCAAGCAAGTTGAGATAGAAGTCATCCACAATGCCAGGTGCATCCAACATTCTCTCGCAAGTCTGAGGGATGTATCTACGCGGCTTTACGGATTTAGGTTGTTGGTAAAGAGACAAAACAGAGTGATCGTTGTGAAGCAGTTGGACTGGAGCTTGAGGCTTGTTCCTGAAGGCAAGAATCCGGGTGTGATTCAGATTCATCGTCACAGCTAATTGCTTCTTGTAGGCTTCTTTGGATGGTGAACTTACAGTTGTTGTTGTCTTGTTTCTTCCTTCGGTAAGTGAGTAGTGAGCATAGTCGAAATCCATGGCTGATCTGTTTGGTATGAATCTGTCCCACTGGTGAAAACACATAAACAAATCAAATAGTACAATTCATCATCAAGAAACTTTAAAACTTGACGAAATTGATGTTGTAAAAGCACACAAAATCGAAACCCAAATCTTAATGACATAAAAGAATCAAATAATGGTAACGATTATGAACAAAACCCACAAATCGAAACCCTAATTCTTAATGACATAAAAGAATCAAATAATGGTAACGATTATGAAAAAAACCCACAAATCGCAACCCTAACTCTAAACGTATAAAAGAACAGCGAACTTACGTTTTCTTTGGAACTTTTCTTGGGGAGAAAGTTTCGTTGAAGTGGGCATCGAGCTTGCGCCTTCAAGTGGGAAGAAGTGTTCATACCTGAATCCATTATACGAATCACAAAAAAAAAGTCGAAAACAAAAAAGACGAAGAGAAGAAAGCTAATTAGGGTTGTTTCGTGGCTGTCTGGCTTATGATGTGATGAGAGAAGACGATAGAATGAAATTGATGGAAGAGGTCTGAAAACTTTGGGTTATTTATAGTGTTGGTAAATGGGCCGATAATGTAAATTGAATCTAAAGGCCCGTTTAATAAGTTGTAAAGTAAAGAGGTTCATTCAAAACGAACTGATCCGTTTTAGTCCTGCGGGTTTATTAACGGGTGTAATCGCTATACTTTTTCAAATCCTCAAGGACCTCAACTAAATTTTAAATTTTTAATGAAATAACAACACACCATTAAATGTTCGTTAATAAAATTAACCCTACATCATAAGAGTTAACTGAATTTTTAGACGGAGGATTAATTTAGAGATGACAAAAAAAAAAGACGGAATATTAATTTCGTTTAACGAATTTTAGTTGAAGGTTTTTTTTTTAATAGAAAAGAAAAATATTCTAGAATACTACTCAAAAAATAAGTTGAGGGTCTTAAAATGAGTGTTTTGCAACAACAAAAAAAACCCTTCAACTTAATTCTTTATCTAAAAAAATACAAATTAGTACTACGAAGTCAAAAATAAGCAATATAACCCTTATACGTATTTTATAAATATTTTTACGGTCACATGTATTAGATTTTCAAAATTTTAAATGTGGATTGGATTCCTAGTCACGAGAGTTTTTGATTTGATATATTATTTATTAAAAATTTAAATTTTTGTTGGTGATGACGACAAATTATATTGTGTATTACTTTTGACTTTGTGAGATTGACTTGCATTTATTGACATGCTATGTGGAATTGCAAAAAATAGTGATTTGGATATTATTTTTTGGTAGAAAACCTTTTAAAAATATATGTAGTGATATTAGTGGAATTTTCCGATTGATTATTCACATCTGTTTAGGATTAAACTGAGGTCAATCTACACATAACCACAGGTTTTCGAATCATAATTCACCTTAATCGTGCCTCGACGAGCTTTGAACGACTTGGCCACCAGGCCTAAGCTTCCTCTACTTTCTGGACGCCTAAGTGTTAGCTTTTCGTTTTCTTTATGAAGAGAGACCCTAAGGTTCCTTGTTATAGAGATGACCAAGAAATCTTAAGTCTTATCTTGTAAATCCGACCTGTGATTTCTTTTCTACTCCACGTTCCTTCCAGTTTCATTTCATTTCTATTTCTCATCCAAGTTGTTCATTTTTTCTTGCAGCCTAATATGATCCTATCTTTGTCTATGTACACATGGCTCATATCTCATCTATGACTTAATGCAAATATAGAATATACTAAACTTAGCAATTCAAATGCGAGCCACTTTGCTGATAAATTGAATACTTCTTTCACAAGAACTTTTTGATCATACTCAACCCTTCAATTGTGGTTGAATCTTGGATTTTATGGTGATCACTAATTTTATAAGTATTAGAGTATTACTATAGACCAAAAATATAAATTTATAAGTATTATATCCAGGGAAGAAAAAAAATAATTATAAACTTAGATAGATAATTAATTGAAGCAGTTGGAAAATATTTCTAAACTATGACTGTAAAATCGGATTTCAAGCTCTATAGACCTAAACTTGGGGTCCTTTAACAGACACTTTGAGCTAATTTAGGAGAAACATTGTGTTAAACCTTAGGCTAGCCATTTTTATTTAGCAAAACAAACTCTCCATTTCCTAGATTCATGTTTTCTAACAACCAAAATGAAAGAACTAACTAGTAGTTTTTTTTATCTTTGTTGCGGGATAAGTTTATTCTAAATAGGAAGTTCCACTAATTCCAGAGAGATTATGACAGATACTTATCAAAGACCAGGAAAAAAAAACTAACTACAAAATTCCACAACTCCTTTCAAAACCCAAATGCAAAGACTCAAAACATAATTACACGAAGAGGCATTTTAGTCCCAAATTCTACGGTTTGGCTAATATCTTGGCCTATATTGATGGACACGTTTGTCTTCAGTGGCGATTGCCGAGTATCATTCTTCAACATCTCTTCTCAAGGATTGTGGGAGAACCTAAAATCGCCCGATGTACTTTTTGGGTACTCGTTGCCTCTCCTGGAGGTTCAAATATTACTCATATTCTTCTTCATTATCATGTCTCACATGTTCCTCAGATGCATCGGCGTTTCCCAGATCGCTTCCTATATGATTGTAAGCAGCTTTCCATATGTAACTTGACAAACACATAACATAATGGTAGTTATTATAAAAAAAACGAAATTAGACGTAACTTGACATGCACATAAAAAATGTTTCAGGGACATAGACAACAATGCGTACTATTGAAGATAATCATACATGTAAATTTATGTGCAGGCTGGAATAATTCTAGGGCCTCAGCTATTCGATGTACTAGAGAAATCTTCAGGGAAACTATCAGTGGATCCTGCATTGGATGGAACCACGATGTTAAGATGCATTTCGGTGTTTGGAACCATAATGTTTACGTTTTTGATGACTGTTAGAACCAGCCGGCGAGTGGCGTTCTACAGCGGTAAATTACCTGTAGTGATCGGGATCGTGTCGTTCTTTGTTCCTCTGTTTGGTCTCGGTTTCCAGAAATTCTTCTCTGACAACATCGACCCTCACTACATGCCCCTGGATAAAGCCCTGGGTGAGCGCACTTCGATTGTCATAACCCAATCTGCAATACTTTTACCTTCCACAACATATATCTTGCTAGAGCTCAATATCCTCAACTCTGAGCTTGGTCGGCTTGCATTGTCTGCATCTGTCATTAACGACATCATGGGGATCTTTTCCATGGTACTCGCCTCTATTCAAGCAACCTACATGCATGTTTCACATGTAACAGCCTACCGTGATAGTGTCGCAGTGATCGTCTTCCTTCTCATCGTCTTTTTTGTTTTTAAGCCGATTGTGCAATGGGTCATCGACCGCACACCGGAAGATAAGCCCGTGGAGGATATATACGTTCACGCCGTGATTCTAACCGCATTGGCTTCCGTTGCTTATTTTGCGTTCTTCAACATAAAATACATCTTGGGACCATTAATGGTCGGCCTCATCATACCTGAGGGTCCACCGTTAGGATCGGCCTTGGAGGCCAAGTACGAGAAGCTCACGATGAACGTATTCTTACCAATCTCAATCACAGTCAGCTCGATGAGATGTGATGGAATAAGGATCTTTAACCAGTTCAATGACATCTACTTCAACGTCTTCCTAACAGTTCTAACACTTGTCCTAAAACTTGTCGCATGCCTTGCACCTTGCTTGTATTACAAGTTACCTCTCAATGAATCCATTGCTGTTTCTCTCATCTTAAGCTACAAAAGTTTCGCTGATTTCGTTCTCTATGAAGCTGTATTAGATGACACGGTAACCTCCTAACCCGCAAACGAGTCTATTATTGGTATTATTGATTTTGCCATAAATCTAAACATATTTTTGTGGTTTGTTTTTTGCAGTATATATCGCAGGCCACATACGCGTTCTTGATCATTTATTCGTTACTAAATGCCGGGATTGTCCCTATCCTCTTAAGGAGTATGTACGATCCGAAACGAAAATATGTTAACTACCAGAAAAGGGACATATTGCATCTAGAACCAAACTCAGATCTTCGAATTCTAACTTGTTTGCACAAACCAGAAAACGTCTCTGAGACCATCGCATTCCTCCAATTGTTGTCCTCGCCAAACCTAGACTTCCCTATCGCGGTCACAGTTCTCCACCTCGTGAAGCTCGTTGGTCAGATCAACCCCATCATAGTGTCACACAACAAGAAGTTGAAACATCTTAACAACAACCCGTACATCCATACCGCAAACCTTGCTTTCAGACAGTTCATGCTAGAAAGCTTAGAGTCCGTAACCGTGACAACTTTCACCGCGTTGTCGCATGAGAACTTGATGCACGAAGACATTTGCACACTCGCACTTAACCAGACGACATCGATGATTGTCCTACCGTCGGGGAGGAGATGGACCATAGATGAAATGTTTGAGTCTGACGACAATGCCATAAGACATTTAAACCAGTCATTGCTGGACTGTGCGCCTTGTTCTATAGGCATACTAGTGGATCGTGGACAGTTCGCGCGTAAAAGCACTGTAACAAGCAAAAAAGATTACAACATTGATGTTGGTGTGCTCTTCATTGGAGGCAAAGATGATCGGGAGGCACTATCACTGGTGAAAAGGATGAAACATAACCCAAGGGTCCGTGTAACCGTGACCCGACTCGTATTCAACCATGAAACAGAGCCAGACTGGGACTACATTCTGGATAATGAAGGCTTAAAGGATCTAAAGGTTCCAAAGGACAACAATGATATTGTTTATACGGAAAGGATTGTGACCAGTGGTGCCGAGGTAGTCACCGCTGTCCGATCGCTCGCTGAAGAGTACGATCTTATGGTTGTCGGGAGAGATCATGATATGACATCACAAGAGTTATCAGGGCTAATGGAGTGGGTCGAACTTCCAGAGTTAGGTGTCATCGGGGATTTGTTGGCGGGTAAAGATCTCAACTCTAAGGTCTCGGTTTTAGTAGTTCAACAACAACAACAACAAGTGTAACATGTTTTTTTTACCACAGACTATGCATTCTTTTAGGACAAGATTTTAGTAGATTTATGTAAATAGTCATTTATTTGTTTGAATATAATATACATTTATAGAAACATTGGTTGAAGTTAGAAAAGAAATGAAAACACAATATTTGTTAAATTTTTTCGGTTTAAATTAGAATTCACTAGAAAAAAAGAAGTAAATACGGAGGGGTGTTATGATGGGTCAACGTTAATTGGTGGATCCAATCCAACCCGACTCATAAACCCTAATGGATTGATAATAATGGGTCAAATAGATTAATGAGTCAAATGGATAGATGGATCAAAATGGGTTGGATTGAAATGGATTGGGTTGAAATGGGTTAATGGGTCAAATAGGGTTATCCATTACCCAATAATTTTTCTATAAACATTTCACCATCTTCAAAGATATAAAATATGGATTCACATTTTTTGCAGAAAAATTGCAGAATAACGTTTTTGGCGGGAAAACTATGGAGTTCTGGTTTTGGCGAAAAATTGCAGACCCGTATTTTTGGCGAAAAAATTACGGAATCACGTTTTGGCGGGAAAATTGTGAATCCGTATTTTTGGCGGAAAAATTACGGAATATTATTTTTTGGTAGGAAAATTGTGGAATCACGTTTTTGGCGGAAAAATTGTGGACCCGTATTTTTGGCGGAAAAATTATGGAATCGTTATTTTGGCGGAGAAGTTACAAAATCAAGTTTTAACGGAAAAATTATGGAATCACGTTTTTGGCGAGAAATTTGTGAAAGCGTATTATTTTAGAAACAAATTGTGCAATTATATTTTTGGGAGAAAAAGTTTAGTATGATGATGATAAAGATGGTATGGAAAGATGGCATGGTGATGATGATAGTTTGAAATTTAACACATTAAAATTAATGGATTATAGGATCATCTATTTGACTAATTAATCTATTAAATTTAATGGGTTATGGGTTGGATTGACCCGTTACCCATTTAACAACAACATATTTGAGTAATAGGTTGGATTGGGTTGGATTACCCATTTTTACACCCTTGTAAATACTACATATTTGCAAATGAGTAAATCACACGCAAATATTTTATGCGAAAATTAGAAATAAAGGATGTTTAAAATTTGAATAGTCATTTATACGTTTATTATTAAATTGTCAATTCTGACTAAACTACACTTCTTAATTAAATAGAATAAAATTTTAATCAGTTTTAAAAAAATAGAATACAATGTTAACAAACAAGGGTGAATAAGATTCATAAAAGAAACTTTGTGATTTTGTCAAGACTGTTGACTTTTGGAATAATAAAATTTGTTCTGTAAAATTTAGAATATATCTTCCATTTTTTTGTATATGTTCTTAAAATTTTAAATTATGTATTCTATACACTTTACATATTTAACGAATTTTAGAATTGATATATGTTCTACAAATTTTAGAATTCGGTATTTCCATATGTTATACAAAATTTGGAATATGTAATATGTAATATGCCCTTTACTCTATATTCTACAAAATTTGAAATATGTATTATACACTTTACTATATGTTTAAAAGAAATATATAAATAATGAAAAATAAAATATATATTCTATGAAATTCAGAAGTTCCATTAAATAGTAGTGGGGATGTATTTATCTTGGTGAGATTCACCAATATCCCCCTGCGACCTTATGTCACCGTTAGGTCTCTCCTACTTTGCAGGCGGGTCAGGGGAACCAATGTCCATTAATTGCCTAGAACCATATCTTCATATCCCAAGTCAAAGTAGAGATGGATCTCACAAAACTACCACTTCCGGATTCTGTTGAAATAAAAAAGAGAGGATGAGCAAATTATCTTTTTGGATGTCTTGTACATTTGGCTACTGCCAAGATTCCCTCACTGCCACACCTTGTGGCACCTTTGTCTGGGTACCAAAAGCCAAATCCATATTCACTGCTACTGCTAGCTAGTCTTCTCATCACCTGTGGTTCTTTCTCCACTCTGTCAATTTCCTTGTGCTCTACCTCTAATTCATGATCCACCTAACCCACCCTAAACCATTCCCCTGGTCTAAGCTTTATCCCGACGCTTAGGGCTTACTATAGAAAAAAATATTGTATCAAACGTAACGCTTGCATTTTTAGATTTTAACGAGCGAAATAAATTCACCATATTCGTAAATTCACGTTTTTCTACGAACAATTGATAGAACTTTTTATATATATGTGGGGATAACGGGGGTTCTTAGAGCATCTCCATCTGAGAAACTAGGTAAAGTTTTTTAAATGGGTCCCATTTTTTTTTTTTTTTTTTTACGATTTAAAAAAAACAAAAAAAAAACCAACCAATCGCGGGCCGCCACGTCACGGTGGGGCCCACAAATAGTTTAAGAGATTGTCAAAATGGAGTTCTTATATAAGCAACCGAGGAGCTGGGTTTCTTATTTTTAAGTGGGGCCCGCGTGGGTCTCACCATTTTTTTATTATTATTTTTTAAGAAACTCTATGTTTAAAACCTCAGATGGAGATGCTCTTAATAGAGTTTCTTAACATTAAATATGATTAAATTAAATGAAAAGAAAATAAAATCTTAAGAACCGATTCTTAAAAAACGATTTTAAGAACCGATTCTTATCAAGTTTCTTCTTCTTCTTCTTCTTCTCTCGTTTCTGATTCCCTTCACAACTCCGACGATCGATGTCTGTTGCGGCTTTTGGGCTGTTGAATCTTGAGGAGCCTCCTCCGATTTGGGGATATCGTAGTGTCGATTGCTTCAAGAAGCTAGAACAGATCGGGTATTCTTCTCGATTCCTGTCTCATTTTCTTCTGGGTTTTGTTCCTCAATTCGAATTGATTTGGTTTCGTGGAGTATTCAGGTTTATCAAATTGGTTCAGCTCTATTGCTCAAAGAAAAAGCCCTACTTCTTCCAATGCCAATAGCAAACAGGATGAAACAACCATGGAACATGGTGCTCATGTTAGGTCGGAATCTGGTATGCAGGATTTGGGTTCTAGTAATTCCAAAGATCCAGAAGTTGAAGAAGAATATCAGATACAGTTGGCTCTAAAGTTAAGCGCTAGAGAGGATCCTGAAGCTGCTCAGATTGAGGCTATGAAGCAGTTCAGTTTAGGTTCTCGTCCTTCTGCTCCCGAAAATTCTCCAGCTGAACTCATGGCATATAGATACTGGGTGAGTTTTTGACTCATTGCTATGAATAGATAATTTCCGAAGTCCTATAATAGACTGTGCTTGAAACAAGAAGTGTTGAGTTGATTATTGACCATAGATTTCCAGTTATGTGATTTAATACGGAGAATCCACCTAGAGAGATTACGTGACTAATGACTCTTCTAACCAATTTTGATATCATCTGGAATTTTGCAGAATTATAACTGTCTTGGCTATGATGACAAGATTGTGGATGGTTTCTATGACCTGTGTGGAGTAATGAATAAATCTTCCTTGGAAAGAATACCTCCCTTAGTTGATCTTCAGGGGACACTTGTGTCAGATGGTGTAACTTGGGATGCTGTTCTAGTGAACAGAAGCGAAGATTATAATCTGTTGAGGCTTGAACAAATGGCTCCTGACATTGCAGCAAAATCAAAGTCAGCGTCTTCTTGGGATATAAAGCTGGGATGACTCACATTGTGAGAGAAAACAGAGTTTTGTGGAAGCTTGGAAAGTAACTAAGAAAGGAACGACCTGTGTGGAGGATAAGCGTCATTTGTACATATTTGAAGCAGAGTTGCAAATGCATATGCCGTCTCAGCTACCGTTATGGGCAAGGCGAAAGGTAAAATTTCCTCTCTCTTTTTTTTGAGAAAATTTGTTTTTTGGATTATCATCTCTCATACTTTGTATTTTGCACAAAAACAGTTTAGGTTTCAAGAATTGGTATTGAATCGGGGTGAAGAGATTAGTGGTGATGGAGGAGGGGAGATGTTGATTGAAGAAATCCAAACTCGAATAATTAAAGACACAGCGAGTTTTGTACGTAAACTCGAAGAACTCCAAACTCTTTGTCTCTGTCTCACTTTCTTGACACTAATATTATGACACAGATCAATGCAGAGTCCAAGGAACACTACACAAGGTGACCAAGTGGCTCCTCTGGAGGGTCATGGAATAGAGACTGATCTAGGGGCTGTACATAGCGAAGAAGAGACCCAAAGCGAGCCTGTAAATAAAGAAGGTATTGCAGAGGAGAAGAATCACAATGAAGATGAGGATGAAGAGGTTGTGGGTTAGAAGAAGGTGATGTTGTTATTGGTTTATTTTTTCACCATAATCTCGGCTTCAACAACAGAACAGAAGAACAAAGAAATAACTCTGAAAATTTGTATAGAAGACTCTATTTACAAAAAAAAAAAAAAAAAAAATTTAAGAACCCCTAATGGGGTTCTTACCATTGTAAGACAAAAACTAATAGTTTCTTAACAAAGTTTCTTAAATCTAATTAATTATTAAAATATTACTTAAGAAACTCATTAAAAAACTATCCATTAATCATGCTCTTGTGTGTCCAAATTTGAGATTCCATTAGTTCCAGGAAGATCTTGTTGTCAGCATATTAAGGCAATAAGGCTTTCCAGCTTGTATGTTTTTCAACAAATCCAAACAGTTTTTGACTAACTAACTTCTAAAAACAAATCAGATACTTATCAAAGAACAAAACAAAACAAAAATTTACACGTCTCCTTTGAAATTCATATCCAAAAATTCACACGTTCTTTATAGCTTTTTTTTTTTTTTTCTTAATTTTCCTGAGTTGATTACACCAAGTTCTAAAATTTTGCTCGTATCTTGGCTCAACTTTATGAATACAACGACCTATTTCCGCGGTTGCATACCCGTAGTGTTCAACATCTCTTCTTACGGATTTTGGGAAAACCTAAACTCACCAGATGTGATTTTCGGGTATTCATTGCCTCTCATGGAGCTTCAGATAGTACTCATCTTCGTTTTCATCGTCATGATTCACATGTTTCTTAGAGGCTTCGGCATTTCTCCGATTCCTTCTTATATGCTGGTAAGTACTTTCGCACATGTTAACGTGACGGTCAGGTAAGAGCAAAAATTAATGTACCTTGACAAACACGTAAAAGATGACAATCTTGCATGCTAATAAATGTATATTATGTTCAGGCTGGTCTGATTCTGGGGCCTCAATTCTTCGATCTTAGGGAGATATCATCCAGCAGATTATCGTGGGATCCTGCACTAGATGGAACCGCGCCGTTAAGAGGCCTTTCGGTGTGTGGAAACATTATGCTTGCGTTTTTGATGACAGTCAAAATCAGCCGTCGATTAGCATTCCACAATGGTACGCTACCCATCGTGATCGGGATATTGAGCTTTATCGTTCCTTTTTTCGGTGGCTTATGTGTGCGGAATCTGTACACGGACAATATAGACCCGTACTACTTACCGCATAAGAAAGTTCTTGCCGAGCGCACTGTGATCATCTCAAGCCAATCCTCTATTCTCTTGCCCACCATCACCTATTTCCTGTCGGAACTCAAGATCCTCAACTCCGAACTCGGTCGCCTTGTGTTGTCTGCATCCCTGATCAATGATATCTTCGGGTGTATTGTCAGCATACTCGCCTATGTCGCGGGAACATACAAGAACATCTCCCCAATGACTGCCTACCGTGACCTTATAGCGGTGATCGTTTTGATTCTTGTAGTATTTTTCATTTTTAGGCCAGTTGTAGAATGGATAGTAGAACACACACCAGAAGGCAAACCTGTGGCAGATGTGTATGTACATGCTGCGGTTTTGAGCGTATATGCTTCCGCTGCATACTCCTCCTTCTTCAATATGAAATACCTTTTGGGACCATTCTTTATCGGCCTCATTATACCAGAAGGTCCAGGTATAGGATCCGCCTTGGAAGCAAAGTATGAGGCTCTTACAATCAACATTCTTATACCGATCTCAATCGCATTCAGTACTATGAGATGCGACGTGATGAAGATCATCTACCAATACGACGACATCAAGTACAACATCTTCTTAATGGTTTTTACGGGAGTTTTGAAAATGGCGGCTGGGATGGTACCTTGCTTGTACTGGAAGGTACCACTCAAGGAGGCCATAGCTGCTTCCCTCCTCTTGTGCACCAAGAGTTTCTCTGAAATCTTTCTCTACGAATCAACATTCGACGATTCGGTAATTTCTCACCCAATCCACAATCCATTTCACCGTGATCTTCACACATTTATATGGTTTCTTTTTGCAGTATATATCACAGGCAACATATACGTTCTTGATCATTTGTGCGCTTATAAACTCCGGAATTATCCCCACTGCTTTGGCCGGACTGTACGATCCGAAGCAGAAGTACATTGGTTACCAAAAGAGGAACATCATGAATCTAAAACCAAACTCGGATCTTCGGATTCTGACTTGTATACACAGACCTGAGAACATTTCTGCAGCCATTTCTTTTCTCCAATTATTGCCCTGTACCATCATGGTCACAGTTCTCCACCTCGTGAAGCTCGTTGGCGAAATCGTCCCCGTCCTAATCTCGCACAACAAGAAATCAAAACGGCTGGTGAATAACTCCTACATCCATACCGCAAACCTTGCCTTTAGCCAGTTGGAGTCAGTGACCATGACCATGTTCACTGCCCTCACACACGAGAACCTGATGCACGATGAAATCTGCAAGCTCGCGTTGGAACAGGCCACGTCGATGATTATCATCCCGTCGGGGAGGAAATGGGCCATGGATGGGACGTTTGAGTCAGAGGACGAAGCCATAAGACGTCTAAACGATTCGTTACTTCAGAACGCACCTTGTTCTATTGGGATACTCGTGGACCGTGGACAGTTCTCGTGTAGAGGCAGAAAAAGGTACAACATCACTGTTGGTGTGATCTTCATTGGAGGTAAAGATGACCGTGAGGCACTCTCACTAGTGAAGAAGCTGAAACATAACCCTAGAGTCAGAGTCACTGTGATCCGACTCATATCTAACCGAGAAACAGAGATGACTAATTGGGAATACATTCTTGATCATGAAGTCTTAGAGGATCTTAGAAATACAGAAGCTAGTAATTGTATTGCATATACAGAGAGGATTGTGATCGGTGGTCCTGAATTGGCCACCACGGTCAGATTACTCTCTGAGGATTATGATCTTATGGTGCTTGGGAGGAATCACGGTATGGCAAAACCAGACTTTGATGGACTCAAGGAGTGGATTGAACTCCCGGAGTTAGGTGTCATCGGAGACTTACTAGCGGCTAGAGATCTTGACTCTAGGGTTTCTGTTTTGGTAGTTCAACAACAACAACAGACATGAAAATATTCGTCTGTTAATTATTCATACATTCTCATTCTTTTAAGCAATTTATAAAGACTACAAAGCATAGTTAAAATTTCTACAATATTTTATAACCACGTATCTTGAGAACTACATGGTTGACCTATATGCAACCTCTTTGCTTTACATGGTGTCAGAAAAATCGAAAGGTTATACAAGTTTAGATATTGTAATTTCGAAATGTAATTAGTTTTAGACTATAGAGGTTGGTTTTATTTATGTCCTAATTTATGTGATTGAGACCAAAGTTGACTTAGCATGTTTGTTAGTTGTCTGAACCCTGGAAAAAGCTAAATAACAATTTTTCTAAACATAAACTCGGGAGGAAATGATACAGATTATGGTGTCACGTAGAACCATGTGAAATCAACAACAACGTGATTGGTTTTTGATATAGGTATATGCTGATGAAAACCCAACTTCTCATATTATTCACAGATAAAAATTAAACTGAAATATGTACAACATCCAAAACATTGTAATAAATTCTTGTATCTCAAGAAAACTCTTTATTTCTAATAAATTTCTAACAGTATCATGAAGTGTGGTAATAACAAGGGATTCAGAACTCTGTATATGTGTCTTCGCTGTTTCCAGAAGTCCTAATGGAGTCTTGTCGCCATTTCCAGCTGATCGATCGATGTTTCTGTCCCCAAGAAACACCTGTTCATTTTGTCACCTTCTGAATTCTTAAAACCCTAAATCATCTGTTGTTGCTGCTGTATCACCAACACAGAAGTTTGGCAATTAAGATCTTGTGATGTCAAGAGATCTCCAATGATGCCAAGTTCCTCGAACTCACTCCATTCCTCAAGCCCGTCCGTGAAAACACTATTCCTTCCTTTCTCTCTTCCAACGATGAACAGATCGTACTCATTTGCAATTGATTTCAACAATTTTGATGTTTGAGACGCGTCGTCTACTACTTCCTCGGAGTAGAAAATGTCAGCACCGGCTAGAACGTTGCTCTTTACATCTCTAAGTAGTTCTAAATCGAGCATTCGATCCCAATCGTTTATTTGTTTGGCTTTCTGTTCAGAAGAGATGAGCGAAACCACTGTAATGTTGATTCTTGAGTCACGAGCCATTCTCTTAGCCAGTGTTAAAGCTTCTCTATCGTCTTTACCTCCAAGGAAGATCATACATACTTTGTAAGTTGAGAAGTTTGCAGCTGTCTCTTTGACTGGTCTTCGACCATTATTGCTTCGGTAAATGAAGATTCCGACAGAGCAAGGAGAGAGGTCGAGGACACTCTTGTTCAGTTTTCGGATCATCTTGCTGTCTGAAACAATGGCTGATCCATCAGCGGACCAAGTCTGGTGAAAAGGAAGGATGATGAGAGACGTTGTGTTGTTGAGAGCCAACATACAGATGTCTCCGTGCATCATCTTCGGCACCGATAAAGCCGTGTAAGTGCTGACGAAAACAGAGCCGAAAAAATCTTTGTGGAACTGTTCGAATGAGACAACGACGTTTTCAGAATTATAAGACGTGTTCTCGCTTTTACGGGTTTGCAAACGGTGAGAGATGAGGACTGGATTGGCTTGTCCCACTAGCTCCATCAAGTGAAGGACGTAAGTAGCTACCGGGTTTTCTCTTGAGGGACAAGTAGCTTCAAGGAGATTGATCATGGGACGGATATCGTCTGTTCTGTAGATACACGATAGAATCCTGAGCTCGGAGTTTGGTTTCATGTGAAGCATATTTCGCTTCTCGTATCCTGCGTACATCCTCGAAGGATCATAAATGCGTCTCAAGATCGGAGGTATGATTGCAGAGTTCAACAAGATGTAAAGAGATAAAACCGTAAAGGTCACCGGCCGAATAGTCTGCAATGATAATGAAAATGAAGCTCAGTTGCAGAGTGTATCAAAAGGTGTTAGATACATTTTGAAGGAAATGTGTCAATAGATTTACTTACCCCTCTTTGATATCCATAACCGTAAGCGCCAAACTCGAAAATGCCTTTGAATGACATAATAAGAGACAGAGCAAGGCAGTCATTTGCTGGCATACCGTATAAAAAGGCGGGGAGAGTCGTGAGAGCGAATTTGACAACAAACGATATAGACACGATGATGAAAATACTCTTGATATCTATCCAAGACTGTAAAATCGAAGTATCGAGCTCTTCGGCGGATGTAGCCACAAAGAAGGGAAGTAACGTGCCGAAAACCACAGACTCAAACTTCTGAACGATTGCAGAGCCCAAAGGTGGACCATGCGGAACAGCTAAACCTAATATAAAAGGTCCTATGAAAATAGATTGTTTGCACCAGTCCGCAAGAATGGCAGATCCAAAGACAAGAATGATGATTGCGTATATATAGAATTTCTTTACGGGACGACCAGAAGGCGTTCTCTTGACAATGAAGAACATTAATGGCCTGAAAATGTATATGGCAAAACAGACAAAGAACACCACTGTGCCTGCACGCTTCATAGGACGGTTTCCAACAATAACATCTCCGATAAAAATGGATCCAAGCCGAGTTTTCTCGTCCTTGAGTTCCTTTAGAAAGACTAGAGCCGCGGAGAGAATCGAGGTGCTGAAGTCACTGATCACTGCGGAAGACATAGCGAGACGGCCAAGCTCTGAATTCTGGAGCCTAAGCTCGAAAAGAAGGTTTCCAATGACGGGAAACGACGAAAGGCATTGGATCGAATAGATGAAGATGACTTCAAAGAAATTCAAAATTGGTTCTCCCTTTTTCGTCCCTACATCTCTTAGGATGAAGAAGAAGATAAAGGCACAAACAGTTACCGAGAGTAACACTGAGGAAAGACCGATCGCTATGGCTTTTTTCCCGGTGCTGCGGATCAGACTCAAGTCCATTTTAACTCCCATTAAGAACCAAAACATCATGTAGGAACACGCACCCACCAGACCGAAGAAAGTCTCTTTGTAGTCTTCCGACGAGAAGAAAATCCTCGCAGGTGTATTCTCCTTCAGAAACGACTTGCTTAGGAGAATCCCAGTCTGTAAACACATACAAAGTTAAACGAAGAAAACCTGAAAAAAAGCTCACACACAAACATATAGACTTTGGTCGAGTTTTGAATCAATCAAATATCAAACATATGCAACGCAAACTAAGAAGAAGGAAGATTTGAAGATTCAAGGATTGAGTCAGGTCCTTACAAGCATATGGGAGGTGAAACGAATCATGCCAAGACGTTTGAGGAAGAAATGGAAGAATTGCCAGAGAACGGTGACGATGAGGAAAATGATCTGAACATGTGGAAACATGTAATTCCAGAACTCAATGTTCGCGTTAGGATCAGGGAGCTTCGGGGATGGCCATAGCCCGCTCGAGCTCGGGTTAGTGGGCATGACACCGCAGATCATGTTTGCATCTCTCCATGTATCTCTCAGGTAAAGGTTCCTATCATCTCCAAACTCCATTGGACAAAAATTGTTAACAAGAACAAAGATGATAGAAACAAGACGAATATGATTATAAAAATCGAATGAAGAGCTATAACTGTTTTAAAGAAGGTTAGGTAACAGAAATGGAGAGAAGCAGTGAAACAAAAAACATCTGGGTTTTGTCTTTAAAAAAACCAACTCTCTAAAAATAGTCAATCTTGTGGGAACAAGAGACGGCGACACAGTTTTACAGATTTCTGGTTATGTGTTAGTTTTTGAACAGCTTGTTAGTGTTAATTTAAGCATTTTCTCATCACTTCAACAGACAAAATGAATACAATATAACTTCAAGAAATATAATAACTTGAAGAAAATATTATGTTCTTTTAATATTCAGATTCCAAAATTAACTTTAAAAATAGCAAAAATACAAATGCAGCAAAGATCTACAAGAAAAACTTCACAAACTGGCCACTCTCTTTTCCCGTTCTCTATGTTCCTGCAACCTCAAAACACCAAACACAGTGCAATGGTCCATCAGCATCTGCATGTGCGGCTAACCTTAAACGAAAAACTCCATTCAACGGCCATTATTCCCGACCAACATCTAAATAATGCTGATGTTGAGGGTTCAGAATATGGGTTTAACTACCTAATTCCATGCGAATTAAGATAAAACTAGCGTCTCTTTTCATTTATGAAAAAATAGCCACATGATCATGGAGAATCGAGAAAGTAGTAACCTTGAATATTTGACGGGTTAGTTGGCGAAAACGTTGATCCTAACTCGAGCAGTGACATCAGGGTGAAGTTTGAGTTCGGCTATGTATTCTCCGGTTTCACGGATTTCCGGGAGAGAGACAAGGCGTTTGTCTATGTCCCTGCAAATCCCAGCCACAGAGAAGCAGAGGAAACAATATTAAGTTCTTTGAAGAACAGCGAAAACCAAAGGCAGAAGGATACAACTAAAACGCACGAGAAAGCTTGTAGTTTTTGTTGACAAAAAATAAAAAAGCTTGTAGCTTTTTATGCGGAATTGTAAGAGTTTCTGTGTTATGTTACCTTTGGAGCTGCGCTTTTATGATGTCGACGAGGTCTTGTGCTGTTACACTGCAGGAATTTTAAAATTAAGTAGAGGCTAGACATGATTCCCAAGACCATTAAAATTTAGATTTGCTTGACCACGACTTACGATCCAAATATTTGTTTGCCTTTACCACCTTTGCGTTTAACCTTGAAAGCCCCAACGGTTTCAAATACCATGGCCAGTTGTTGCGCCTCTTCTTTCACCTGCAAAGAGATTTCACGCAAAGAGAAAAACAACAAACAAAATTCTCAAGTGAAACTCAATAACCACATAAGGGAGTTTTTGGTGATCACTCAAACACCCAAACTTTACATGATGAGCAAAATAAAACAATCAACATATTTATCTCAGATTACCCTTTGCTTTTCTGCCTCTATCCGTTCATCTTCCATCTTCAATTCCCTGGAAAAAACAACACAAAAATTAGAGAATGATGCATCTCATCTTGATCTTACAACAATGTAACAAAGTCTCTCGAAAGAAAAAGCCTCAGAAAACATATGTAAGAGCATCTGCTATGTGAATGGAAGTTCCGTAGTTGATGTGACTTAAGATTACTTGAGCAGAAGCGGAGTCATAAGTTGAGCCTTTCCAGTGGGCAAGAGGAAGTTTCTGAAAAATCCGGCTTTCACGTCTAGTAATTGCCCTTGCTTACCCAAGTCTGTCACATCCTCTTTTAAGATCACCTTAAAGAAACAAACAACATTACCATTTTGTGTCATTTACACATAAACAAACCAGAAATTCAAGAATTTAAACTTGAATCAACCAATTGGTAATACAAAGGCGTCTACTTTGAAATCAAAATAACTGTTTCCTTTGCTTTCCAATTTTATTCCAGATTTCATATGACCAGAAACGATGCAAATGAGCCATGAGAAGTTAAAACTGAGCTCACTTTTCTAATTTTCCCCGGAATTTTTCTTACTACCAACACTGCTACAAGAACAAAGACTATGTTTTTGCATTAAACCCATAAATTAAGCTTCTTTAAGTTTGCTTTCATCTCCATCAAAATTCTCAGAAACCACAAGCTCAAATCAAAAAGTAACTAAAACCCTAATCGAATTCTTGGATGAAACACATGAAATGTAATAACTTTATACCTTTCGAAGTTTCTTGGCTTTCTTCTGGGAAACAACTTCAAAATTGAACCTTCGCTCCAATACTTTTAGGGTTTCATTTGCACCGACATTGAAGCTGTGTGACCAACAAGGTGATGAGCTCCATGAGAGGGACAAAGCTGTAGAGGAAGCCATTGCAAAGCTGATTTCAGTTCCGAACAGAGATAAGAGCGCAGTGTAGTGTTATCTTCTTATCGGCTTTCGTGTACTTTGCTCCGTAACAAATTGAAGTGACGAATATTTTGCTGATGTTTCGAATTTGACCCCCTAATTATTCTTCTTTTTTGTTTTCTTCCTTAAAGTTTCTTAAGGTAAAATGTTGTAACCAAGTAACCAACATTGGCTAATAATTTTGGAACCTTTTCTTACACATTAATCGTTAGACATCAACTCAAAAATCAAATTGTTTTAGCCAAATCTAGAGATGTAGGCATGTGCATAACCAAAATATAAAAGCTGGTATAGGTTGGGTAAAGTTATAGTGTACCGAAAATTATTATCCGAAATGTAGGGGAGTTTATTCGTTTAAGGATTTTAATGGATTTGGAAATCTAACTAAAATCATGTATTATTCAATCAATGATTTTAAAAAAAATTTCTAAATCATGTCTTATTGGTTTCATCATTTATAAATACTATTTAAAATCACCCTTTATTCAATATTAAAGATTTTGATATGGATTTGATTTAACATAAGATTTGAATGGATTTGAAAATCTATTTTACTTATAAATAGAGGATTTGAAATCCTTACTCCCACCATGTTATTTTGGGTGAATTTGAAAATAAACTTGATAAAAAAGCATATGACACATAAGAACTAGGTTTGACATAGTACTATATAAGAACTTGACACACAAGCATACGACACATAAAAACTGTGAATGAACTTTAACATTAAGCACACATTTAACGATGCATAACTTGAGTAATTGAGTAGTCATGACACACGAGTTCACGTTGTCTTTTTGGTGATAACTATTGATACAATGAATTGATTTCCTTCACAAATTACTTACAATGATTGCCGACATATATAACTTGAAAAGAAAAAAATATATATTTGCCGACATATATAACTATTTGTTCTTTTGATTCGTAATACGTTTAAACCCACTAAATAAAAACAAAAGAAATTAACACTACCTGAAAATAAAAATAATAATTAATCCAACCTAGCAAATAAATAATTATTATTACATAACGTTACACTTAATTCAACCATAACACTTATCAGTAAACATATTAACAAAGACTTCTTTTATCCCGAAGAAAACGAAAGTGCAGGAAAAGTTATTGAAGAGCTTAATGGCAATAGTGATCATGAAATTCTTACAACCCAAGACCAACAGAGAGAATATGTCAACCAGTGGAGCAAATTGTAACATCGAATGTGTGGATAGATTCGATTGAGATGTCAGATATGTGAAAAATAATTTATACCTTTATATATATAGATATATATTATATTTTAAAATGTTTGATTTTGATAAATCCATGTTATTCGACTTTCAAATCTACTTTCATGTTATTTTGAAATCTTTTTTGTTTGATTTTAAAATCAATAAAAATCTGCATAGATTTCTAAATCTGATGAGGATTTCGAAATCCATTCAAATCCTTAAACGAATAAACCCCCCGTACTCTCAGATACGTAGGCCGGATGATGGGGATGAAGGATAAAATATGAATAAATAGGATATATAAAAATTATTATCAAACCGGTAAAATTCGGATTTGAGTTTGGATATTTCAGAATAAATTTTCAGGAAGATTTTTAAGAAGTTTGAATAGTTTTAAAAACTTATAAATAATTTTTTAAGCTAGAATCTAGCTATAATAATAATTCGGATTTCCAAGTAAATTTTTGTATGTTGGAAATTTGGATTAAAATATGTTAAGCAAACAAATAGCTTTAGTTACACTTATCCAAAAAGTTATGATAATTTGGGTCAGGTATGGGTAGGATTAGGTGACACAGTTCGAAATGTACATGCATATACATCACATGTTAGACTCTGGAGATATATACAAGCAAGCTTGATACAGTATGATACAGGAGTAATGTAAACTGCTAGAAGTATCTCTGGATTGTGATTTACAATGTTTGTGGATGATTGTACATATATATACAACATATCTATTCGATTTCAGAGTGAACATAATCTCTAAACACAAAGTTCTTCTCTTGTTCATGCAA
This sequence comes from Crucihimalaya himalaica, assembly GCA_004349715.1. NCBI lineage: Eukaryota > Viridiplantae > Streptophyta > Magnoliopsida > Brassicales > Brassicaceae > Crucihimalaya > Crucihimalaya himalaica. The sequence continues at coordinate 868,762 of SMJT01000055.1, read as the reverse complement.
AGCATATGCAGAAGCAGCTGAAATCAGGGATAAACCAGCCAGAACCAGCCGAATTTGAACATCAGAAGGAACACCAGCCGTGGCGGCCCAGAAAACTGTCGCGCCAACAAGAAACTTCTTGAGGATTTGGAAACCGTTGTAAGCTCCTTTGCAGGAGGAACACACTTGTGTATGCTGCTCAAATCTATCCAGCATCTGTTTGTTCAAATTACCACATTTTCAGACATGTGTGATTGTATATATATAGAGATCAAATGATGTTAGGACGCATCATTGATGGCTCACCTGGCGCTTGGTTAAGACAGTGGAAGGGAGAGGTTGGTTAGCCGTGGTGGAGCCGAACCACTCAGGCTGACTCTTTCCATGCCGTCTGAGCCAGTTTCTAAAGGCTAGAACGAAACGGTCTGCTTGAGTTGGAGTGAATGTGAGCTTTGTGTACTGTTTGTTCACGTCGTAGTCTGGTGACTCCATTGATTTAGAGAGGAATACTTTCTCTTGTCCTTGAAGTACGATCATGTCTCCATCATAGACTAAGTTCGAAGTCCAGTGTTCATACCATCTCGGTACAACCTAAAAGGAATAGCGTCAGAAGACTAATGCAGGCAAATCAGGTTAAGAGATGGAATCAAAGTTTGTTTTACCTGCCACCAAGCGGGTCCTGGTACAGAGAATTGGAAGAAGTTACGGGCGCTGCAAACAATCGAACGGGTTTTTCCAGGAGCCATTGGTATATTGAATGAGCAAATCCAAATTACCCATTTTTGATTACCGAAGATTGGTAGCTTTGCATCTATCTCAATTCTGTACACAAACATACACAATCCCATTAAGTATGAAGCTGTAAGCTAGCCATATATTATGTATTGTGAGGAGACTCAAGACTCACTTGTTCATAGAATAGCACGGAGCAACAAATTTTGCAGTTATCTTTGGATTGTCATCATTCGCACCTTGGAAACCCCAAGGCCCACTTGACTCCACCTTGAACGGCAATGGTTTGGCTCTGTCTCTTCTTCCTGTAACCTGTTTATAACACGAAATCATCGGCTGAGGTAAAATTTCCTTAGCTGAAATTCAAACACATTGGGAACTATGAGCAAGAAAAACACCTTATGATGAGCAAAATCAATATGGGAAGGATCAGATACGTTTTCCATGAGAGTATCATATCCATAGAAAAGATCCCTTTGAATTGTCACCGTTGAAAATTCCGGTTTATCAAAGTCATCCGGCAACCTAAAGCGTTAAAGATCAAATCATTTTCTTTATCATAGTCTGGCAATAACACGAATATGCTATGTTCAAGGTAAGAAGATGAATCGTTTCGCTCGTTACCTAGGGGGTTCAACTGAATTGGCTCTGTCCCAACCATTTTCATCAGGCCACACAAAGAGAAGACCTTGAGACACCATTGTCGGAAACTTAATGGCGCAAGCTCTGGGGGACTTGACAGCACGGGCTTCAGGACCTGAAGAAGCAGCCTGAGGAATCCTAGTGCAAGATCCGCACCCACTAAAGGACCATCCATGATACGAACATTGCAGATGTCCATTCTCATCTAACCTTCCTTCCTACATAACCACAATGCATCAACAAATTACACATCTACTTCTATATATACATATTAATATTATGCAAAAGTCTAGAAACTGATTAAACCTCAAAAACTCTGTTACCATTTTAAGAGAGCTTCAAACTGAGCAAAAGTCTACACATAACTGTTCTAATTCTGATCCTAATATTTTATTCTAAACTGGTTTTGAGACTAGCCGAAGATTGAAATACTTTAAAATAAACAACATCATTTCCAATACTTTATTCTTCTAATCCAAATCTCGATAGCTAATTAAACTATAGAATAGAGAGAGAAATTACAGATAGAGGAGCGAGCCGGTGAGGGCAGAGGTCATCAAAGGCGGCCCATTTTTGATCATTCTGATCAAACCAAAGGACAAGGTCTCGATTCAAGAGCTGGAACCGAGTAGGCACATTCGGATCCAAATCCTCAACCAAAGAAACTGGATACCAATGATCTCTCCACTTAAACTCAGACCCTTCTTCTTCCTTATCTCCACCGTAGTCTTCTTCAATCCGCTTCTCCTCCGCCGGATCCGAAGTGGGTACTGACGGTGGCGCCGCCACGCGTAGAGGATTGTTGAAAAGTTTCGATCTTGATGGAGAAAACGAGACCTTGAATGGGAATTTTGCGGAATTGGTGGTGGGAGATAAAAACGGAACCTTCTTGAATTGGGATTTGGTGATTGTTGCAGAAGTAGAAGAGAGTAAAACTACTGACATTTTCTAATTTGGTTCTTATGATTTTGATGTAATTTACTCTTTCTATGAATCTCTATTTGAAGCTTCTAAAATCTGTGAGAAGAACGAAGAAGAGCTTGCGTGCAAGTATGCAATTTCCCGTGGCTATCGATACCATTTGTTTTGTAACGAGAAACTGTGAACAAATGGATTTAACACGTGGAGAATTTTGGCACATTGTAAATAAGAACGTTGATCATCTAATGGCACATAGATTTGTTTGCAACCAAAAATATCAAAAATATAATGGTATTGTTTTGAGTGTTTTGCATTTGTGTTATGGGATAATTCTCAAAAATGTTTTGTATTTGAACATTTATGTGATATGAGTATTTCTCATTAGAAAAAAAATTATGTAGCGGGGTGTAAATTTTTTATGGCTAACTATCATTATAATCAGCCATTTTCAAATTAGTATTAAAAATATCATTAATTGTTTACGCAAGCAAGAATGAAAATTTTGAGGTGATAAGAAAAAGAAAGAAAGGAATCTCACCAAAACACATGTTATGGTTCTGTACTTGGAAATAGAGTAATACTATAATATAATTAATTAAATAAATTTTATGCTTAGGTATAAAAGGAGTGAGATCTTGTAATTTCAAATAAATGTGTGTGGGAAGATGTTTACGGTTGAAGAAAAATTCAAGAATAAGTATCATCTCCGCATGGTTTATGAAGATTACAACATGTATAAGGAAATAACAGTAATTAGTAATTACTTCAATACAAAATACATTTTGGGAAGAGACTCTTTAAATGACAAGAACACAACACACAAACATTCAAAACACACAACATTGTAATCACATTATTAAAATTTCTCAGATTTTTTTCATTTCACATATCTACATAGATCATGAAATCAGTTTCTTCGAAGCACAATGAGGTATTGCATTCCGGGTTTGGCTTTGGCTAATTGAGGAAGCATTTCTTGCGTCTTCTCTTTCACAAGCTCATATGTCTTCTCCATAGCATCTTGCCCAAATTGTGAAGCTACAGATCCTCCAACTGAGGCCTTAAACGCGAGCGTCAAATAATCGGGGTCTAACGGATACTCACCTTTTGCGTGGATAATTTTTTCGAATGTCTCAATTGTGAAACACCCATTGTCCTCGATGATTTGCTTCAAATCATCCGCTTGTGCAGCATAGATAGGCAATTTGAAAGTGTCAAGCTTTTGTTGATCTATTAGACCCTATTGATTAAAGGACAAAAAATATATAATATGTTAGTATCGATAAGTACTAATATGATGATCACACAAAGTTAATTAATGTTTTATGAGTTTTGAATTTTACCTGTTTAGCAATTTCATTAAGAGAAGTTCCAATGAAATCAATCATCATTCCTTCAACCGTTTCAAACAATTGAACTCCATTTGGACAACATGATCCAAGAAGCAATAGCAATCCACCGGACACAAGCTCTTGAGCTCTCGATTTAATGAAACTCCCAACGTCGATCTTGTACTGATCGAGATACAATTTTGCTACCTCTTTTGAAGATCCAGAGCAATGTATGTCCTTGTTCCACACAGGAGAGTCACGGTCTTTAATTCCTTTGGGAATCTTGGATACGAAATGGAGTGAATAAGAAGAAACTCCCAAATGGAGACTATTTCTTGGAAGAACACGACCAAAGAAAGAACTAGGTACTCCAGTTGCGAAATATCTTCTAGTCGGAGGAAGTGTCTTGAAGAGAGTGTTGAAATCGTTGTTCGAAGAATCATTGAAGAAAACTTGGAACTCGATCTCGCCAAGATTACATTCTTTCTTATACTTGTGTTCCACAGCATCAATTATTGTTTGTACCGCTACGAAAGTGTTCGGTCCTGAGGAACAACCGAAATCTGTTATGTTAATGAGATTTGAAGTAATGTCGATGTCGAGTTTCGTGGAGATGGCTTCATTGATTTTCTCCTTCGCAGCTTCAACCAGTGCCCCCTACAAATCATAAATGTTTTGCAATTAATATCTCAAAATAAGAAGAGATGATTTATAACACTTCTTATATGACATGATTTAATATATGACAACTATGTAAAAACGAATCATATAAATATTAATAGTAATTAAACCTGGTGTTTCGAATGTTCACGGTAACTGTTGGGACCTTCACCGCCGATCATTGTGAATGAATTCGACATGACTTGCTCTCTTTTATCTCTTGTCTTGTGATAAAAATCCTTTTTGTTTGTGTTTGGCTGTGATGAGTGTTTTGTTTGCAAGACTATGTGCGTACTTATATATCAATCGGCCTGCGTGCCTTTGGGGCAATTCCAAATAGACTAATCAATTAACATATTAGCCACGTTTTACTAACGTTATCTACAATATTTGTCGCTAAATATTATATATATATATATATATATAGGTGGAGGCAGCCGATTGGTGTTGACTTGTCTCCAACAGTTACATCCCAAAAACGTGCCAATGAAAGAGCACTAATATTTTAAAGTATAGTTAGTCAATTATATTAATGTATAGAAATGAGTAAACATGTGTGTGAAAAGGATTATATTAATAATAAAAGAATTTGTGTCACGAACCATCCACGTAGCAAGGTCTCTGCTTTATGTTTACTAGTCAACAGCTCGGTCAATGTGACTAATGTTGGCTGTGATGAGTGTTTTGTTTCCAAGACTATTATGTGCGTGTATTTGGGGCACTTTCGAATAGACTAATTGAATTATCTAAATAATTTTGTTGTTAAGGATACTAATACACACAGACATATATATTTATATATATATATATATATATATGTGCAGACTTGTCAACTATGGTTAATAACCGATATTTAAATAAACTTAACGTGATTTTATTTGTAATTTATAAATGCTTATTTTTAACTACAACAGCCAAAATATAGTAACATATTTGTTTATTTTACAGATTAAAAAAACTATTAAATATTAATTAATATAAATTCACGTTTTAAAACTAAAGTTGTTGTTTTTAATCTTAATTAATATACTTATTGTTTTTAAACGAAGTTGGAAATTTGCGTTTTTAATTACTTTATTCGCTTCCATATAGAGTATAAAGCCTTATCTCTATTGAAGTAAAATAAAACTTTCAAAAGTATTGTATTTAAAAATAATTTTGTGAGTAAACTAGGTACATTTTGTTCGATATTTTTCTTTTAAATGAAATAATTTTTAATTGATTTTTAGATAACGTATTTTATGACTACCTCACACGTAATTTTCTGAATAATATTAGTTGAATATTGGCCACATTTTATCAGGCATATGTGATAGTTTCCACTGAATTATTTAATTATGTATTTTGTTTAAGAAATTGTGTAAATATATATGTACTTATAAATACTGTATTAAAACTCTCTTCGAGAACAAATTATTGACCAATAGCTTTTGTGGAAGCAGCCGATTGGTTTTGACTTGTCTTCTAACTTTTGTACCCAGAAAACGTGCTTATATAAGAAAAACTAATACTGTTACTCTAACAAGTCGCTACATTCATTATCAAATATAGATCATATTTTTCTAAAAATAAATAAATTATATGTTACTAACTATCAACGTAACAAGGTCTGTGCTTTATGTTTCCTAGTCAATAAATCGGGTCAGTGTGAAGTTTCCGACCGGCTGTAAAGATTTGACGATTGGGACTGAGTTGAAGAAAAGCATAGTTGAAGTTTACACCACTTTTTTTTTCTGCTCCACGTCTTCTTCTCTCTTTTCCACCTCATTATTTAACACTTATTATTTAACATCTACTTACAATAGTTTTGTTTTAAAAATATTACAACACCCTATTCCACTATTTATATTATATTTTTTTATTTTCTTATGTTTTTATTTTTTGTGATTAATATTTTAGCTAGAACAATTAATTATCGATTAAAATTAAAATAAAATTAATAAAAGTTAAATAATTTTATGAAATAAATTTTGATTAAAAAATATAGGTAATAAAAATCAAAAATATAGATAATTATAATTAAAACACATACAATGACGAAAATTTAAAATGCAATACAATAAACACACAACACTAATGAAACAAACATAATTTAATTAGCACGATAGACTCAACTCACAAACTTAAAAATCTCATTCACCACGGAACATTCCGAATTGTGCCCATATGTGTTTGACTAGATCTGCTTGCAATTCGTGATGCACATTTGAATCACGCAACTCAGATCTAGCTCGAACATGGTTTGCAAATGCAGGTAGTACCTCAGTCAGGAATGATGGTTGTCTAGTAGACCCACTTGCCTTAGATTGATCATAATCGGTCCAATGTTGAGCATATGTCTCTCGTTCATCCTCAACAATCATATTATGCAATATGATACATAACCTCATGACGATAGCCAAATCGGCTATGTCCCAAAGTGGTTGAGATGGAGGTGGTTGAGATGAATACGACATCATCGATCCGTAATATGGAGAATGGTTTGGAACAGCAGATGGCATGAAGAAATTTGGTGGATACCCATAATTTGGTATATGTTGGGGTTGGTTGGAAGGCTGATTTTGAAGTGGATAATTGTTCGGATTTGGGTAGTTAAAAGGGTTATTAGAAGAATTTTGAGTGTTAAAAGGGTTATTATTGGGATCCATTTAACTAAAACGATTTTTAAAACCAAAACGGAAGTTTATTGTAGAATAATAGAAAAGTTTAGTAAAAAAAGTGGTTTTTTTTTGTGTCCAAATGAAATGAAACAAGTGTCTATTTATAGAGTATGAAAAATGATGAATTTTGGTATAAAAATATTTATTTATATATGTAGAATTATTTTGAGATAATTGATGCTGAATGATTAAGGGGAAAAAATAAATGTAGAATCTCAACGACCAATAAATATGCGCCACGTGTAAAATCAATCTTTTTTATAAAAAAAAGGACCACTCATGTATTGATAAGTGTCTCGTTTTTTATTTATCAACATAGTTGATAAATTTCAACGGAGTAAGCGGCACATCCTTGCTGAGTCACTAAACACAGACCATTGCAAACCAAAAAAAATATCAACTGTTGTAATTCTTTTTACCACAAACCATTGTAACTAGTCTAAGTGACGACAGTCATTTTCATCCGTAAGCTTATATACGATCAGAGAAGCATGAGTAGTAAGTTACTAAATGCAATCAATATTTCCAGTAAATGTAATCAGCAATTTAATGAAAAGCTTTCATGCAACCAATTTTGTTTTCATTTTTCTATCAGTTTTATTGAGTTATCATCATCAATCATCAAAATATTCTGAAAATTAGCATCCAAGACAAAAAATGGTTTCGAAAATTACATAATGACTCTAAGAACCATAACGATCCTGAAAACCAACAATCGTGAAGGTTAATGGGATTCAATTGGTAATATCGTTTAAATAAGGCGGTTCAAAAGGTTTTAGCGGTTGTAGTTAGAGATGACGAAAAAGAAAAGATGGTTGAGATAAAAGATCGGTTAAATAATAATTATGATTGGTAACAAGTGGTTGAATAGTATAACTCCGAATAATGCTAAAATCCTGTAATTTTGATATATCATTATATATGTGTTTTATCGAGCAACCACTTGTTACCAATCATAATTATTTTGAATAGTATAATTCCGAATAATACTAAAATCCTGTAATTTTGATATATCATTATATATGTGTTTTATCGAGCAACCACTTGTTATTGTAATTTTTTTTTAGTTATTCATCATGCACTGACTACATACATATAAAATATATATCTAACAGTTTGACATTTGTGTAACTTTGCAGAGACATCATGGGCTATCATTGCAGCGAATTTGATAAGTGTTACACGACATACTTGTGGAAAAGACAAAGTCTTCACCGATTATTTGGTTCAATATCTGTTTGACTTGTTTCGTCCCCCACTTTTATATCGATTGATAATACATTTATAAAGCGAAACAAATTTGTATTATATTTTTAAGTATGTGAAGTGTTTTGTTTAGCAAATGGGTCAATCAAAATCTTTATTTCAAAACTCAAGTAAGTGCAGATCATATAGTTATGAAAAAAATTATGTTCCAAATTCGTATGGAATGAAAAATAAATATATATCTTGTTGAGTTTTTGAGTGAAAATTGTAACAATAGATAACTGAAATTCTCTTACACCAATGTGTTTTCAGTTAAATGTAAGGGATTAATATCTTTCACTGCTCAATTATCAAATTTTTTTTACTGGTATATAGTTTTTCATCAAAAATCAAATATATTTAGGTTTGAAACCAAGGTCAATGGTATTAAATCTGTATCTACATTTCTTTCAAGTGAAAAATATGTTGTAGGCTCCATATCCTACTTATATAACATTTGAAAACAAATAAGAATCATTTCTTTTGAAATCATTGAGTTTTTTTCCGAAGGGATCACAAATCTCTTAGGATCGCCATTGTAGTTATTTCCAAGTATGCTTGCCATTTTCCGGTAATTTGGAATATTACTATGTGAAAATAAATTAAACTAATAATTCATTACCATTGTAGTGAAATCTTCATCAAATTAAAAAATAACAAATCACATCATTTACCCAACGTAATAATGTATAATTAAAATAAAATTTAGAAACTTTAATTCATAATTGACTCGACTAATAATTTTGAATTGCGAGTTTTACTGGATTTTCTCAGATTAAAAATTACAGGATTTTAGCATTAGGCTCAAAGCGGAGTAGTGACACGATCAGGTCTGAAAACATTTCGTATGAAAAAAGCACGAAATTCATAATTCTCAAACTACCTTTCATTCTCCCTCGTCCCTCAATTTCTCTTTTACTATCTTCCTCTTTTCTTCTTCGTTTTCCCTTTTTCGTTGTAAAAGTACCGGTTTATATCGATTGATAATACATTTATCCAAGTGTATGTAAAAGTACCGGTTTTTATCCAAGTTGCATAAGTTGCTTTTTTCACACTGAAGACAAAAGCATTGGAATCTGGCTTGGTTTGTAGAATTGGCACTAATAAATCTTTAATATATTGATCTTGACTTTTTGTAAGTGACTTTAAGCACTCGTGAAAATTATCGGAGATGCGAGGTATTTTGATTTCTAGTTGCGCATATATATTCATCCAAATAAGTGAAAACTGTTATAAATCCCTTCTAGAAGCACCACCTTTAGGAATTATATTGTCAAACATGTCAAGCTAAATGGAGCCCAATGTCAACTAAAGAAATCATTTTACTTGCCTATATAATGGCTCATTTGTTCATGTTGTAAGAAGGGTAAGAAAACAGAAAAATCAAAACATAATATAAGCTCTCATTGTTTTCTCTCCATAGCTCTCTCTCTAGATAGTTTATTCTACGGGTACAAAAATATTTCACCGATTCTCATAAATTCTTTCACCATAAATACAGGTAAATAAAGGTAACACTTTATAACACGTTATCAGCACGATAAGCGGTTATAATTTTAACTTTTATATGTATACTATAATACCTTATAATGGACGGCTTTGCCGCCTGATTATTTATTTTCTGTTCATGGTCGGCTCTGCCGCCTTACTGTTTATTTACTGTTTTAATATGGATGACTCCGTCACCATAATTATTTCTCAATGGTCGGTTTTACCGCCTGAAAAATTATTTACTTGTTTAATTGTCCTTTTAAATTCATGGTCGGCTTGCCGCCTTAATAATTTATTGTTTTTAATATGGTTATTTCTGTCATCATAATTATGCTGTTAAATCTCTGTTTATTTTATGTTATGACTAATTCTATCACCATATGTTCATAAAATTATATTTGAACTGATAAATATTATCTGATTAATTTTCAAATATTTTCAGATTAATTATTTTATAACCGTTATTTCCAACGGATATATTTATAAAATAACATAAAATTTTTAATTATTTTCAACTTTTCCAACGGTTATATAACGGCTAGTGAATAGTTTTTACAATCTATAAATATACTCTTTTTCATTCATCCTTTCACACAAAATTTCATCTCTCTCAAATTACTCTCAAAGATTTTTCAAGATTTCGAAAGAAGAATTTTCAAGATTTCAAGAAATATGCCTCGACTATTATTTCTTTTAAGTGTAATTTTTATTATTATTTCTATTTATGGAATTTCCGTTGGAGAATATACTCCCGGAGAATTTATCATAAATATTGTTTTAATGTTTTATGTAATTGTATTTCTTGTAATTGCGCTTTTTATATAAAGGCGTTTTATGTGTGTGTTTTTTTTAAATAAGTTAAATAAAATCCTAATGATATTATGAATAATAATAATAATAATTGAAATTGCAATATATTATTTAAAATTTTTGATTAATAAAAATTGTTAATTTATGTTTACAGTTATAATGTCAAACTTGGTAAAACTCGAGATGGCTGCCCTTGATATTTCCGGAAGAAATTATATGACATGGGCAGTAGCAGCAAAAAGACATCTTAAAGGAAAAAGACTCCTCGATACCATCGATGAATCGATAAAAACGACATCGGAGGAGGAAAAGGCACAAGCCATGATATTTTTATGCCACCACATTCATGATGGTTTAAAAGATGAATACATCACAAAAGAAGATCCTGCAGATCTTTGGAAATCGCTCAAAGAGAGGTTTGATCACCAAAAATATGTGATCTTACCTAAAGCCAAACATGAGTGGCTAAATTTGCGGTTTCAGGATTACAAAAGTGTAAGCCAATATAATTCCGCTTTGTTCGGAATCACTTCCAGGATGGCGTTGTGTGGAGAAAAAATAGAAGAATATGATATGATCGAGAAAACTCTCCAAACGTTCCATCCAGGAAACGTAATCCTGCAACAACAATACCGGGCAAAAGGGTACACTCTTTACTCGGAGCTGATGCAAACTCTGCTAGTTGCAGAGCAAAATAATGAGCTTGTGGTGTTAAACCATCAGACTCGTCCAACTGGATCTGCTCCATTCCCCGAAGTGAATGTTGCAACAACCAACTACAATAATTTGCAAAGACATGGGCACGGTAGAGGCCGTGGTCGTGGTCGTGGACGAGGACGAGGACGTGGACAAGGCCAAGGAAGAGGATTCCGCCCAAATGATATTAATTCCGGAAGAATTAATAAAAATTCTCAGAAAAACAAAGTTGGCGGTACAACAAACAAACATTTTGAGAATGTTTGTCACAGATGTGGAATGAAAGGACATTGGTCCCGTACCTGTCGTACGCCGAAACATTTGGCTGATTTATATCAGCAATCTCTAAAGAGAAAAGAAAGAGATAGTGAAACCAACTTTGTCTCTGATGAAGCCGGACCCTCTTTCCATGGATTAAATGATGATGCACATCTCGATATTTCTGATTTCCTCGTTGGTCCTGAAGACATCAACGCACAAGATGTGGATTAAGATGATTTAAAACTACCATCGTTTTTATTATATAAAATAATGTTGTATGTGCTTTTTCATTTTCTAAAGTGTGTTGTAAAATATATTTTTTTAAAATATTTCTTATAATATCAGTGTTTGCTTTATTTGAGTGTTTATTAATATATCCCTTATGAATATTACAAATACAGATATGTCAAGATCTGAAATTCGGGATGGAGATTTATGTCTAGCAGACAGTGCTACAACGCACACGATACTTAAAGATAAAAAATACTTCTCCTCCCTCAAAATAAATAATTCCGCCGGAAGCGTGAATACAATATCTGGAAATGCAAAGATTGTTATAGGCTCTGGAAGAGTCAGTTTTCAAATGCCAAGGGGAACAAAATTTGAAATAAATGATGCATTATATTCCCCAAAATCTCAGAGAAACTTAATAAGTTTTAAAGATATCCGCAAAAATGGATATCATTTAGAAACTATGAACAAAAATGGCATTGAATATCTTTACATCACAACAACAATTTCTGGAAGAAAAGTTGTATTAGAGGAATTACGAGCATTATCCTCTGGATTATATTCCACAAAAATAAATATGATTGAATCATATGTTACCGTAAACCCGCAGTTTACTAGTACCTTTAAAATTTGGCATGAACGACTTGGACATCCAGGTTCAGTCATGATGCGGAAAATTGTGGAAAATTCTAATGGCCATTCATTGAAAAACCAGAAGATTTTTCAATCGGGTGAATTTTCATGTAATGCTTGTTCTCAAGGAAAATTAATAACTCGGCCATCGCCAGCCAAAATTAAGAATGAATCTCCTGAATTCTTAGAAAGAATACATGGAGATATATGTGGACCTATCCATCCACCATGCGGGCCATTTCGATATTTTATGGTATTGATTGACGCATCCAGCAGATGGTCACATGTGTATCTATTGACAACACGAAATACGGCTTTCGCAAAATTTATTGCTCAAATAATCAGATTGAGAGCACAATTCCCTGATTACGCCATAAAGAAAGTTAGGCTTGATAATGCTGGTGAATTCACTTCACAAGCCTTTAATGACTATTGTATGTCAATGGGAATTGATGTGGAACATCCGGTCCCCCATGTTCATACACAAAATGGCATGGCTGAGTCTTTGATAAAACGACTGCAATTAATTGCAAGGCCATTGATAATGAGAACAAAACTCCCAATTTCTATATGGGGTCATGCTATTTTGCATGCTGCAAACTTGATCCAAATAAGACCAAGTGCATATAATAAATATTCTCCTTTGCAATTAACATATGGTCAGCAGCCAAATGTATCACATCTCCGTATTTTTGGTTGTGCGGTCTATGTTCCTATAGCGCCACCACAAAGAACAAAAATGGGGCCACAAAGGAGATTAGGTATATATGTTGGGTATACATCACCAAGTATAATTCGGTATCTTGAACCGAAAACTGGTGATATGTTTACGGCTCGTTTTGCCGATTGTCATTTCAATGAAGATGAATTCCCAGCATTAGGGGGAGGAATTAAAGAGGTTCCAAAAGATATTACATGGTGCACACAATCTTTGTTGCATCTAGATCCCCCTACAAACCAACGTGAACTCGAAGTTCAGAAAATTGTGCACTTACAAAAAGTGGCAAATCAGTTACCAGATGCATTCACAGATACAAAAAGGGTAACAAAATCATATATACCTGCTGCAAATGCTCCATCAAGAATTAATGTTCCTGAAGAACAAATTGATGAGAATAAAGCTAATGAACCCAAAATGCAGTTGAAAAGGGGGAGACCAATGGGTTCGAAAAATAAAAATCCCCGAAAGAAAAAGAAGTTGGGAGAACAAAATGAAAAGGTTCCAGAAGAACCACTTACAGAAAAATGTCAAGAAGACATTTATGAAAAAGTTCAAGAAGAACCAGAGAAAGAGAAAAGTCTTGAAGTCGAGCGTGATACAGAAAGATGTGAAATTTCTATTAATTATGCTCAAGATGGAAAAGTATGGGTTAGATATGAAATTGATAATGAGGATGAAACATTCTCCTTTTCTGTATCCAAAGAAATTGATAATGAAAATGAGGATCCAGACCCAAGGTCCGTATCGGAATGCCAGGAAAGGCCCGATTGGGAGAAATGGCAAGAAGCCATGAGAAATGAATTACTCTCCCTTAATAAGAGAAATGTATTTGGACCTATTGTTATTACACCTGAAGATGTAATACCGGTTGGATGCAAATGGATTTTTATAAGAAAAAGAAATGAGAATAATGAAGTCACACGATATAAGGCTCGACTTGTGGCACAAGGATTTTCTCAAAGACCGGGAATTGATTATGAAGAAACATATTCCCCGGTTATGGATGCAATCACATTTAGGTACTTGATGAGCCTAACGGCATCAAAAAATCTAGATATGTACCTTATGGATGTTGTGACTGCATACCTATATGGATCACTAGATAGTGACATTTATATGAAAATCCCAGAAGGATTCAAAATCCCGGAAGGATCAAAAATCCCAGAAAAATCCAAGAATATTTGTTCAGTCAAATTACAGCGATCACTATACGGATTGAAACAATCCGGACGCATGTGGTATAATCGCTTAAGTGAATATTTGATGAAAAAGGGATATACCAATAATGCGATATGCCCTTGTGTATTCATTAAGAAATCTCAAACCGGATTCGTGATCATAGCTGTCTACGTTGATGATTTGAACATAATAGGAACTCAAAAGGAAGTTGATGATGCAAGAACTCATATGAAAGAAGAGTTCGAAATGAAAGATCTTGGAAAAACAAAATTTTGTCTCGGACTTCAAATAGAGAATTTCCAAGATGGAATATTTGTGCATCAATCAAATTACACTAAAAGAGTGTTAAAACGCTTTAATATGGATAAAGCGAATCCTTTGAGTACTCCGATGGTCAATAGATCACTAAATGTTGATAAAGACCCATTTAGACCTTGTGAAGATAACGAAGAAGTATTAGGCCCTAAAGCACCTTATATGAGTGCTATAGGTGCACTTATGTATCTTGCAAATTGTACTCGTCCAGATATAGCATTTGCTACTAATCTGCTTGCAAGATATAGTTCATGTCCAACGCGAAGACATTGGAACGGAATTAAACATATTTTCCGTTATCTTCAAGGAACAATTGATTTAGGGTTATTCTATTCTCGAAACTCTGATCTTGGTCTAGTTGGATTTGCAGATGCAGGTTATTTATCAGATCCACATAAAGCTCGATCACAAACTGGATACGTTTTCACTATGGGAGGTACTGCGATCTCGTGGCGTTCTCAGAAACAGACATTGGTCGCTACTTCTTCAAATCATGCGGAAATTATTGCGCTTCATGAAGCATGTAGAGAATGTGTATGGCTGAGATCCATGACACATCACATACAAGAAGCCGCCGGAATAATCAACAACAAAAGACCAACAATCATGTATGAAGATAACGCTGCATGTGTTGCCCAGACAAAAGAAGGCTATATTAAGAGCGACAGAACAAAGCACATCCCGCCAAGATTTTTCTCTTACACTCAAGAGCTCGAGAAAAATCAAGAAGTGGATATCCGATACATTCGCTCAAGTGAAAATGCAGCAGATCTTTTTACTAAGGCGCTTCCTACCACAACATTCAAGAAACATATTCAAAACATAGGAATGCGTCATCTACGTGATCTATAAAAGGGACTGCACTCTTTTTCCCTTATCATGGTTTTTATCCCACTGGGTTTTTCCATGAAAAGGTTTTTAATGAGGCAGTACAAGACACACGATATAAGGAGTTAACGGGGATATTAAAAACTTAAGACAAAGTTTTGACATCATAATCATTCGAGGGGGAGCTTGCATACAACATTGGTCTCCAAGGGGGAGTGTTATAAATCCCTTCTAGAAGCACCACCTTTAGGAATTATATTGTCAAACATGTCAAGCTAAATGGAGCCCAATGTCAACTAAAGAAATCATTTTACTTGCCTATATAATGGCTCATTTGTTCATGTTGTAAGAAGGGTAAGAAAACAGAAAAATCAAAACATAATATAAGCTCTCATTGTTTTCTCTCCATAGCTCTCTCTCTAGATAGTTTATTCTACGGGTACAAAAATATTTCACCGATTCTCATAAATTCTTTCACCATAAATACAGGTAAATAAAGGTAACACTTTATAACAAAAACATATACTACATAAATTTATTATTGAATGTTGATTAACACAAGTAACTTTGGAAGCAGTATGTCAAGAGTAAGACTATGTACAGTGGAAAAAAAAAATCAACATCCTATTTAAACTTTTTAACTTTCCACCTAATCATTCAACACCTACTCAATTTTCACACCCTACAATGGTTTTGTTTAATAAAATTAACACCTTACCCCCACTATTTTTATTTCACATATTTGTTTTCTTTTATGTTTTAGTTTTTGTGATTACATATTAATAACAATTATCGATTGAAATTAAATAAAAAGAGTTAAATAATTTTTTAATAATTTTTTTTCTTTCTTATTTTGTATTCTTAATATAAAAAAATTGCAAGTACTAAAGACAAGAAATGTAGAGAGACATTATTAAAACAAACAAAATCATGAAAAACTTTAAAGGCAATACAATACACTAATAAGCACACGACACAACTAATAAAAAAACTAATTTTTAGGTTGGTATATTTTGGGTTGGTTGGAAGACTGATTTTGAGATTGATAATTGTTGGAATTCGATTAGAAGAGTTTTGGGTTTTAAAATGGTTATTGTTGGGATCTATTTGAGAAAATAGATAGTTTTTTCTAAATCTAAATCAAATAAAACAAGTATCTATTTATAGAGAAGAAATAACAAAAAATGGTGAATTTTGATGTAAATTTTTTTTTTTTTTTTTATTAATTAGATAATAATTGAGTTCAAATAATTTAGGAGCTAAAAAAAACAGAAATCGCAACAGCCAATTACATAACAACAAGTGCCACAATCTTCTTATTCATTTGAACAACCTTTAATAATGTGCCACATGTCACAAAACCCTCACCCTTCGCCGATTCAACTAGCTGAATAAATTCAACTCATATTAATCCACATAAGCTTCAACACCCATCATTGCAAGGTTACATGTTTATGGAATTCCTGAAATAGATGTGTGAGAAGAACATTATGATCAAACCTACTGGCAAACAAGTGAGTCATCTTCCCAAATAGCGAATATGGAAAGTAATGAAATAGGTTGAACAAAATGTGAGTGATACAATCAAAATGTGATACAATTGAGGATTGAAACTCAAGCAAGAAGTTTTAACAAGCGAAGAGATGTTAAAAAGAAATTAAGTTTTTTTAAGCTCCAAGACTAGAGACATAGAATCAATTTTTTATATCGAAGCTATCAAATCTACATGTGCTAAAGTTTCATAAGCAAATAAAGGCGAACTATTGTTTATTGAAGTAACTATTACCATAAACTTTTGATTAAATCCTTTATTCATTTATATTTTCTGCTCCTAGTATTCCACAACTTTTTCTTTTCCATCGAAACACATAATCCCTTTAGGACGAGACCCAAACCATGTTAAATTAACTCTTCTTTGGAGAACAACTCCTCCCAACGTGAATCGAACATGTGACCTCATATATCCCTACGTTTTTAAAACTCAGGGATTAACCATTAAAGAAACTCATCGTTGATCGTTTTTCCATCGTTTAAAGAAAGGTGGGGAACAAATCCAAATCGTTCTCCAAAACTTCTACTTCAATATCAATGCCACATTCTACCCATAAACACACACAAAACCATACATCATAATTAGATGAAGAACACGAAGAACATCGTTCGAACATAGAAGAATACTCTTCGAATACCCAATGAGCGTTCTTTCAAAAAATGCGAATAGCAAAGAATATTAATCAAATATAAATATCGAGAAAGATAATTCAATTACATTTTAAAGCGACAAACCCGTATTCACCTTAGTCAATCAAAAGTGACTGACCAGCTTTGCTCTAAACCCATTTGGCTGTTTTCATGATAAAGATTATGGTGACTGACCAGCATTGCTCCTCACTTCTCTCTAGAACACCAATCTCTTTCTGACTTCTCTATAAAAGCTCGTTTTTGAAATATCAACTTGACCATTTGTAATTGAAACGGAAACAAGAAAAAAATACGACATAATATGAAAAGTAAAACTGATAATCAAATCATTACGAAATAACGTTACGTTGTTTTTACTATTTTCTTCATCAATACGACATCGTTTTGTGTTATTCGATTTTGTATTAGTAAGTACTAAGTACTAGCCATATTGCTTCCTTATAGAAATTAGATTTAGTAACTTAAATATTGAAGAATATTATGTTAAGGTGTCTTTAAAAAGTACTTTGATTATGGCCTAACAGTTGAGGAATTTGAAAATTTTCTAATAGTGAAATTTGAAAATTTGAAAGAAAAAACCACATGGCAAGAAAACGCATAAATAATCTATAAACTATCTCATCAACAGATTTACATTGATCTTGAAATCAATGATTTCGAAGCACAATGACGTATAACGTATTGCATTTCGAGTTTAGCTTTGGCGTCTTCGACTTCTCAATCTGACAATACCGAGTTTGAACTAAACCAAATCGTGTTACTGGTTTTTCGGTTGAACCGGGTTCAACCAAAACGGTTTATCTCTTGAATCTAAAAAGTGAGAAAGAAAACCCTAATTTGCAACCCAATTTCTAAACTACCAAACCTGTCAACGAGACACACCACCAACGATCTCTCTCTCTCTCTCTGTGGACTTTTCCAAATTTCCAATCATTACCTTGAACAAATTCGATTGATTCACCAAATTGCTTTTGTATTACCAGTCAATTCGTTCAAAGTTTCGATTTTTTGCTACCCAAATTTCTAGGGTTTTCTCGACGTTTCTGGGTTTCTTCTAATTTGGGTTTTAGCTTTAGTTCTCCTGGAATCTGAGATTCTGATTTGCTCTGTGTCATTTCCTGCGAAACTACTCTGAATTCTTGGTTTCTGGGATTTCCCATTTGTGAATTTCGGCTATGGCGGAGGACAAAAACGGCGGACGTTTGAATGAGGACAGTGAGTACTCGTCGGAGGATGAAGGTACGGAGGATTACAGGAAAGGAGGGTACCATGCGGTGCGAGTTGGTGATACTTTTAAGAATGGAGTTTATGTGATTCAGAGTAAGCTTGGTTGGGGACATTTCTCTACTGTTTGGCTTGCTTGGGACTGTCACGGATCGGTATCTTACTTATACCCTCTTCGTTTTTGTTTGCATAGAGAACCAATTTAGGTTTTAAAAAGGGGAAAAAATGATTGCGTGTTTAGGTTTTAACTTGTTAGGACGAAGTATAGTTGTGTACTATGTATGTTCTTTTAATGTGCTTGAGTTGTGAATTTCTGTAGATAAAAATGTTGAGAAGTTGAATCTTTAGTCTCAGATTCAGCAGGATAGGTTATTCATGGATCTTTGCTTTTATGAGTGAGTTATGGTTTGCCTGTGTATCTTCCTTTTTCTGTGTATCTTGCGGTTGTTTCATATGATACTTTATTGGTTTTCTGGCTGGAGGCATTTGTCATTTATTTGCTTTATTCATTTCAAAGCGTTGACCACGCAAGAATATTTATTGTTTGTAGCGTTATGTAGCTCTGAAAGTCCAGAAGAGCGCTCAACACTACACTGAGGCAGCCATGGATGAGATAAAAATCCTGAAACAGATTGCTGAAGGTGATCCGGGTGATAAGAAATGTGTTGTAAAGCTACTGGATCATTTCAAGCATTCGGGTCCTAATGGAAAACATGTTTGTATGGTCTTTGAGTACTTGGGAGATAACCTCTTGTCTGTTATCAAGTACAGTGATTACCGAGGTGTTCCTCTCCACATGGTTAAAGAGCTCTGTTTTCATATTTTGGTTGGGCTGGATTATCTTCACCGTGAGCTCTCTATTATTCATACTGATTTAAAACCAGAGAACGTTCTGCTTTTGTCTACGATTGATCCATCAAGAGATGCTCGGAGATCAGGTGCTCCACTTGTTCTGCCAACCACCAAGGAAAAAAATGTTACTGAGTCAGCAGTTAAAACTGAAACAAAGAGTTATACGTACAATGGCGATTTGACAAAAAATCAAAAGAAGAAGATTCGTAAGAAAGCTAAGAAGGTGGTAGCTCAAGGTTGTGGTGGGGAGGAAGCTTCAGAAGAAAATGAAAGAGATTCTACTTCTGAAGCAAGAACAAATGGCAATTCAACTGTGGAGGGATCAGAAGGAAGTTCCACAAGATTAATGGAAGATGGAGAAGCCAGAGAGAAGGCTAACGAAAAGAATAGTCAGGGTAATAGGAGAGGAAGCCGATCCACAAGGCAGAAATTACTGAGTGATATAGAGTGCAAATGCAAATTAGTAGATTTTGGGAATGCTTGTTGGACATATAAACAGTTCACAAGCGATATTCAGACAAGACAGTACCGATGTCCTGAGGTTGTTCTTGGATCAAAATACTCAACCTCAGCAGATATGTGGTCCTTTGCTTGTATTTGTTTCGAGCTGGCCACCGGAGATGTCCTATTTGATCCTCACAGTGGTGAAAACTATGACCGGGATGAGGTACCTTCATATATATTCACTTGCTTTGCCAGTTTTATATGAAGAGCTAAGCTGTATCATTCTTATGTGCAGTCTTAAACTGGTTGCCTTTGTTTCAGGATCACCTGGCATTGATGATGGAGCTTCTCGGGATGATGCCTCGAAAGGTAAAGCTGATAAACATAGTCGTTCTGTTGTGACCAATTAAGATTGCATGAACATAAATATCTAGTATCGAAGTTGGATCTTAGATTTTTCTTTTTTTGGTTGCATTCCACTGCAAATATTGATGGTTGAAACTCGGATAAACAGTAGAACATAATGTCATTTTGATGAGCTTTGCTTGTTTTCAATCGTAGATTGCATTAGGTGGTAGATACTCGCGGGATTTCTTCAATCGACAAGGTGAACTGAGGCACATCCGGCGGTTGCGGTTTTGGCCCATCAGCAAAGTCTTGAAGGAAAAATATGATTTCAGTGAGCAGGACGCAAAAGCAATGGCAGATTTCTTAACCCCAATTCTTGAATTTGTGCCTGAGAAGAGACCGACAGCCGCCCAATGCCTAACACACCCATGGTTCAATTCAGGCACGAGATTACTGGAACCATCACTGAATCCGCAACAACCGAAAGGAGAAGAAGAAGAAGCTGTAAATGAGATCAGAGAAAAGGAAAAGGACGAAAGAGAGGCAATGGAGGCTGGTGTAGGGAATATCGCCATTGATGCCTCTGAACAGAAGGTGGCAACGAGAGAAGGACGTCAATGTGGTCGGGATATTCGCTCTTTAAAATGATAAACCTGCCCCAAAATTATTTGTTTGGCTCGTCTTCGGTTTGTTTTATGAGATTTGGCTTTTTCTGGGATAGAAGATTCAGACTTGTGTGCTTCGTTTTGCTGGTTGTGGGGAAGATTCAAAAATTTTGTTGCTTGAAAGAGGTGAGAATATGGAGACACAAATTGTGGGTTCAATGAAGATCCACACTGTTACTAACTCACATGATCTACTTCATCAAAACAACAAATCAGACCGTCCATGCTCTATATATCACTCCTTTTCTTCGTTACAATACACACTAGAGCCTAAAAGTCGTGCTGACTAGCTTCAGTTTTACGCATAATTCGTTATTAATTATTCCTTGTGCTCATCACATAGCTTCATTAGTTCTTCCTAAAACAATTCATTAAATTTGCGGTTAGTTGATTTCGTTAGCCTTTAAAGAAAAAGTTTCGAAGAAAGGTTCATACTGAGCTGATGTTTCCACGAAAATAATTTAACTGGAGTAACACATGTGACGTCGAACGGTGTTTTAATATTCCCGAAGAAATTAAAGAACAATGAAATACATTGCAGCGGGTTCTCAAAAAGATTGCAACATGTCTTGACCAATACAAGATCGACGTGGGGAGTTTCCTGAACGCGAGAGCTCAAGAGCTCGTGTCCGTTGATTGCTATACTTCTTGGATCATGTCTTCCAAATGGGGTTCAAATGTCTGAAACATTGAATGGAATCTTGATGTAAATTGCATTTGATTTTCTCTTAATGACATGGCTAAACAGGTAGAGAAAAAGGGTATTTCTTATGTCTTTATTTTCATATTTTTTCACAAGACAAAAAATTGGCTAAATTCCTAATTATGTTATATCACAACTTGTCACAACTTGATGCTAATCCTCTCCGACATCTTCTTCACATCGGAGTAAACTCTATTGCCACCAATCTTCTGGCCTGAAGCTCCAGCAGCTATTCTGAGAACATCTTCAATGAGTCCAACATTACCCATTATGTCTACATGAGCTCCGCTTTCCGTTCCTCGACTTTCCAGTAGACTTCCCGGGGGCTTGTGTTTGTATTCTCGCACGAATGTCTCCATCCCCGACGGGTTAAACCGTGTTTTTCCTCTCCATCCCTTTGTGCACATAAACCCTGCACTAATCACTGGTACACTCTCATCTCCGTCCGCAAACCGAGTTCCTCCTTTAAGAAAAACGTCATCTCCATCCACAGATCCATCTATCCGAAAGGGAATGCTGCTCTTGCATTTACTGGAAGAAGTTGAGAGCTTGTATATGTAAGATCTCTCGGTCGGAATCCCTACTCCGTAAAGACAGTACATCTCCATCTCTGGTGCGTCCGGTAATCTGTTAGGGAAAAAAAGACGAGACTTAATTCGGGTGAGGGCAAGCCCGTTTGGCCATAAACAGAAAGGACAATGGGACTATGTCTTGGACTTACTTCGTCTCGAGTGGATTAGACCAGTATTTATAATGTCCATACTTAGGGTCGTCGAGATCATCGGCAATGCCGTGAGAGAAATGAGATTCGGCTCGTCTCATCATCTTAGGGGCTATAAATCGTAGAAGATCAAGAACAGTGGTGGCCGTGTAAGCAGTGTTTTCTGCTACTTTTACTATGCTTTCTCGGCTCATTTCATTGTACTCCGACCAAAACTCTCCACATGATGTACTGTCATTTGAAGTGGCATCTACTCTTGATAGTTCCTGTTAAGCATAGACAGAGAAATAGTAAAACGTAGTTAGATTCCATTGACCCCAGGAAAGGCAGGAGACCATGGTAAAATCATTATTAACCTTGATGTTAAGAGTACTTAGTTGTGAGGAAGGCAGTTCAGATGCTTGTTTTCCAAAAGCTATGATTCTTCCGTACTTTGCGGGTTCTTTCACCCAAGAATCCGGTCTAACGCTGTCGTTTTGTCTATGGAGATTACTTAGCAATAGCTGCGGTGATTTTCTCTTGGAGTAATTACAATTGTTGCCTTCTTCACTGTGCGAGTCTAGATAGCCCCAGATTGCCTCACCGCCCTTTGGTAATAAAGAAACTATTGAATCCCAGCTATGTGACATCCGCATAAGGTGTTCGAGTGTTTGCAGCTTGAGAAGTTCCGAGTCCAAGAGACCGGGAGCCAAAGATCTGAACCATACAGGTGACCAATCAAAATCCGTTAAGCCATTTCAAATATTGAGTAGACAGCCTAAAAACGTTAAAATAAAAACCGGGTTATAGATCTCCCTTATCTTGATGTTCAATTGAGAAGAAATATACAGTTCTTATGAAAACTAACATAACAAAAATATCGATGGACCTAACCTGGCGTAAGCGATGTCTTTGCCCTCAGCGGAAAGCAAATTACTGACAGCTTTAGGGACACCTAAAAAGGCAGGTCCAATGTTGACGACGGCTTTGATGTGTTTGGCGCACCAACCTAGACCACCCCCACCACCACCGTCAGGAAGAGGTGTTTCAACCCATTTAAGGAAGTGAAGGAAATAGATAGCCCCCATTGAATGTGGAACCACCACCACTTTCTTATACCCATTGGTGGCATACATTAGCTCGATTTTACTCTTCAGTCTACTTAACGACTGGTCACGTACCTGTTTGGTGCCAATCCAAAAACTATAGATTAGTCCAGACACAACCCAATTTTATACAACAATCTGTAATTACATATACTAATGTTTAATGTAGCTAAGAGTAATCATCGATGCCTTATATATCATTATCATCGTTCTCTAGACCACTATCCTCAATATGATCATATAGGAGTGAATACCAGCTCCGCTCATCTGAGCATACCTCGGTGTTATGGAAAGAGAGCCTCCAATCATAAGACGCCATATGAAGGTTCTTGCCTTCATATCCAATTTTCGCCAAATTTTCTATGAGAACTGCCCAAGCAAAGTAGCCCGGTACAAAATAGTTTGCAGCCACTAGTCCTGGGACTGCTCGGACCCGGATTCCCGGTGGGTCGAGACCGGTCTCACTGTCCAGAGATAAGTGCTCCAACCAGCACAATGGCCTATTTAATCAAATCCCAACAATTGATTTGGGAAAGTATACACTTCAAATTGTATCAAGTCCGAATTTAGAATATCTAAATGCTAACCACAAAAACAAAAAAAACATTAAATAAAAAATACTAACAATCCATCTCTTTTTTCTTTTCACAATCCATATACTGTAAAACCATAACCAAAAATATCTGAAATCTTCAAAATACTTAAATGTATGTTAAAAACTGATGTTTGAAAATTAGTAACTTTTTAAAGACAATGAAATCTATCGTCACTGCATGTTTTGGACATAATATATTCTGTAGTTTTATGCCGATTTTATACTTACTATAAAGAAATCAAATCTTACGGTTTCCATTTCCAATGACATTTACAAAGGTATCCGAAAAAAAACCACGAATAATTAATTTCCTAAATCATCCCTCAAATTTAGAATTGAATAAATATTCATAAATTTTAAAATCTTACAAAACTAGTTGCTAAAAATAATCAGAAACCCATAGAAAGATCCATCTCCACCCATAACCAAATCAAATCCTCAGACCATAACAGTACGTAAAGCCAATTGAAGAAGACATCAAGCTTAACTAAGATTATATAACCCCTAAACCGGAAAAACCAAAACCAATAGCTATCCGGTTCTCTAAATTATCGAACCGAATTGAACCGAGTGATGCAAAACATAGCGGCTTAATTATTACCTTCTGAGGATCTCAGTGAAGCTAGCACCCCAAAGACGTTTACGGAAGAGTCCTTCAGCACAAGGCCGGCCTTCTCAAAGCTCGAGCCCGCCGGTTACAATCCCCGGAACAAGAATCATCGGATGAAGCGCTTTAACACCGTCTCGACTCAACCTAGTCCCTGGAGACTCTGGAGCTTGAAGCATAGCCGGTACCGGAACTGAGTGGTAGAGAAAGAGAAGGAGCCACCAAGCCGTACAGAGATAACCAATCGCCCAGCAACATGAGTCCACATAGCTACATCTCCCGGAACGACGCCATTTTGGTTTCTCGGTGGTGGTAGGTTGTTTGGCTGTAGGGTTAACAGTATCCTCAGAGAAAGATAGTCTTCTGAACCGGAGAAGTGGAGACATCGAACAAACGTGTTTATGAGCTAAAACAAATTATTTAACTCCAAAATGAATAATAAAGATTTCATTTCAATATTAGGAAAGAATTGTTGGCATTAAATGGCAAATATTGAAAATGCAGAGAAGGAAAGAACAAATTGGTCTTAAAAAGCTTCACGACAACTTCAAGATGAAAATAATGAGAATGTGAAGAAGAATTAATATTGTTCCTACTTATAATTACGCCGCTATTTTGGTTTTTATTTATTACTACACTATGAAATTTCAACATTTATTGAGTTGATGGGATCGAGGAATATTCGAGGTGACTTGTAAGCTAGTAGAAGTAGAAATGCGTGAAAAAGCATGAAGATTGATACCTTTAGGACACTTGTCTTCCTTTTTACATGCAGTTTTGGTTTAATTTTCTATTGCCATACTAATCAGTAATCACAGAGTCAGTTGCTACTAAATTAATACTTTAAAAAGAAATTATTTTATTCACTACTCACTCAAGTGACATAGCTGAAGAACTTTATAGAGGTACCTTTCTTTTGCTTTTGTTTTATTCTATCAAATACAATCATAGTTAGTTTCCTTAAACATACCGTACTACTGATTTCAGTGCTTTGTGGTTTAGGGAAGGATATATGTTAGTGAATGACAAAATATTGATCGATTTATAATCAAAATCTATACAATTCATTAGACCATTTGTCAACACAATTTCTTAGATATATCTTTTTTGATATGAATTTGAATTTCATTATGTAATAATGAAAGTGTTTGTAAATTTACAAAAAAGTTAACCTAGAAGCCATTACTTATAAAAAAAAAAGATAAAACAAGCAAGAATCTAGAGTAATTACATGAGTTCAATGAGAACTAAATGTTGTATTAGATCACTGAATTGTTCGCACTTTTTCTTTTGCAAGAATTGTATTCCGGATTTGTCGATTCAGCCTGTTGAATAACTCATGCAGAATGGAAAAAATGTTTAAATGCAGCTGATTTGATAGTTCATAGGTTAATGGTATTTAAAAATTTGATAGTTCAGGTTAATGATATCTCTTGACAATTTCTTAGATATTATCAAGAGATATTTGATAGTTCATAGGTTTTAAAATTTTAACGTGTCATCTTATATCATATTATTACTTTTGAATAGTTTATCACTTCAATAGAAATTAATAACTATATTTTTTTTTATAAATTTAATTATTAACTATAGTTACATTACATATTTACTTATAGTTTCTTATCTTAGAAGTTTGAAGAATCAAATTATTAATTACAGAATATATGTTAGCAAAACTAAGTTTAAAACTAATATTTTTTCGACAAAAAAAAACTTAGTAGAGCATACACAGTGAAACAAACAAGTGATGGGATATTACTAGACCCTTATAAGATCCATAATTAATTGGTTACTACTTACTACTTGCTACTTCTTGTTATGGTAGATCTAAATTTATGCATGTAAAGTTTATCATTTATATAATACAACTCTAATTTTAATCCAGAAATTATTCTCAATGAATCATAACATTTTTGTGTATTAAATTGAATTAATGATATTTTAAAGTTAATTTACCAAGAGATTCTTTTTTGCCGTCAAAACTGTAAATTGGCATCGTGAGAGGCACGAAGACACGTGAAGAAGTAAGCAGAGCACGAAGACAAGACAAAACTGATCTTAACACGTAAACCCATTTTCACAGATCACACATGCCACCAAACCTTCTTGACCTTTTTCTTTTATTCTCACCCTTCCATCTTAATCATCAGGTTTTTTTTTGCTGCCATCATTTTCGTCTGTATTTTTTTTTTTAATTTAATTTTTGCCTTTTTGTATTTTTTTTTGTTTTCAGCACGAAGTGATATTTTATTGTAAAAATGATAAACTATTGACGGGGTACGTAGGTGATGTTTATACAAGATATCTTAAAATTTTCTGTCAATGTATTAATAAATACAGTGAACGATGCTTATAGCATCTACATTTCACTTAGATGACTGAATGTCTTCAAACATATAAAAAAAAAATGTTGTTTTATAGTATTCTTTTGGGTGCAATTTGTCCCTAGCAAATAGCTAGTGATACAAAGAGTTGATGCAGAAGTTAATTAAACAGTTTTATTTTGGTAGTCAGAGAATCCAAAGGCCAAAAATGAGATCATCGAAAAGATTGCGCTGCGTCTCTTTACTTAATCATTGGGGCACATCACATACTACAAGAAGATATTATCATAGGTTCGTCTATGTATACGTTTGATAAAAGGCTTCAGTCTTACATACGTTTTCTTGTTAACTATTTCTTTCTTGTTAAGTTAAAAACATTTCAGTTGTTTTGCAATTGGGAGCTAGAGACACTAATTAGGATAGTGTTAATTGTTTAAGAAGATGAACTAAAAACCGTTAGTAAATTTAACTTTCTATCTACTTAAACGTTTACGTAGACGGTTAAATTTAATAACAGTTTTTAGATCAGAGTTATTTTTTACTAAAAAATAGTTTATAATAAATAAATAGATTGGGGCAAAGTTAAAGTTTTTTTCATTGAATCAACAACATTTAGTTATTGTAAACGAAAATCGTTAAAGGCACAAACGTTTATGCAGACGGAAGTTAAATTTTTTAAGTTTTTAGTTCATGAGTTATTTTATTTAAAAAATAGTTCAGTGTTAAAAAGTAGATGATGATTTTTTCGGTTAAATCCTTAATTTGAAAATGAAAGTCTAATTTCTAATTATCTTATATATATATTAATTGAGCCCATTAATTCATTTGAGCCCATTATGTCCCAATTGCTCTCAGTCCAACTAATTTGAATATGTGTTAGCTCTAACATAAGTATGTTTTTTTTTTTTGAATGACTAGGAGGTTCCGGGCCGAAACTCATAATCCCCTTATGGCGAGGCCCAAACCATGTTAAATTAACTTTCTTTTGGAAATCATACCACTCCCAACGTGAATCGAATCGTGACACTAATTAGGATAGTGTTAATTGTTTAAGAAGATGAATTAAAATTCGTTAATAAATTTAACCTTCATCTACATAAACAAGACGGAAGGTTAAATTTAATAACAGTTTTTAGATCAGAGTTTTTTTATTAGAAAATAGTTTACAAGTAAAAGAATGGATTGGGGCAAAGTTGAAGTTTTTTCATTAAATCAACAATTTAGTTATTGTAAACGAAAATCGTTAAAGGCACAAACGTTTATGTAGACGGAATTTTTTTTTTTTTTAAAGTTTTTAGTTCATAAATTATTTTACTAAAAAATAGTTATGTTAAAAAATGGATGATGATTTTTTCGGTTAATGAATGTCTAATTTCTAATTATCTTATATATATATATTAATGGAGGCCATTAATTTATTTGAGCCCATTATGCCCCAATTGCTCTCAGTCCAACCAATTTGAATATGTGTTAGTTCTAATCTTTTACTGGATCTCTTCCGTGTCAGTTCCGTTTTGATCTCTATGGCCGAAGATCATCTCACCCGCAACCCTCACCGTCGTTTCTCCATGTTCGGATCTTGCTTCGTGCTCGCACCTCGACTTATTTCGATTTTCCTCTTTTGTAGAAAATAGAAATGTTGTTTTGCCGGTTCTCAAACTGGGCATATCATTCAATCTAACCAATTTGCCATCTTGTGTAGCAAACGTACTAGCAGTTCATACGGGTCTTAAGATGCAACCAAACTCATCTTCTCTATGCGGAGGTT
The DNA here is from genome assembly GCA_004349715.1 of Crucihimalaya himalaica. Taxonomy (NCBI): domain Eukaryota; kingdom Viridiplantae; phylum Streptophyta; class Magnoliopsida; order Brassicales; family Brassicaceae; genus Crucihimalaya; species Crucihimalaya himalaica. The sequence goes on along the minus strand of SMJT01000055.1, from coordinate 839,889 downwards.
TAAATTGTTTTATAACGTCACGTGTTAAGATGACCACGTTTGGCATTCTTTAAACATGTTCAGAACAAATTCGTGACTATATATGAGAAAACTTTTGGTTGTTTAATCGATCTAAGAAAGCTCAACGCAATAAGAGACGATAGCTCGAAGACATCATGTATCAATCTTGAAGTTTTCCTTAAACATGAATCACATTCAAACATTGATGAAAAATGATTTATTCTTTTAGATCAAAGTCTCTAAAGATTTTCTAGCTAACAATATTAAGAAGACTGCAAGAATCCGTAGTTTTGTGGACTTTATTCGAATCTTGTTCAACTATCTTTTTCGAATTTATATTTTAAAAAATTATTCAGTAGATCTATTTATATATAGGTTTTTTTTCCAATAGATCTATTAATCAATACAATAAAAGTTGCTAAGTCTTTCCATTGTTTGACACCTCAGCATTTTCATGCTTTCTCCAACACATCATTTAAAACAAATAACCAATAAAAACATTTTATTTAATACACATCATATTTCATTTGCCACATCATCTTTTTTAGTTCTCCAATTTTATAAACAATGTAAAAAATAATTTTATTGAATATTGAATATTTCAAATAGCTATATTTGAAGTTAATTTAATATTTTTAAAACAATAATCGGGTATATTTAAATTAAAATAAGCCAAGTAATTTTAATATAATTTAAAATAAGTTATATATAAACTAATACAAATAGCTTATTAATATTATTTATCTAGATTTTAGGTTTAGCTAATGTTTTTAAATAATAATAAAGTGTATAATAGAGAGTATTGGATTTAATTACTCGATTTTTTAATAGAGTGTATCTAAAATTTAAAATAAATCATATATAAATTAAAAAATGTATATATAATTTTAAATAAGTTATATATAAATTCATACAATATAACTTATTAATATTATTTATCTAGATTTAAGATTTATTTGATGTTTTAAAAACAATAATAGAGTGTGTTGGATTTAATTAGCCGATTTTTTTAATAGAGTGTATCTAAATTCAAAATAAGTTATATATAAATTTAATATATATATATATATATAAAATTTAAAATAAGTTATCTAGATTTGAGATTTATTTGATATTTAAAAAAAATAATAGAGTGTGTTGGATTTAATTAGCCGATTTTTTCAAATTAAGTCATATAAATTAAAAAATGTATATCATATATACAAATTTAACATTGAATCAATACAAATATTTGAAAATAATTATTATAAAAATATTATTTGTAAATATATGCAGCATGGAGCGGATTTTTATCTCCTTTGGAGAATCTGTTTAGAACATGAATTTGTTGAAATCACGCGAAAGTATTAGTTCGAGTTGGAATTAGTATCCCAAACTCTTACAAGCAAATATTAAAGTTGGAAACTCTACGGATGTGAGATTGTTAGTGAGAAGCAAGATTTGAAAAGATCCCAAACTCAAGAGGATAGTCTTTGAGAATTGACCAAAGATGTTGTTTGGAATACTAAATTTTTTTAGCAAAGATAAAGAAGACAACGACTTAAACATCACACCAGTTAGATTGTTGTAATAAATTTAAAGATTTTTAATGACCGACAAAAGTTTCCAAGCTCGAGTGAGATCCAATATGTGGGTCGATTATGTGAAAGATCCAAATTTTGTTACAATTTTATTTCACAAAAAAATAAGAATTTGACCATAAAAGTTATTGTAGAAAAAGATTCAAATTTTTATGTTGGTAGAATTGATGAGAGAGTTAAGATAAATCTGGAGATACCGTTCCCAGAGAAATTGAGATTTGACAAACAATCACAGGAATAGAGAAATATATTTAACTAGAGATTGAGCTGGCGATATTGTTGTAAATACCAAGGTTCTGGAGTTTCTTGCTCCTAAGAAAATATTATTTTGGTAACTTTTTGATAAAGTTATTGTAAAAGAGAGTGGTGGAAATATGATTTCAGTATTTTGGAAAGAAATTTTCATGTATGATTTCGATTAAGCAGAAGAAAATATTTTAAGTTGACTTAAGGTCAAGAGAAGAAGAAAATAGAAGCACTACAAGAAAAAAAGCATATAGAATCAGTAATAATGTATCAAATAAGTAAATGACATTATTTAGAGTTACTTATTAACAAATGACACATAATATGTGATTTAGCATCAGTAAGAATAAATGATATTATTTTGGATTTATTAACATCAGTTAAATAGAATTGATACTAATTAATTTTGATTTGCATCATTTAAAAAAACACAACACAATAATAGAAATTTACATCAACTAAATAAATGATGTATCTTATCGAAATTTTAGAGTCACTAAAAACTGATATTAATATAGATTCAATTTAAAAAACTGATGCATATATATTTTAGAAAATACGAATGCATTTTTTTACAGCAATATTATATTGGTGTAGTTGGCGAGCTTGACTAACCCACTATAACATCATATTCATAATTATCATAGTCAAAGTCATAAAATTCACCGTCAAATATGAATTAATGTTATATATAACCAAGGATATTAAATTATTAATTAGTCATTTTGTCATTGTTTTTAGTTTATTGGGTAATTATGGACTTTAGAAAAGCCTAAAATTATCAATGGGCATCGTGAGCCCATTATCAGAAAATTTACAAACTTTCACTCCATCTCTCTTTCTCTTTGTTCTCGTCCACGGAATTAAATTTTTTTTTTTTGCAGTCACCGTTTCTATGACTTGAATGAAATCGAAAATCAATAAAATTGGGGTTTAGGGTTTTTTGTCATCCTCTAAATTTGTCTACTTCATATTCCCACCATCGCAATCACTTCTTCTGCTAGTTTTTCATATGTCTCCACCAAAGTCTGTCAATCATCGCCGCTCCTGTAGAGATTTAAAGCTCGAATTGGAGGAAGAAGATGTATATCAAATTAAAGAGCTTCCTTTGGAGCAACAAGGCCACGTCAGGTGAAAGCAATTTCACTTTTACAAAATCAACCAAGGTACAGTCTTGAAATTGTTAGACATATATTGATTTAGTGATTTTATACTTTGGGAGAATCTTACCATTATTTTTATTTATTCATTTAGTTTAGTTTAAATTGTATATTTTCAAATATAGATGCGATTATTTAGTATCATTTGCTTTCTCTAAAACAAATATATATATTTATCCAAAATAAAATTAAGAAAAGTTTCGATAAACATTAATCTTTTCATATTCCCGCTAGGAAAATATTTTGTTTTCTAAAGCGGGAGTATACAAGTTATTAGTTATATAATTTGACCACAAACTTATTTTGCGCTTAGGTTTCAATCGATAACTAGAAGAAAAGAGAAAGTTCAGAATTCTGAATCGATTAAGGTAACTACAATACCCTTGTCCTCTTATTTTATCGATTCTTTTGTTATGAGATTGAA